>CM074738.1:37043830-37191330 GCA_037367245.1 Phrynocephalus guinanensis | reverse complement strand
AGCTGCATTAAATGTCTACTATCCTGCCCTCAGTCAGGCCTGAAGACTTTCAGTGTTGATGAAAGTGAAGAAAAGAAGGTTCTAAAAAAGAAGAAGAAGAAGAAGAAGAAGAAGAAGAAGAAGAAGAAGCTATTTTCACGTGCTTCGAGCAGCTCAATTTAAAAATTGAAAGGAAGCTCTTTCTAACCCTTGTATAAATTATGTTAAATGGCACTGTCTGTCATGTGAATTCTTAATAAAATCTATATGCATAAGCTGTCTATTTCCCCCCTCTCTTTCTCCAACTGTTGTTTTCTATTGTACTGTTTTCCCACCTGCACAATGTGTGTCCAGGCGCATGCTCAGAAAGACCCTTGAGGTGGGGTATAGTTCAACACATCTGGAGGATATCAGGTACAGGAAGGATGTCCTAGGTGCAAATGGGACTTCCTGACTACCTCTGGGCTTGGAACAAGTGCATTTAGATCAGCTCACATTCCAAAGTCATCTGGATTTAATGTACTTAAACGGTTGGAAATGTGGTCTCAACACAGTTTTGGGTGTAGGGGAGTATTTTACAGGCAAACTCTAATTGCCGCATGGTATGGGAAGGAGAATGGGATTAAATGGGAGACAGAGAGGACAGCCAAGATTAAATTCTTTGCAAGTACTTTCATCGTTGTTCTCGGCATTGAGACTCAGTGGGCCATCTCGTTTTTACATCTCTTGCATCTGCTCTGATTACGCTTTTCTTCCTAAATCGAACATAGCATTCTCAAGCACGGCAGCCTGTTTTATTGCTGATGGTGGGAAATTAAAGGCAGAATCTCCCAAACACTTGTTCAGCACTTCATCCAAGCGTTTCCTGGAACCAGAGACCTGCAGACAATATCCCCAAAGAAGACAGAAATCTGTTTTGTATTTTATGTATTTACTTTGCAGTAGGCTGCTCATTTTAACTGGGCAATATCTGGAGTCATCTTTGGAACACTTCGGCCTTGAATAGGGAAGGAATTTCTCTCTCTCTGTACACAAGTGTTATATCTCATATTCTGTTGTTACATATGGCTTCCACTTTCTAATCTATCAGAAAATACATTTTCGAGCCGAAAACCATTGGCCAGAATATTTTAGATTAATAACCCACATACAAAACAATCCTTACATTTGTTTTCAACGAGTTTGGCACATGGAGAATGATTCTTACTACAACACCTTATTAAATAGTGGCTACATGGGCTTCAGGAAACTCGGGTTCTACAGGTTTTTGTTGCCTGTTTCCTCAGCTGATCTTTCACCTTTAAAAAAATGATAAGAGTTTGGGTGAAACGTTAAACCTAGCTTCCCACTACATGAACGAGTCATAGGGTCATACAAGCCGTCCTCCATGGCTGCAGTGTTACCTTAACAATGGGATGGAAAGCATTTTCTTCCATGTTTCGAGAGCTCACAGTGAGTTTTACCAAAACAAGCCATAATGAAACAATGCTTCATGATCTTGGCTTATTCAGCCAAGTTTAGTTAAACTTGACAGGAGCTACAGATCAAGTGTAGTAACTCTGTTTAGTTTCACATTGATGATTTTGGTTTTGTTTGTTAATTGGAATATCTGCTGTCACTTTTCGGCGGTAATGCCGCAGGAATGTGGGAGCACTCAAATGAGATTTGCTCACATATTGCTAAACAATTGTTTCCAGGTTCTACAGATTATTTTTGAGTCCGTGCTTCGCTCGGAACCAGTGTCCAATAATTAAATTGAAATAAAATTAGGTAGCACAAACACTGGACTGTTTAAGTCTGATATATTGAAGCCAAGCCAAAGTAACAGTCAGTGGTCTCACCCTGGATGGTGTGAGTGAGCCCTGATCAGTTCAACATCCGTTTTTATACACAAGAAACCAGTTCAAAGTTTCCCTCGATCTCCATTGCCTTGATCAGTGGTTCTCAACCTGTGGGTCCCCAGATGTTCCTGGACTGCAACTCCCAGAAACCTTTTCCAGCACAGCGAGTGGTGGAGGCTTCTGGGAGTTGCAGTCCAGGAACATCTGGGGACCCACAGGTTGAGAACCACTGGTCTTGATGATCCAGTTTCCTGAGCCGTTAAGCTCTTGATGGTCCAAATCCTCGAGTCAATGTTCCATAGATTGGTGTCCTATTGTTCACCTGGGCCCAGACCAGCTGAGACAGGGAATCTGGAACTCCAGACAATGGGACAATCTCCGGTCCCTCAGGCACAGTTTACCCTGGGCAATAATCCTCTCACCCAGGTGTTCTGCCACTTCCTGGGGCCATATACTTCCAGTTCATTTACATTCTTAATGTATTCCAGCTCCTATAACTTATCTAGCCAGAATAAATGTTTTGGAGCCTGATTTTTCATGGTATCACAGTGATTTAAATTACAGCATTCGGTTCTCTGAGACTTCAGGACTAATACCAGGGGTGTATATGGGGGGAGGGTGCATTTGCCCCGGGCACACGGCAGTCTGGGGGCACCAACCTCCATCTCCCCCCCCCCGGCGTCGTCCTTCTCCTAGCACCTCTCTCTCTCTTGCTCTCACGCTCCCCGGGATCAAAAGGGAGCGACCGCGCTCAGAGCCAGGTGATGTGGGTAGGGAAGGATGGCGGTGGCAGCCATGTGGCGAGGAAGCAGAGGGAGTTCTTCACACACACGCATGTGCGCACCCAGATGCACACCTTGAGAGGAGCCCGCTGGTGGGTTTTTTTGTTTGTTTTTTGGTTTTTTTGCACAGGGATCCCTCCAAAAGAGAAAGCTTTAAGATGATGCAGGAGACCACTAATAATTTATAAAAAGAGAACAAGAATGAGGAGGTTTTTAGAACAAGATGGCTGCCTGGTAGGTTGCTGGTGTTGTTGTTAGGTTGGTTTCACAGGCCTGATATAACTGGAGATATAAATGATATATTTTAGATGCTTGTTTGGGCTATTTGATTAGGAGAGAAGAAAAATATTTTGTTCGATATTTTTAAATGTGAACACAAGTGAGCATATATGAATTGTTAATTACAAAAATGGCTTTTGGCATCAAATGTTTATTGGGAAAAGGCTTTTAATGGTGCAGCAGTGCTCTGCTTGCTTGTTTGCTGTGCCTTTAAACACTTTTAATCCAACCGCATTTTAATGGTATAATTTGCTTTAAAAAAATTTTAACCGTACACTTCTTTTGAGCTTTAATTTGTTCCTTCGTTAGTTAATCCCACTTAGATCTGAAGGGAAGGATGGGCTATAAATCAGATTTGTGAAAGATGGTTGGGCAACAACAGGGTCAGTTAGGGTGGGTGAGCAGATAGAACGTTATTTCTTCTAACCCATCTAGCTCTTAGTAGTTTTGAAATGTTACTCTGGTATTAATATAAGATTGAGGGGATGAATTTATCTTAAAAGTAATGGAAAGGTGAAGTAGAATGAACCAACCTGTCAAAGAAGCAAACGTTAACTTAGCGCTTGCATCATTACACAATCTGATGACTAGAGGGAACTAATTTGCCCCCGAACTGCCCAAAATTTGCATCTTTCTTTGCCCCTGTCAGGGGCTTCAGCCGTTTTAGTGCCGGTTATACACTCAAGTTTAGTCTGTTCCCAGCTCATGTGATCCCCGTGAACAGACCAAAATTGAGACTTGCAGCTGTTAAAACTGCCAAGGCTTCTTCTGGTATCAATTTCTGGAATCATGAATTGGCTATTTTAGCCTACTCAGGATAAATTGGCAAAGTGAACATGTCCCCTACTTCTCTGTGTAGGGGCAGAGGAAGTGGTTTTTATTTATTTATTTATTGCCTCTGCTAGATCATTGCTGATGTGCTGAATCAGATAAGATTAAAAACTATTATTTCTTTACAAGTGTGTCAAGTACTGATTGAAACTCTGAATGGAGGCAGTTTCTCCCTTCCACAGAGGAGCTGAGGAAGTAAATTTGGCAATATCCTTCAGTGGCTCATTTTAAGAGGGGGGGAGTGTTGTTCGATATTGGTATGCCATACCATAACGAAAGGCATACTGATCCCCCCCCCAATCTCAACCAACCTCATTTAAACTGCACCAGCCTACTCCAAAAGGACCCATGTGGTTGTATCCTTAGTGATGAGAATGGTCTTTTATGAAATATCTTTGTGAATGATGTCTATCTGGTTTGTGTAATAAGAGAATGAGACCTGGCCAGTGGACTAATTGCATCTGGAGACTAGATTCTAAATACTTTAAAAGCAAGTTTCTTTATCTCCTTTTTAATATCAAGTGGCAAATTATTCCATTACTCAGTGGTAAGAACCAGATGGCAGGAGAGATCTTTATGAGATGAAGTTTAGTTGCATATTTCCCCTCCACCACGGGCTGCCTGGAGTTGTATTTTATCCACTTTCTCTGTTTATATCAGGCAAGTAGCAAAATTTGTGTAGGTTTATGGACCATTCTAGGGAAATGTTTCATAATGATACCTGTGATATATGATGCCATCATAGGGAAAGTATCTGGTATTGCAACAGACTGTCGTCTTAATTATGAACATTTTTAAATTTAAATGTAGGACATACAAAACAAAGTACAGGACCATCTGTTGGTCTTCCATCTGTGCTCGTTTGCTAAATACATATCAGCCCACTCAAACCCACCCACCCCCATTTATAACTTTCCCTTGAAAACAAATGTGACTGATGCATTGCAAACTAAAGTTAATTGCTAATGTGTGCTTCACAATAAACATGGGTCGTGCACCTTTGGCAACTGAGAGCCCTATGCCACTTTGCATGGCAGGAGAGAGAGAGAGAGAGAGAGAGAGAGAGAGAGAGAGAGAGAGAGAGAGAGAGAGAGAGAGAGAGGGGGGGGAGTGAGATGATTTCACCCATGTATGAAAATCCTCATTTTGTGCTGTTTCATTTACAGTAATAAATAATCTCAGGGGAAACGAAAAGCAATCCAAGAAATATCGTATTCAAATTCAAGACACCCATGTACTTTATTGAAGGCAAATATTTTTGCAGTGTAAAAATGATGCACAAAACACGATAGAGCTGCTTCTCATCATAGCTTTCTACATTCCTATGTAATCAGAACGTTGTCCCCTTCAGAAAGTCCATTAAGTGTGGGGTGTGGGGTGTGGGGTGTGGGGTGTGGGTGGTTCTACCACTTGAGGCAGAGGCAGGCCATCAGTCATGCATCATGCTACAAATGTGGCACACACAGCCCTAACCTTCCCCCTAGAAGGAGGAAGACAACAAAAGGGGAGTGTTTCATTGGTGCTCCCCTGCCTTCCGAAAGGAGGAAATCTCTCAGCAATGACCCCTAACAAGGAGGAGGTTGGGATGGTGCTTGCTCTATAAAGAAAAAAGAATGCAGCTTCAGCATTGAGTGTCAAAGGATTGGTGGGAGAGAGAGAGAGAGAGAGAGAGAGAGAGAGAGAGAGAGAGAGAGAGAGAGAGAGAGAGAGAAGCGACAGTCTACTGAAAGAGAGTGAGGCTTTCCCTCTTGTCTTTAGCGATACAGTGAATCACTACTGGCATTCAGAACCCAACCTACAATCCACCACCATGCATGATGGATCTGGGTGCAGAGCCAAAAGGATCTGATGCAGTCTTGGGACACACTTGGACTACTGGACACTAGCCATCTTGCTCAGTGTCCAAATTCAGGACCCTTAAGTAAATGATGGTGTTTTCCAGGATGAGACTTTTCATGGTCAATGGAGGATAGACCACCTAATATCAGGAAACAGAGGGCAAATGCAGTGATTTACTTTACTTATTTTTTTGAGGATGTTACTTTGTTTAGTGGCTCTGTTCAAAAAGTAAAAATGGAAAAAGGAATCTCTTCACCACGCAGAGACTATGCCCAGTAGAGACATACAGTCTAAAAGAACTAGACAGCAAATTAGAGAAGAGAGAAATAATAGTAGTAGCCAATTGGACTGATGAAGCTTATAATTTAAGATGCATAATTCAGATAAAAGCAAATGCATCACACAACTAAACAGAATCAACCATCCCAGAAAACAAGAAACCAGGGCTGAAATTAGGAAGGAACGGAATAGGACATGAAGTCACAAAGAGTCGGTCACAGCCGTAATGACACAACATACACAACACACATTCCTTCCATCTAACAGGGAGGTTGGAGATTACCCAAACAAAAAAGATGGTCTGACAGGATTTTTTCTTGCCAAATCCATGTTGCTTTCTAGTTATTTCTCCCCTGATTTAATTTACATTCAGAGTGACTAATAAATCAGTCCATGGACAATTATAAGTAGAAGCTGCCAGAGAATGAGAACATAGTCTAGGGCAGGCCTGCCCAACAGGTAGACCAGGGGCTACCAGTAGCTCGTGAAGGGTTCAAAAGTAGCCCACCAGCCATCAATAAAAAATGTGAGGGGATAAGTTCTCCACCTGTACCTCCACCAACCCACGGACCACCACTGCCCCAGCAAAGCTCTGGGTCTGCCAGCCCACTGTCTCAGCTGAGCGGGGCAGCTCAAGGGCCATGGCACAGTCCCCTGCTCTCCCTACTGGCTAGATGATCGGCACACCACTGTCTCATGACCAATTGAGATGTTGGTGCAGAGTGGAGGAAGGGGAGGGCAGGGGACAGTGAGGGGTGGGGTCATGGGCGTACCCATCTCCTTTGCGTGGTGATGTCCCACTCTTCTCTCCCCCCCCAGAGAATTCCTTCCTCCCACCCTTCCATCCTCCTCATCCTCATCCTCCTCCCACCACCACAGCTGCCTCACAGAGACTGTGACCTGCCACTCCTCTTGCTCCCCTTGGTGATGTGATTGCCCCACTGCTGGCTTGGCCCATCACAGCTGCACAGTGAACACGGCAGAGGTGAGTGAGAGCTATGGGCGGCAGCAGCAGTGGCAGCGAGTGGGCTGGAAGGGAGAAGGGGGAAAACAGGAGAAGTAGAGTCAAGTCAGGCCCCTGGGCGGGTTGGGAGGGAAACTGCACCTTTTTAAAAAAGTCTTCCAGCAGCCTGGGCAAGCGGAAGGGGCGATCTGTGCAAGTATGCACACGCCTCCCTTGCATCCATCCACACTGGTTCAAGCAGGTGTAAGGGAAGCATGTGCATGGTCAGCCTTACCATAGGAAAGCATTGAAATATGTTCTCTCTAGAAAGGATTAATTGGTTTTCAATGCGTTTGTATGGAAAACCGCTGCTCTGCTTACAATTTTTTTTACTTATCAGCATATGCTCGGAACAGATAAAATTCATAAGTAGAGGTTTTAGTGTAGTAGCCCTTAGGCACTTTGTCCGGAAAAAGTAGACCTCAGCCTGTTCAATGTTGGATAGCCCTGGTCTAGGGTAATACTAACAGCAAGAGGAAAAGTAGTCAAAAATATTTCCCCATCAATCTAACAAACAAATGCCTAGCTCCACAAATAAGGAACAAACCAATTTAAGACAAAATCATGATAACCAGGATTGCTAAAGAAATTCAGAAAAAAAGAGCATGATCAACTGTCCCAAATATTATGGAAAGGTCAAGGAAAAAGAGGGATGGAATATAAACCTTTTCACTTGAATTTCACAAGAGCGGTCTTGATGAAATGTAAAGGCAGAACCCAGTTTGCAAAGGATCCAGGACCAAAGAGTGAGAAGAGACATATAGTGGCAAGCAATCACTTCTTCAGGAGAAAGTGAAGGGTACATTTGGGATCACCATGAGGTGTATGGTAATTTTTTTTGCCATCTTATCATCTAACATTCCTACTCAAAGAAATAAGTCACAGTCAGTTCAGGATAGGTTTCCTCCTTTAAAATACAGTAAATTGATATAAGATTTCAATTGTAGATTGTTTTATTAGATGCTATCAAACATGTGCCCTGTCTGGAAAGTGCCTCCTCTCAACAGTCTAGAAATTTGTAATTACTGAAGAAGAAGAAGAAGAAGAAAGAAGAAGAAGAAGAAGAAGAAGAAGAAGAAGAAGAAGAAGAAGAAGAAGAAGAAGAAGAAGAAGCTGTTTCCATTAGATGTTCACCCATTATTTCTGCATTTCGTGGCTTCCATGGTAACAGGAGAATATTTCAAAAGGGAAGAATAGTGATCTTTAACTTGGGACGTTAAAACTCCGAAGACTTCATAACTGTAACACATTCTGAATCTTTCAAAGAAGTAAGTAACCTGAAAGCATGCAGCTTGATTCTAGGATATGGGAACAACTGAGGGCCTTGAACTGAACGGTTTTGTCAAATAACCACCACATCTTTGCACAAAGGCCACTGAAGGCCTTCAATGCACTACATAGGGCATGATTCCACTATTATGAGTCCCCTGAATGCTCCTTTGTGATTTTAAACATATTAACATTCCTATTTTTAAAAAACTTTACACATTTAAAACCCCGATAAAGAAACACCAGCTTCTTGTACTATTCCTCCCTTCTGAAACAAGTGGCTACAAGAAACATCTGCATACTGTTGTGTACGCTGAATGTTGGAACTATGAGAAAGAATTCCCAAACATCTAAGTTCAAATTTAGATTCTGCCCTTGGGCATATTTACAACACACACACACACACACACACACACACACACACACACACACACACACACACACACACACACACAGAATGCACAATATCAATCCTCTTCAGTTCAACATCTTCTCCTTCTACTTACATTGGTGAGACGGGTGCAACTTTTCATTTAACAGCAAGAATTCCATTTCTTATTGTTGTTTGCTTTGGGTTTGTGCAACTTGCAGCAGTTAATTGTGGCTACCTGACAATGTACTGGGGTGTGAGAGTGCTGCATGCCTGACCAGTGTCTGGTTGTGCAACTGAGACGCATCCCAGCCTCTCATGTAAAATCCTCCGCATCTCATATTGTGATTGCACTACTAATGAACTACTACAAACAGCAAACATCTAGAACAGGCATGTCCAAACTTTGGCCCTCCTGATGTTTTGGTCCACAACTCCCAGAATTCCAAGCCTGTATTTCCAATGGCAAAGGACTGTGGGAATTTTGGTCCAAAACATCTGGAGGGGCAAAGTTTGGATATGTCTGATCTAGAACATCTCTCTACAATTAGGAACAAACGTCAAATGCAATTTGTCTGCCACATCCTATGCATGCCCGAAGATTGCCTTTGTGGTTTAAAAACATCTAGGGATTGGGAAGGTCCATAGTTTCATAGTCAAACTAAATAATATGATCATATATTTAGAAGAGGTGCTTCTTCTAAGACTGAATGACATCTGTTTATCCCGTTTTCCTCCATATCTTGCATGCACTTTCTTTCGTGATTTATCATTAGGAGGTAAAGACAGCATTCAATTTAAAGTCTGATTGCTGAGGCATGCCAGGAACGGCCAGAGGGCTCAGAGGGTTTAGGTATTTCCAAGGAAACCATACCAAGGGAGGAGAAACAAGCTTAGCAGAAAATGTGCATTCCTCTTAATATCTAGTTTAATCCTCAGAAATATCAGTACATTGTTTGTTCCCTTTCCCCCCTTACCCTTTTAACTTCTATTTCCGGGAAACTGCTTAGGCCAAGGAGGTTGTGCCTGCACGGCTTGAAGTTGCTTTTCTTGCAGCAGTGGCGTAATGGCAAACATGTCACAGCTGCCTTTTGGGCAATTCTGCGATGGAATTGCCACTCCTGTCTTCATTTCCCTCTTAGCGAGACATCTGTGTGAGAGGATGCCATGCCATGCTTCTCATTTACTGGGCCTTTGCTGGGCATGTCTGTCAGCAGACATGTGGGGCAAAGGAAAAGATGACATGATAATGGCCATTGGAAGGAGGAATGAGAGTGGCTACTTAAAACAGTGCAGCAGAATGAAAGAGGGAGGAAGGGCTGCCACCACAAAATGTCCTATGAGTTTGCTACAGGACATCTGCAAGAGAAGCATAGCCAGGGTACAGTTGGGACAGCAAAATGCAAGCGTAGGGACAGGTATTGGCCAGAAGCTCCTGAAAAGGCCAGGGAGATCAAAGATAGGCCTCCTCCACACTGAGCATCCTTGACAGAGGAGCAGGGACATATTTGTGCAATGCTACCCCTAAGACTGCCTACCTGAGCTTACCATTAAGAGCATATTGATCTCTTCTCCTTCAACCAGCTTGCCTGTGGCATCACCTCCTCTCCTTTACTCTTTCTCCCTGCTCTACCAATTTAGCTGCCACCACGGAATGGCACATTTTAATCCTCATTTAGCATGACAAAAAATCCCATTCCAATTCCCTAATCTATAGTAGAGGCTTGACTAGAGATGGGCTCAAAACAAAACAAAACATACTATTTAGTTATTTCATAAGGTAATGAAACATTATGAAATAAAGCAAAACACAAGCAAACATTCTTTCAAGTAACAAAATGAAACATTTCATCTGCTCTTGTTAAAACCTACCAATGCCATCGTAAGGAATCTAGACAACAAGATGGAAATTACAAGCTGTGCGCATAGAGGTTGGACCTAGGAAAGTATGATGCACCAGTAAGATATAGTGGTCTGTCTGGGAAGAGATGGGCTACAGATATATCAGTGTACAGAATGATTTTACAGTGATTGGGAAAGATCCCATGCCAAAATCTTATGAAATCAAGAGGATCCAGCAAGATCCAGCTTCTTTTACCCATAAACCTCTTTTATTTAAATTTAAACAGAGAGGATAGCCACCAGCCAATCCTGTCTCTTTAAATTTAATTGAGCTACCCACAAAATTGGGTGCCTCTAGGGCCCAAGGTAGCAGACTTACCTGGTATAATGAATCATTTTACTATATATTGTTTTGTTTTGTTATGATTTTTTTTAAAAAATCACTAATAATAAAATAAAATAGCAAATAAAGTTATTTTAACCAGTATAATAATAATAATAATAATAATAATAATAATAATAATAATAATAATAATAATAATAATAATAATAATAAAATAGCAAATGGAATGAAACAAAACAAAATGAAGGGCTATTTTTCTGTTTTGTGCTCATCTCTAGGCTTGACTATTCTGGTTCAAAATTGCTCCCAACTTATTTAAATCTAAAGGCACTCTTACACTATGAAAATGAACCAGGAGATGTAATGGGGGTATGAAGTTGGTTTAAAGCCACATGATTTTTGGGTCAGTGGGTCCATCCTCTTGGGAAAACTTTTAATCCATTGTTAAACCGTGCTGTATAACAAGGGGGCCACACGGGCTTTTAGAATTGTTGCCTTTGAGCCTTTATCCTCTGCCAGCCAGCCCTCACACTGGCTGCCTCTCACAGCCACTAGCCACTACTGGTGTGGTGTTACCTTTACTTTTTAGGGTTTTTTAAATTTCATGCAATCTTGCATAGCGCTATGATCCTGGCACCCATTACTTGACAAATCCCACAGGCATAATTTGCAGAGGTATTCACATGTGTGTTGTGTGTTGTTATATTCATGACTGACTCTTCGTGACTCCATGTCCATGGAGTTTTCTTGGCAGGAATACTGGAGTGGCTTGCCAGTTCCTACTCCAGACACCTACAACCACTGGTATTCCCTGGTGGTCGCCCATCCAAGTACTAGCCAGGGCCGACCCTGCTTAGCAGGCGAGATCTGATGTGCTTAAGTCATTTGCCATTACAATTCAAAATAATTTGATTCCATAATTGATTTAAAATAAACAACCATTATTTTGGTTGTGTTCTATTTTCTTTGTTTTAATGCCAATAAAGGTGTATGTATGTATATGAAAACAACCATTTTACAACCTTGGTTTCTCACAAAAAGACATGCTTCCCAGACCCAAAAATCCCTGCTTTCCTGTATGTCATGCAGCTGGAATTTCAAAAATCAATTTCAAACACACAAACTTCAATTCAAAAGCAGTTTTTTTCCTTGTGTAACTGAGCCCTAACAGATGGATATTTGCATTGCTTATCAGCATGTGGTATCTACTCTTTTTGACATGGAGTTCATAACCCATGCTGATTAGTGTTTGGATTTATTCAAATCATCTTCCTAAATGCACACTAAAAGAAAAAAAAACCACGATTACTGTTTAAGCTGAACATTAGATCCTTGTTTACTTCTTACGCACTATTTGTAATAACTGTGAACTGAATAATTTAGCAGCTAACATTGAGCAGAGCTGGTCTTTCTACTACGCAGAGTGAGGAGAAATGTACTTTTACTCAGCCAGGAAATTTACTTTGTTCATATCCTAATTTTACGACCAGGGATGGGGAGAAGCATTTACTGAGAGTCCAAATAATTTGGCTAGCTTTGGTCACTGGGCAACTTGAGTGCAGCCAAATTACTTTCCTACTCTGCCACAGGCAGCAAAATATATTTGGTTAGCTTTGACAAACTTGATTTTACTTTGCATGATTAAAATTAGACACCTTCTAAGTAGCTCCAATAATTTCTGTGTAGGTTCTTCAGACCTTTTAGGCCAGGGTAAGTGCTCCAACAGCTGCATTTCCTAAGCTAGAGCAATGCACGGTGCAATATTGTTTAACCCCTTTCAAACCAACTTGCTAATTGCCTTCCAAAACAGGTGAACAGGGATGCCAAATGATTCTTCTTGATTTAGCAACATTGCCTCTTGAACAGCTTAGCCAAACTGCTATGGAGTAGCTTATCTATTGTAGTGATGCAGCTAACTAAGGGTTCAGCTGAGATCAATGAAAATTTCTGAAAAACCTTAGCTAGGATGGCAGCTGAAATCAATAGGTGACATCGAGCCTCCATACAAGACATGCTCTGACGTTGGGGCTCTTTGCAGGAAACAGCTGTGTCTACTGTTAACCTGCCCACTCATAGTTTTCTTGAGGCTTCCCTGACATTGGACCAGAACTGGATTACCTTGTGCTGCGGAATGTGAAGGAGGGGGGTTGAAGCGAGTGCTGATAGGTCTTGCTTGGAAGGGTGTGTGTGTGTTGTGTCGTTACAGTCGTGACCGACTCTATGTGACTCCATGTCCATGGAGTTTTCTTGGCAGTACTGGAGTGGCTTGCCAGTTCCTACTCCAGGCGCCCACAGCACCTGGTATTCCCTGGTGGTCACCCATCCAAGTACTAACCAGGGCCGACCCTGCTTAGCTTCCGAAATCAAGCGAGATCGGGTGTGCTTAGGGCATCTGCTAAGCAATAAAGCAATAAAAACCCCAAGTTTCACTCTCTGAAAGAGCAAGAGAAAATGTATAGCCCTGAGCCTGTGCATCCTTCCTTTAGGGAAAGGCAAGCCAAAATAGAACAGAACAGAATCATTTCAACACTCAGCTCCACCTACTGGCTGACTGACTGAGTAGCAGTTGAACTGTTTTGTACACATTGTTATCTCTGGCACCACTCCCTCCTTTTCTCTACAACATTTTCCTTGGTGTAAGCCCCATTGAAGACAATGGTACTTACTCCTGAGTAGACATGCATAGGATTGCACTGTAAATATGATCTTAAGGTGAGCTCAAATTGTGTTTTGGATTAGGTAGGCACAGTACTTTTATTTTAATATGTATAATAATTTTCACATGAAAAAGCTTTCATTAAAATTATTTTATATTTATGCATTTCAGTTCTCCATTATATGTTTTGAACCTTTAGTTGCTGTTTATTCATATCCTGTCATACTATTATTTTTTAAAAGTTCCTCAGTACTTCTCCTGTCTTTCATTCTTTTATCTTTCTTTCATGGATGGTGTGTTCTTTGGAGCCTTGTTTAAACTAAGTTAATGGCATTTTAGGCTTTCTCTGTGTGAGTAGGAGTTCACTTTTTGAATAGTTAGAATTATAAGTCACGGGTGGGGGGGGGGCATCAGGATTTTAGAAATGTTTAGGTGGGGCGTGGCCAAAAAAAAAGGTTGGGCACCACTGCTCTAGCCCATCTTGAACCCAAAGCATCAGCCCTTTTCAAAAGGCTTGCATATTTCTTACGCCGAACATGCCTGCCATTGCTGACCTAGTGTGGTTGAAACAGTTGAGCGTGCGTTGCCCATATTTTAAGGAAATTGCATCTGTCTTGTCTGCATCTTAATCCACAATCTTAACAATTAAGATTAGAGATGGGCACGGAACGAACAATTTTTCATTTCCATTACCGTTTGTCATTTCCGTTACGCAACGAAACGACAAACGAAAATTGTGATGAAAATGCAACGAAACGAACAGAACCACGGAAATTGAGGTCGTTACGTTTCGTTTCCGTTAATGGCGACGCACAATGAAATGAGCTCTTTTAAATGTTAAAAAACGCCCTGGATATCCATAAAAACACAGCAATAATTATTTATATTGTCTGATAATACCTACCAGCGGGGTTGAGGTCCTTAAAACGTTTGTTTTTGTCTTCTCCCATCGTGATGTATTTTTCTTTTCCCTTTAAAATGGATGTCGCCACCAGCCACAAAATGGAGGGAAGCCATGTGATGGGATCATGTTCAACCAATAGCATGCCCAGGTTGCAGACTGGGCAGGTCTGGCAGCCACAGAGGGCATAAAAAGCTCTGGCAGCCCCCATCCTCCTTGCAGTCTCTGGTGGGAGTTAGGGTGGGATTGCTGTCTCTGCTGCGACTCTAGCTTCAGTCCTGCAGCCTTCCTGTGTGCATGCGTGCGTGCAGACCTCTTGGTGAGTACCCTCCCTTGCCCCGCAGTGCAGTCACTCTGTGGCTGCCTTGCACCCTGGGCAACACCTACCGCTGCCTTTGCAGCCTCCCTGCATACCTAGTCAATACTGTGTCTCTGCCAGCATCCATTTTTTTAGTGTTTTCCCTCTGGTCTGGGGCGTTGGGGGATGCCTGCTCACGGAAATGCTTTAAAAATTGTGAAAAAAGCAGGTAGAAATGACAAACAAAAAAATGAAAAACGGTAACAAAATTTTTCAAAAATTTCACGACAAACGGAAATGAACCGAAACAGACCTCTCAATGACAAACAAAAAACCGAAATGCCATTTTTCTGTTTCGTGCCCATCTCTAATTAAGATTGATTTATATTTGAACATGACCTTTATTCAGACCTCCCCCCCGCCACCGCCGCTCCACTGTAACCATTCAGAAGTGACCTGGGATGGGGGGGAGGGGAATTAAATTTTTATGTACAACTGTTTGCTTTTTAGATTCATGTTCTGTTGTGTTACTTCTTCAGTTTTGATGTTTTTGTCAACCTCCACATATAATGTTTCTTCGTAATCTTCCTCAACTTTTGACCTTGGAAAACAGCTTCAACATACAGTAACTGCATCTTAACACACATAAAAGGAAAGGAAAATAGAAAGAAGAAAGGGAAAGGGAGAAAAAGGACACCAATGTTAAAAACTGCATTTATTGAACAGTTGGGCATTGCTCATTCTTTTTGTGATTTTTTTTGACAAATAATTGACTTCAAAAGCTTGTAGCTGTCTTTTTCTCTTCTGAAGTTATTCTTTTTTTTCTAATGCAAATAATAATGTTAAGAAAAAGTGCATCTCTGTTTATCTTCAGAGAGAAAGGGGCATTTTGCATCCATCAATAATGTGCTTTTATACCTTAATTATCGGTAAGTAATAAAATTATTTCTGAAGTTTAGAAGAATTCATTGAGTTAGTACACAAAACAAATTCGATTTCTTTTGAGTTTTGAGGTATATTGGATATTCATAATTACTCCCCACCACCACCACTGCCAATAAAGCAGGATTATAGAGCACACACTGGCCAAACTCCTGTTGCCTTTATGCACTTGGAAGTTTTCCTATTCAGCAGAGTAGCCACTGCATTATCCAGCACAGACAATTGTATACACACTCATGGATACAACTATGCAATGGGTTGAAAGCTAGAAGGGTAAAAAAATGGTTTGCACAACTGACCTTCTGCATGTGGCTTTCCCCAGTAGAATGTTAGCCACTGATCCAGTTAATTTGCAGTTGATTGCTCTGCATTTAATTGGGGCTTGCAATTCATTTTTCATTACAATTCTGCTTTTAATTTGTATTTTTTTTTAAAATCACGAACCTCCTTTAAATAATCCTTTCGGTGAAAAGCTGGGACTATTAAATGATAAAGAAATAAGGTTTGGTATTATATGCTCAGGCTTCGGTTGCAGCCCCCCCCCACCCACCCATCAGAGTGAGTACAAGGAGAAGCTCAGGAGTAGACATGGGCACGACTTGGCGAAATTGTCGTTTCCGTTTTTGGATATGGTTTCCATTACGTAACGGAAATGGTAACAACAATTAAGCTGTCAGAACTCGAACTCGAACCGAAAAAAGAAAAACTGGGTCTGATTTGTCGTTGTCGTTCCTGGCATTGCACGGCGATCCTGGCATTGCACAGCCAAGCGGCACAGGAAAAAAGTTTTAAAAATTAAAAAAACCCGATTCCTGGCCAAAAAAGCAGGCGAAAATATGCCTGCCTCAGTGAGGGCACCTACCAGAGGGGTGGTTTCTGGGGGGGGGGGTCCCCGGCCTCCCTCCCCTCCTCTCCTGGGCTGCGCAAAGTCCGCATCCTCGTCATCAAGTCGCACTCGCCCACGCCAACTCGCCAAGCGGCGCGGCACAGGAAAAAAGTTTAAAAATAAATTAAAAAACCCGA
Source organism: Phrynocephalus guinanensis (assembly GCA_037367245.1). Classification (NCBI taxonomy): domain Eukaryota; kingdom Metazoa; phylum Chordata; class Lepidosauria; order Squamata; family Agamidae; genus Phrynocephalus; species Phrynocephalus guinanensis. The sequence goes on along the minus strand of CM074738.1, from coordinate 37,174,853 downwards.
TTCCCGGCCAAGAAAGCAGGCGAAAATATGCCTGCCTGAGGGCACCTACCAGAGGGGTGGTTTCTGGGGGGGGGGGGGGTGTCCCCAGCCTCCCCCCTCCTGTCCTGGGCTGCTGGTACTGGGCTGGGAGGGGGCATCCTCGGCGTCTCCATTTGCCATGCGGCGAGGGGGGATCCAAAATGGCATCCACAATATTTTTTTTGAAATCGTGGTCCAAAAAACCACCAAACCACCACAGAAACATGCGAAAATTAGCTATTTTAAATGCTTGAATTTTTACAGTAGCAGCAGTGGGTTTTTTATAGCAGTAAAAGGTCGCACTGATTTTATTTTATTTTATTTTTATTTTTATTTTTTTACACCTGGGCAATGATGGGCTGGCCATGGGATGGGACCATGCACATTTTTGGACCCATTCTACCAATCGCATGGCCAGGTTTTGACTGACACTTCTGGATGTGCAAGAGGGCATAAAAAGCCGAGGCACTCCCAGAAGAGTTGCAGTCCGGGCTTGGATGTGGGTGGGAGAGGGCTGTGTGTAGCTGGCTGCTGTGCTAGACTAGTTTCGATTTCGCGGAGCCTTTAGATTTCAGTTAGGCAAGCAGGGAGGGAATTGATTCAATTGAATTTTTAGGAAATAATAATAATTCCTTTCATTCTCTGTCTGCTGTGGGGAATAGCAACGCAGTTTATTCTTTTTTATTCTCCTGCAGTTTGTTAGGATTTCTTTTCTGATAGTGCTTCAAAGGGGGGGGAGGTTTGAGTGGGAGGTGAGGTGTGGATTTCTTTTAAAAATTTCATTTGCTTGGTGGCAAGCCAAGGTCCTTTCATACCCTGCCTGCAGCTCTGCTGTGGGTGCACTGCCCACTTTGTTTGCAAAAATTGCAATTGCTTTATTCGATGCAGTCTTGTGCAGCAAGTCAGTTTAAAGTGTTTTCCGCCTGCTCTGGGTCATTGCGGGACCCGAGCCCGCCGCCCGTGCGCCCGCGCGCCCACCCCTCCCCCCTTCCGCTGCCACCGCCCGCCCATGGGCCACCCCGCCACCCCGCCCGCCGCCTAGGGTGCAAAAACACCTAGCGCTGGCGGGACGCCACTCGCTGGGATGTCAAATCATGCGAAATCGCGGTGGCGGTAACAACAAACGACACGACAAAACGACAATTTTTTTAACAATTTCGCAAAAAACAGAAACGACCCGAAATGGACCCGTCCCGAAAAACGACAACTCGAAAAAAAAAATTCTGGTCGTGCCCATCTCTACTCAGGAGCTTTAAGAAGTACTGTATTGGTGGAAACTATTCTTTGGATATCCTAATTTCAAGCCATGGAGGGCTTCAAAACCAAAAACTTTAAGTTGTATTCAGAAATTAAATCCACAAACAACTGGTGAAACAAAAAGACAGAATGTAATTACAGCGGACCTTCATATAACAAACAGCTTGCATAATACAAAATCTGTACAACATAAAAAATTCCAGAGATAGGGGAAATTTGCTTAACAGAATCGCCTGTGGGGTGAATCCGTACAACATAAAAATGGTCGTGGTTAGGAATTATTCTGTTTTCAATGCCTTCCTGTGGGAAATTTGTATAAAGGAAAAATTGTTTAACATAATTTCATTTGGAACGAATTAATTCCTTTATATAAGGTACCACTGTATAAGTGACACATTATAAGGCAACCCCATATATAAGTATTGCAGCAGTCTAATGTGGCAGTGGTCAGGGCACAGATCACCTGAGCCCATCCCAGGTATATCTGCAGCTAGCTCTTCAGGCTAGGCCACCGAAAGGCACCCCATAACGTTGGGGCAACTTTCCCCTTGAATGACACAAATGGATTACAAAGGACTCCAGGCTGTGACCTTGGTAATGGAGGAAGAATGCATCATCCCTGTTTCGCTTGCATTATTTGCCAATGAGAGGAGCTCAGTTTCACCTGTATCTTACTAACATCTGAGTCCAAATCACTGAATGTTTTCACCTCCTAGCAGTTTCATGAAGCTGTTCAAAAAATCCTGATGTACCAAACTGACTCCCGCAGGACAACATCATGCAGATGCTACCATGATGGGAAGCAGCTTCCTTCCAATACTTCCTGAAATCAACTTCCACTAGGAACTAAAGTGTGATACCTCTGTATGTTCTCTTCCGTTGCCAATGTTGGCAACCTAACTAGAAGGACTCCACACCAAAATAATGAGCCAAAGCTCTGACCATGTGTTATCCTTCCATAACCACCCAGATCAACTGCTTGAGCTGGTCACCTAGCCGGAAGCCTGCCCTACATTAATTGGAGTCTCTCCCAGTGGGGAAATGTTGGTATCGCATTGATCCATTAATGGATCAACTACATCATGACAAGCTTGGTGTGTGTGTGTGTGTGGGGGGGGTGCTATTCAGTTGTAACATAAGCCCCTGCAACTCTGTGCATGCCTTTTCCTGCAAAATGCCTTCCTTCATGGAAAAATATCCACACTGCTCTTTTTCCAAGCCATAACCTAACTCAGCGCTATTGCACTGTATAAATCTGGCCCTCTCTGAACCGTTCAATGCGAGGCTTTTAGCTCATGTCATGTGATTCCGCTCAAGAAGGGATCCAGAACAGTATGTTCTGTTTTCTGTAACAACAGCACTTTAATAATCGAGCACGCGCTGCAATCTGAGCTTTCAGGCCAGGTGAATTTGACTGTAAATCATGGTCCTGTCCGGAGGCTTGTATTTTCTGTTCTTAATTACCTCCTTGCAAATCTTCATTTGTTTATCGATGTGTAATATATTGCAAGGGATATTTGCATCCCCAGATGGCACATTTCCATGTGAGCAACTCAGTGAGACAGAAAATGGCCGTAGTATTAATACAAACAAACCTAATAAAACAACTATGATTTTTTTTTCTACTGTGAGGACCAGTTTTGGAAATATATTTTTTAGAAAACATTTCATTTACAGTTATCATTACAAAGCCCCCCTCCCCCACCCCAAATGAATCAGTCATTCATTATTACTAGTGATCAAGAAAGACACATTTGTTCCACTGCTGGCTGTTGGTGACAAGTGAAAAATTTAAAAAGTAGCTCTAGTTTCCTATTTCTTATAAGTAACTAATACAGTTCCTTTCTATTTGCTATTTTAAAAGCCACATGAATACTACAGTTCACTGGTACAAAACAAGTTCTCTCTCTCTCTCTCTCTCTCTCTCTCTCTCTCTCTCTCTCTCTCTCTCTCTATCTCTATATCTATATCTATATCCACATCCATATCTATCTATCTATCTATCTATCTATCTATCTATCTATCTATCTATCTATCTATCTATCTATCTATGCATGCCCATTTAGCGTAAAAGGCCATTGGCTTACAACAATAGCATATACAAATAAGATAAAACTATTAACAAAAGAGCATTATCAAAGCAGCAAATAATTATTCAATCAAAGAAACAAGAAAGGAAAAAACAGAACAAAATACAAGCACCATGATTTAAAAGTTCTGCTCTGGTCTGATATTCCTGCTCTAGAGTTTGAGAGGCTGCAGTTCTGTAGCGACCAACATGACTAAAAAATATTTACACTGTAAAAGAAGTGAGGTACCCCCATATAAAGTTACAGCCACATTGTCATGCGACGGCATCTTTCTTACAGGGTGAAAAAAAAATTAATAGCAAATATTTGCAGCTAGTGTAGCCTCCGGCAGGCGGCACAGTCCTAGAGCGTATCCAGAAGAAGGGAATGGGAAATAGTGTCAGCATATTTTATACCTAGAAAAGCCAAAGGATGGTTGGCATAAAGTTCGTATTGCCTTGCTGACACATGCCAACAAAGCATAGTTATTGGCAACTGGTTATTTTGAAAGCCTGAACAGAGCTGTGAGTTGTATTCCACGTTAGCCAAAGGACCCGCCTTCTCCCAGTTTAAAATCCCAAATGTCCCTCCTTCACCCAGTGCCTGCCTTCTCTCTGCATCCCTGTTCTTCCCTTTGCATGGCGCTCCCTCTCTTTCTTCATGGCATTCTTTCCGTTGCCCAAGGAGTACAATCCCAGAATCCTACAGACAGCATGGTTCCTTGTTCATTCATTCATTCATTGATTCATTCATTCATTATGGCATAACAGGATGCAGCATTGCTTGCAGCCGTTGTCTTGGCAATCACCACAACACAGCACTCCTACCTGCACTTTAAAAAAAAACCCTCCAACAACTCTGATAGGGACCCAAAAAAGATGAAGGGACACCAAAATAAGGGACGGGCTGGTTCACAATTGCTTGTATTGATAGAGATGATTATTCAATATACTCTATATTTTATAAGCTGTCATTGTAGATAAAATGACAGTATTCTACTCATTATTAAATCCAGCTATGTCCCTTAATTCACCTCTCCCCCTTCACGGAACTGTGGCACAAAGCACTACACTATTTCCCCCAAGCCTGTGTTGTAAGATAAACAGGCCATAAACTACTGGACAATACTTATCTGTGGGAAGGTCACCAGTAGAATGGGGCCCCTGCGCGAGATAACCAGACATCCGTGCATCGATTCATCGATACGGGGCTGTCAAAATGCTTTTGGAGAAAGCAGCGAAGCGTTCCGGGAACTGCATGACAGGGGGCGCTGAAGAATAAGATTAATAGCATCCGGTGTATGTTTCCCTTGATAAGTGGGTGTTAACAATGTGCTAACTATGTATCTTTTTGAAGTTTTCTTTGTTCTTTGTGGGTGACGTACGGTGCCCAGATGTATCCTTGTTTTTTCCTGATAAAGAAGGGGTGTTGGCGAATGTATCCTATAAAGACTGTAAAAGTTTTCATGTTCTTTGCCCCAGTTTTCCGACTGCAAAATTCAGCTGGGCGCCTTGCTGCAGCAAATTAAAGTTTTTCTCCGTTTCTTTGAACCTTGGCGTGATCTTTCAACTCTCGGCTCCCGTAATAGAGGCAAAGGTAATCTGGGGTGAGGCTTTCAGTATGTCACGTGGCCACAGGAAGAAGACATGACTCAGCCTCTCGTGAAAGTGACCCCAAACAAAATGTCCACCTGATTGCACCCTTACTTTAATCTATATAGAATGGGTGTTTTTTTAAAAAAAAAACATATCTGAATGAAATTATTACCACGTTACTTAGTTTCTCAGCAGTGGCAGCTAGTGACCTAGAGAAGAGGGGATAAATGCAATGCATTTGTTACATTTAACGTATGGAGGGCCTTAAAGGAGTGAGAGGGAGGAATCAACCAACAAATGAAGCAACCAATCAACCCGCCACCATTTCTATTAGTACCCACACATTTCCTGCGTACTTGTAACTCTGCAGTCATCTCTCACATGCTGCGCATCTGTATTGTCCATTACTGCTTTTAGCTTCTGAAGGACACCATCCTTTTGACATGTTGCGGAAAATGCTGTCTTTGCCCAATAACAGTGTTGGAAGGAAGTCAAGAGTTAGATTGGCACGGCTGTTTTTAATAGCTTGAATGGCAGATTTACACATCTTTTTCTGTCTTGGTAGATATTGCTGAGGAGTGGGAGGCAAGTGAATCATAAACATCCTGTGATTTTTGAATAGAAAGCAAATAAATAAATAAATAATGTTGAGGTCATTGCAACAGCTTGTGTTTGTGAAGAGCAACAGAAGTTGTTAAGCAAGACAAATGCTTTCTTCAGGAGATAGCACCAGAAATATGTCCCTCCAAATTTATTCATCGTGATTTGGAGAATCAGAGGAGAAAGTATGTGTCTTTCACAAGACTGGGAGAACAGCTAACCGAATACCGTAAAGCAGGATGCCATGACCTCTCCTATGCCCACGCAGCCTTTCCTGGAAAACCTTCAAAAGGATTTTACTTTAAAAAAAAATTGTGAGGGAAACTAAATCTGGACTGAGATTCAAGCACGTGGGTGGTGGTGGAGGAGGAGAGAATTCAGGGGTTGTCCCTGTTGACGCCCTAATTCAGACTAAGTACTCTTTCCCCTTCTTCTAAGTAAGGAAAAAGGAGTAGGTACATGCTATAAAAGGCAGGAACTGTCAGCTTGGTGGTTAGATTCAGGACTAGTCTGTGCATACGATGAAGGTGTTCATTTCATGGTCCTTGGTTTTTTGATGAGCTGCTACTCAGGAGCTGAAGGACAGGGAATAGGATAAATAAAGAGGCACCTGTACAGATGTTTCATGATAGAGCTCAATCATTGATGCACCAGCTACTAGACTGGAATTTTTTAAAAAAATTTTTTGTTTTTATTAAATATTATAAAACTACAATACCAAAAAACAGATAAAACAACAAAATATCATAAAGGAAAGGAAATATTAATCAAAACATACACCAATATAACAAAAATATAACAACTATAACAGACATAAATCTCATGCAACCCAACTCCCTCGGGACTTTAAAAAAATTACAACTCTCATGATATTGACCAGCCCATTTCCCTCCAGAAATACATTGAGTATTCTCTGGGTGTATACCCTTTACAATTTTGAAATACATATACCAACATTTTATCCCATATTCCATTAAAGTCATTAGACTTACTCAGGCCTTTCCTAATTTTAATTTCACAAGTCAGTTTATCAGTAATAGCTAGATTCCATAACTCCTTATACCATTCTTCTATTGTGTGTGTGTTATGTCCTTACAGTTGTGACCGACTCTTTGTGACTCCATGTCCATGGAGTTTTCTTGGCAGGAATACTGGAGTGGTTTGCCAGTTCCTACTCCAGGCGCCTACAGCACCTGGTATTCCCTGGTGGTCGCCCATCCAAGTACTAACCAGGGCCGACCCTGCTTAGCTTCCGAAATCAGGCGGGATTGGATGTGCTTAGAGCATCTAGGCAGCTCCATTCTTCCATTACTAATTGATTATTCGATTTCCAATATTTGGCAAAAATCAGCCTTGCAGTCGTAACCATTATAATTACCAATTTCCCCTCCTCTTTCTTCAGTTGTGTATCCACAACCATGTTTAACAATACCAGTTGGAGGAGAGGCATTTGAATCTTTTCCCCTAATATTTCTTGCATTTCATTAAAAACCAAATTCCATTCAATTTTCCTTGTAGAGATCAGCACTTTCCAGCCCACGGTCCATGAGGCTACTGTTGGCTGTCCATGGGAGACTTCATCAAGTGATCAATGAAGTCCTCATATGAAAGGACTGTTTTGTTTTTAGCTTTTAAATACTGCTTTTTTTTAAATGATCTAGTGATCTTATTAGGAGAAAGGTCTGATTCAAATGAAAGAAAGGAGAAAGGAAAGAAAGAAAGAAAGGAAAGAAAGAAAGAAATGGATGAATCCATCTCAGGGGCTAGAGCAGGGAAATGACGCAGCTCCCTTATACTGCACTGGGTCAGACCATTCATTCATATAGCCCAGGGGTGGCAAACCTTTGGCACTCCAGACGTTTTGGACCACAACACCCAAAATCCTTTGTCATTGGCAGTCTAATTCTGAGAGTTGTGGTCCAAAACATCTGGAGTGCTGAAGGTTCGCCACCACTTTTGACAGTAACTCACAGCAGCTTTCTGGAGTTTCACGTAAGAGTTTCTTGGGGAAGGCAGGGACTAAATTTGGGATCTCTGGCAGGCAAAACATGAGCTTTACTACAAAGCTACAAATCCTCCCTTAAAATATATTCTTATGAACCCATTAAATCACCTCCAGCGTATGGCAACCTTAATAAGGGTGGTGGAGAACCTGAGAAATTAGGGGAATGTTGATCGTGGAATGAGGAGGTCAGTGTTTGAGGGTACAATAACACCAACAGACATAAACCAGGTTTGTTCTAACTGAGGTTTACTGTCAGTTAGTGGTAAGTATAATATGTAGCTCTCTTTCACATGCCTGCTTGACAGAAGAAGTCTAGATGAGTAAAGTGTACTGTGTGCCAGGGGCCAGAGCTGTGTGACCACTGTTGTATCTGCCAAAAAGGAGAAATGTATTATGCCCAAAACAAAGAACAAAAGGGGAGACACGAAACAAATAGGAAACTAGGGGACGTCCACTCAAATTGAGGGTTGGGAGAGTGAAAACAGACAAAAGAAAATACTGTACTTATTTATTCAGTGTGTTGTTAGTCTATGGAACTCCCTGCTACAGATTCTTAGAGGAAAAGTCCATCACCGGTTACAAACCATGATGGAGATGTGTAATTTCCAGGCTTAAAACCAGGGTATTTCAAGGGCCAGGTGCAGAGGAGTGGTATCAGAAGACAGATATCTAGTCTCGTGAACTCCCAGACACATTTGGCAGGGCCCTTGTGAGATTCAGGAAGCTGGACTACATGGGCCCTTGGCCTGATCCAGCATGGCTCTTTTTATTCGTATGTTCTTATGTCCTAATGGCATCAAGCTAAGCTAGCTTGGATCCAGATCTTGTGAAGCTGAGTGTAGATCTGCTGAAATGTCAAGGATGTTTCACTCATGACTAATCCAGCCTTCAATGATTTCAATGGTACGGCTCCAAGCACCGCTAGATCTGGTTCCACTCTGTTCCAAGCACCGCTAGATCTGGTTCCACTGTGGGCAGTGACCGTATTATTTAAGCCTGTGACCTCTTATCGTCCCTAATGTTTACTTTAACTCCTCTTTTATATTTTGGCTCAACTTAGCAAACCTCTGCAAGTACACTGAAAATGAGTACTGCCAAAATCCTTTTGAACACCAAGAGAACATCATACTCTGCCAGCACCGTTCTGCTCAATCTCCTGATTTGCAGCTGTTTCTCAAAGACGAATTGTAGAGACACTGCTGTTATTTCACTATAGGAACTCCAAAAGTTATGTGTCATTGAGGGCATTCTGAAACCTAGTGACCCAAACTGATAACACAACCTAATGCTCAGAAAAAAATAAAAATAATTAGAATGTACTGAAGCAGATGTCATTGTAGGGTTTCCTTAGTAACATACATGTCTAATTCCAGGCATCCAGGTTTCATGGTCTTTGAACATTGGTTCAGGGAGACATTGAATTTATTGATATATACACATAGTATCACTGTGGTGAAAATGGAAATCATAATGTACTTTCTGAAAAAGACTGCCTTTTTAAAAAAAAATTAAAACCCATAAACTGTTTAAAGAATCCCTATTAAAAAATCACAACAGTGCATCCAGGTAGTCAGAGGTCTGCAGCAAAAGAAAGAGAGCAAACAAACAGGAATTAGGGATGAAGGCTTGCCTCAAACCCAAGATAAAGGACTTTTGTTAGTGGCAAGGCCTAGTTATGCTAGGCTGTGAAGCACCCATCCCACTGAAACCCAGTGTTGGGTTGCATGCAAGATTGTTAATTTTCCCTATACATCCTCTACTAAGGAATTTCACCAATTATGTATTTTTTTAAAAAATAGGAATTACTTTCTTATGTGCTCAAAGATAATAAAAGTGTACTTTGGAGACAGCACTTGGGAAAAAAGACAAGTAAATCCAGATTCCATCTCCCACAAACACACACGCTCTTGGGCAGACTAGTCCATCGTAACATAAACCCTCTTCTTCTTGACAGAGTAATGATTGTGTTTCTGTGACAGCAACATAAAGGGTTGTGGAGAGAAGGACAGGAAGAATCAAACCATAGAATATTGAGAGACTTCAGCAGCACACATATAATGAATGACTGAAATGTAAACACAACTTTCACAGTAGGTCTAATGGCCCATTTATGCATGAAAAATAGGCTAATGCTACTGGAGTTACAGTACAACCCCATAATCTTGTAAGAGAAGGAAATATAATGTTCTTTGGACATCTGTTTCCAGCCCTGGTATTCACTACTTTACAATAGAAAACCACGCCAAAGTCACACTACGATCACTGGGTCAGACAAGCTTTGATGGAGAACCAACGTGAGGCTGACAGTGGCACCAACTGGGACTTCTTCAACCAACACACACACAAGGCCCTCTTTCATGTCTCCAACATAGTGTTTTTCCCTCACCACTGGAGCAAAAAGGGCAGCCTTCTTGGTACATCTAAGGGCTTAGGCAGGTATATACATACATTCCATTTTTCACAAGAAACTCAGACAGAATCTACCCTTTGGCCAATGTTTTGTTGGCTTAACTGGAGCAAAAGGGCCGTTGAGTAAATATCTTTCTTCTTTAACATGTTGTCATTGGGTTAAGTTTAGGCTTAGGTTTAGGGTTAGGGTTAGGATTTTTTTAAAGGAAACATTTTTATTTTTATAATGACATACTACAGTACATTTAAAACCACCTCTTTAGATACAGTTCTTATAGTTCTTATAATCACGATATAAGAATAGTCACAGAAATTATACACAATGCCACATATGTATTTATATGTCCTCATAAACAATAATTCAAGGGTGATAATCATCTGCCTTTACTTGGTATAGACTACTATACATTTTTCATTCTGATTCCCAAGTTATCCCCAGATTTTTTCAGTTAACCTCTGACTCCAGGTTTAGGGTTAGGGTAATTTCTTCAGCCCGCCACTCCTAGAATTTTCCAGTCAGCATGGCCAATATCTGATAAGGTCTGGTTCAAACAAGGTACAGTATAATGTTGAAGATTTGGCAAAGACACACAGATGATGCCTTGGGAAGGTTTGCCTTTTTGAATCAGATGTGTCTCCCTTCTTTCTGTCAAAAGTGCTCTCCGCTAGCAGTGGTTTCTTTTGGCCAGCAGACTACACAAAAACCAACAAAGTTAGGTGTTTGAGCAGGAAACAAGCTACCACAATCTCTTGGTACTGTATATAGCACTGGTATATAGATCATAACATGGGCTCACCAAACTGAAGAGCAAGGTTTTGGATCATCATAAATCCTGATACTATTGTTAAAAATCAAACACAACAATGGCCCTGCTAATTCTTCCAATATTTTGATTCTAAAGGTGACCAAAAGGTCAGACTCGAAATACAGGATGTGAACGGAGACTGAGAAGTCATAAATCTTTTCACTTTAAACCCCATTCCCAGTGAGTGGCAGTTACCTGTATAAACAGCCATGATCTATTCAATCCATTATTTGCACTGACAAGTCTCAGTGACAGTATATGACAGTGTTGGCGAACTTATGGCATGGGTGCCAAATGTGGCACTCAGAACCCTTTCTGTGGGCACCAGCATCACCCCTTCACAGCCACCTGTACTCAAGTTAAATTGCCATATTGGCACTTTGCAAAAAATTCGTGGGTTTTGAATCACAGTTTGGGCACTCGGTCTCTAAAAGGTTTGCCATCACTGGTATATGATCACACACACACACACACACACACACACACACACACACACACACACACACACAGAGAGAGAGAGAGAGAGAGAGAGAGAGAGAGAGAGAGAGAGAGAGAGAGAGAGAGAGAGAGAGAGAGGTGCATAAACCCAGGAAAACAAAGATTAAGTGGCACAAAGGAAAGGGAGGGGGGGAATCAGGATGAATCGAAGTTTGTTTTATGCCACAGCTTAGCACAGTACGCCATGCCAAATGTGCCACCTCCTCCACTTGTCCACGGGAGGCCTCCCACCCATTGATCTTGCATCCGTCAAATGCCCTCTAGTGGCTGAGGCCCTGAATTGGGTGCGCTCTGCGTTGCCTTGCCTCTCCCTCCGCCCTTCCCCCGAAGGATAATGGAGCATTTAGGATGACTGTACCATTTGCGTGAATGAACCAAGTATTCACTGAAAACTTGTTTCAGAAAATTGCTCATGCATGCCGAAAGCCCCCTACCCTCCTGTTAGCTGTGATTTATGTAATGTAATACACAACGGTGCCGCTTTCTGCTTCACGGAGCAGAACATGGGAAGCATAAGGGAGCGGGCATACAAATGAATGGGGTTGTGGAGTTGCCCCTCGCTGGGATTCCCTCAGAATGCGTTCTTCTGATAAGAGCAGTGAAGTGGCCTCTCTCTCTCTCTCTCTCTGTGTGTGTGTGTGTGTGTGTGTGTGTCCCCACTTTTGTTTTCATATGGTCAGTTATAGCTGTGTTATAAAGTTTTTTAAGCTCAGTAGAATGAAAATGTAAACATGCAAGGCAACACAGTGCTGCTAAACTGTGAAAGGATATACTGTACTGTACTGTGTAGATCAGTGGTTCTCAACCTGTGGGTCCCCAGATGTTCCTGGATTGCAACTCCCAGAAGTCTTCATCACTAGCTGCAATTAAAAACTTCTGCCTCCTGTCCCATGGCTGCCATGGCTTCCTGACAATGAAAGGACTTAACACAGGAGCTGGGAGACATAGGAAATATTTGGGTTTTTTAAAAGACATCATCAGCCATATGCAGGGGCAAATACACAAGCAGGGTTTCAGCCATTATTTAATTCTACTTGGGAAGAGACATAGGCATTTGCTATTACTTTTTAAAAAAATTATATTATTTTTATGCTATTATTTATTTAATAAATAATAAATATGCTATTATTTATTTACAATATATTTTATTTGCTTATTTATATTTAATTTAAATAAATAAATAAATAAATAAATAAATAAATTTAAATTCAAATAAATAAAATTATGTTTAAACAAAGCATGGCATCCTAGTCAGCTCTTTGTTGCCTATTTAATAATATACGTCTGCGACTTCAAATCCATTTCTGACTTACAGGCACCCATTCTGGTGTTTTCTAGGTATAGAGTAGTCAGAAGTGGTTCACTATTCCCTTCTTCTAGGGGTGTCCTGGGACTGTGCCTCTGGCCCAAAGCCACACTGGCTGGCTCTTCTCCTAGGAAGCACAGTGGAGAATCAAATTCTTGAACTTAAGACAGGAACAAATATTACAACTCAGAAAACCACGGCCAAATATGCAGACCTAAAGAAGGAACCAAGCAGCAGATCTTCCAGTAAACAGGTAAGTGTTGCAGGAAATAGAAAAATGATCCTGATAAGGACATTTTGGCATACAAGACCTATGCCATCGTACATTAGAAAATATGAATACTGTTCTAGTGAGCACTACATAGTATCTAGCGTTCTTTTTTGGGGGGATAGGGCTAGCTTAAATATTTGGCAAAATCAGGGGGGCATTGGGGGAGAGTAGCCAAGTGGTACAGGAGAGAGCTTAGTGCTACACACATCACTCCCTTCAGTTGGGGGTGGAGGATGCGGTCCCATTGCCAGAGTTATAGACAGAATGATATACAGTACCAGTCCCATTGGCTTTTGTGCATCCGATGGGATGTGGATTGGGTAAGCCTTTATTCTTCAGCTCATGGAACTGCATACTGTATCTCGGGCCTGCTGAATGATACGCTGTCAGGAAACCATGGCTCATTTCATTTGTCATGTTTTCTGGGGGCGGAATTTCAATGCTTTCTTTTCTTTTATAGCATCCCATCTCAAAGGCTTTAATTGGATCAAAGTGCCAAAAATTATAAGAACTTTTCTACTTTCTTGGAGCATTCTGAATTTTAAAGAGAGGATTTTTCACTCTTGGAATTTAAGGCTGATAAGGGAATCTTTAGTGATACGTTTGAGGGAGAATGTGATGAACTGGGAGGATGGGCAAAAACTTAGTGACTCGTGGCTGCCTGTAATTAATTGCAGAAGATCGGCAGTAAGGTAATAATTAAACAAACTGGTCCACTTAAATGTTCTGCTATATCTAACGTATAATGTTAGTCAGTAATTGTAGCTTCTGATATCCTGGAGATGGCACAACAAGGGTATACATGCCGAAACCTCAATCTTTTAACTGTATTAAAGGTTTTTAAAAAATTTTACTTGGAAGCTAAACTTGCAATAAAAAATTGTAGATCTTTTCAGTCTATTGACTGATATTGGTCTAAGGTTCCCCCTGCACATGCATGCTAGTCGTGTCTAGGGGCGGTGCTCATTTCCGTATTCAAGCCGGAAGAGCCTGTGTTGTGCAAGTCCATGGCCATGTGGCCAGCATGGCTGCAAGGAAACACTGTTTTTACCTTTCCGCCTTTTACAGCGGTACCTATTTATCTACTTGCATTTTACATGCTTTCGAACTGCTAGGTTGGCAGGAGCTGGGGTGAACAGCGGGAGCTCGCTCCACTGTGTGGCACCCGGGATTCGAACCACCGAGCTGCTGACTTTGAAGTCAACAGTTTTCGGAGCCTCAGTCCACTGAGCCACCACGCCCCTCGATATTGTTTTAGAGGTAGATATTGGTCTACCTCTAAAACAAAAAATAGCTCCAGAACAGAAGCCTCTCTGGTTATTTTAATAATTTAATTTTAAAAAACAACCACCGTTCCTTTCTTAAGGAAAAGCATTTGGTACCTTCTTTGGAGACAAATGGCTGCCTAGATGTCCTAAGCACATCCGATCTCGCCTGATTTCGGAAGCTAAGCAGGGTTGGCCCTGGTCAGTACTTGGATGGGAGACCACCAGGGAATACCAGGTGCTGTAGGAGCCTGGAGTAGGAACTGGAAAACCACTCCAGTATTCCTGCCAAGAAAACTCCATGGACATGGGGTCACGAAGGGTCGGTCATGACTATAACGACACAACACACACACACATTGGAGACAAATGGGTGGAGGTTCAAGACATAGGCAAAGACTTTGGTTGGATGCTTTTAATTAGGTTCCCATAAGGTACAAACACAGACACTGCTTTATTAAAAAAAAGCTCCACAAAAGATGCTCCAGCACTGAACTGTTATTCAAAAATATTTCCAAAGAGTCTCACCACTTTCTTCAAGGAAAAAGTTTCCAGAGAAGTGACTCTTGAAAGCATAGTAAACCTCAATCAGCCCAGTCCTCCCCCTCACACGCATTTGGGACCAAAAGGGAGACATTTAACAATAATCTTAGAATAATAATCTTAGAACCGTAGAGCTGAAACATAAGAACATAAGAAGAGCCCTGCTGGATCAGGCCAAAGGCCCATCTAGTCCAGCTTCCTGTATATCATAGTGGCCCCACCAAATGTGTCTGGGAGCACACGAGACTAGGTATCTGTCTCCTGATACCACTCCCCTGCATCTGGCCCTTGAAGTACCCTGGTTTTAAGCCTGGAGATGACACATCTCCATCATGGTTTGTAACCTGTGATGGACTTCTCCTCCAGGAATCTGTCCAATCTCCTTTTGAAGGCATCCAGGCTAGATGCCATCACCACCTCTAGTCCAGCTTCCTGTATATCATAGTGGCCCCACCAAATGTGTCTGGGAGCACACGAGACTAGGTATCTGTCTCCTGATACCACTCCCCTGCATCTGGCCCTTGAAGTACCCTGGTTTTAAGCCTGGAGATGACACATCTCCATCATGGTTTGTAACCTGTGATGGACTTCTCCTCCAGGAATCTGTCCAATCTCCTTTTGAAGGCATCCAGGCTAGATGCCATCACCACCTCTTGTGGCAGGGAGTTCCACAGACTAACAACATGCTGGGTAAAAAAAAATATTTTCTTTTGTCTGTTCTTACTCTCCCAACCCTCAGTTTGAAAGATGAAAGAACCACAGAGTCCAGCTCTGGTTAAGGAGCCACACTGGGCAATCGAACTCCCAACTTTTAACAGATAGCTAAGTCGAAGAGCCCCTGGGTAGAGAGGAAAATTCTCAGACATCCACAGATGCTATTCCTGATACTATGGCACACTGACCCGGTAGTAAAGAGTGATAAAGTCTTCCACATTCATAGTATGTTGACGGTCCTAGACATTAAAATGCTTTAAAAGAGGAAGTGCTGCTTACACACCCCCTAGCCTCTAAATCCAACCAGAATAATTGGATACCCCCTTCGACTTTAATCTAAAAGAGGCTGAAGCACCCTAACTCAGTGGCTGATGCAACGGATTCCAGCTGGGCTTCGTGTCGGCACAACCAATAAAGAGGGCATTAAATCCACACATCAAACTGTGGGTAACAGCTGGCAAAGAAGCAGTGCAGATGAGCCTTGAGAGAATCTTACAGCCCATGTTTTATACAATGGAGTTGGAACGGGCAAGAAGGAAAAAAGAAAGGGGGGAAATGCAGTCTCCCCCCCTTCCTTACCATGCCTTATTCCCCGACAAGGCGTGGAATGCAAAGCGCATCGTGCCCTGCACTGAGTGGTAACCACTGTGAATGGTACCGTGAATTAAAATTGTCTCAGCCAGCCCCATGCTGTGATCCTTTTGCTGTCTCAGCCCCGACCGAGTCTCTGCGGAGAAAAATAATAGACCATCAGAGGAGGAGAAACCCAGCGCACCGGAGTATTGCAGATAAGTTGTATTAATGTGACTCCCCACCACTATTCTGCCGCCACAGACAAACAGATTTGCAAATTACACTTGCTTTAGCTGGCCTTATTAGCATATCGTGCCTGATTGTGCTGCCTGTTTCCTAACCATTGCGTGTTCCACCCATTACTTCCCTGACATGTATGCCTTTTACACATCACGTATACTACCAATCCCCAGGTGCCACCATGTTTGTCAAATCCACCCACGGGGCACGGAGCTGAATGAGGGGACACCTTTCTGCCACCTGTATGCAATAGTCAATTGCAAATAACACCACAAGGCAGGCGTTTCGGCTTGTCTTGTCCAAGTGCTGTGTGGGTGGCTGAGGCTCAATCTCTCCTGCTTGCTTTTGGAAATTGACAACTGTGCCTTCTAGAAGCTCCCGGAGGCAACGGTGAACAGCTGGTGGCCTTATTTTTAGCACAAGGTAGGTGGGTGGAACAGGTCCGGTATGTGAAAATGCCAGATGGAGGCCTTGTGCACCCTTCCAAAGTGCCAGGAAAAAAACTGATGCACTGTTATTATAGATACACAAGATATATCTATGGTATTATGTGTCCCATGCTAGATAGATTCATCACTGTTGCACTATATCATTTACTTTAATAAGAGAGGAAATTCACCGTGGCCCACTTGATGACAGCCATGGGAAAAGGCAGGGAAGGGGGTAGAAAGGGTATGCCATTAATCAAAAGAGGGACAGATTGGAGTGTTTCAAAGACCTGCAAGAACTTTTCTCATGGGAGAAAAAAATGTCGATTAGTGTGACTGGAAGAATCGCTGGAGTGAGAGATAAAATAAATCACACTAAACATAAGAAATGTAAAGCAAGAACCAGGTCTTTCCACCTTCTCCCATTTGGATGGGACCTTTGGTTTATCAGGCATCGGGCAGGCTGCACAGCACACAAAGTTTAGTGATCCAATTTCCTTCCCAAAATGGATGCCTTGTTCTGCCACATCGTAGAGTGGCCTGTACATTCTCACCACAAGTAGCTGTAAGCGTTCGTTTTTAAAAGCACCATCCACTTTTTAAGAGACCGTTTCAGTATGGATTGCTTGTCTTTGAACACTGTTCTATTTCTCTTCCATTGAAATCAATGAAGTTTTTCCCAATGAAGGGAGGTTTTCTCATGCTTCTGATGGAGCATGCTTTTTAATGCAAAGTGTGCTGCTAATATATCACCTTATAGCACTTAAAGCACTATTTCGGGGGTCTACAATTTAATTATGGAGGCTACACAAATTCTGCCTTGCCCCTAGCAAGCTGGGTATTCAGTTTACTGACCCTGGAAGGGTGGAACACTGCATCACCTTTGAGATGGCTATGTGAGCTCTGGATCACACTCACATCATGAACAGAGTCTTGACTGCAGTACATCACTTTAACCTCCATGCCATGGGGCTTCCTTTAAACTGGCTTCATTCAAGCTTTCTAATGTATCCTTTGTCAGTAAGAGCAGGAAATATGAATAAAAGCCCTTTTACACGACCCCTAAAATCCGCTGCAAAACACTTGCAGATCCGGAGCATAAAATTGTTTTCCCACCAGCAGATGACTTTAAAAAAAATAAAGTATGCCCACTCCCACTTAAGCACGCCCCAGCGCACTTTACAAGTACCTGGTATCCGAAGGTAAAACAATTTCTGATGCGGATTGTAAAGCTGTGGATGCCAGGCTCTCCTCGCCTTCTGTTTGTTTTTGTTGTCCCTGCCGCCCCTTTAACAGACAGGAATCCCTACTGGGCTGCTCCAATGGCAGGCGGAGGTGAGCGGAGGTGGGCCTGCATTTTTTCCTCCCTTTTTTATTCCCTCCCTTCACCGCAGACAAAGCAACAGAGTGCAGA
This sequence comes from Phrynocephalus guinanensis, assembly GCA_037367245.1. Classification (NCBI taxonomy): domain Eukaryota; kingdom Metazoa; phylum Chordata; class Lepidosauria; order Squamata; family Agamidae; genus Phrynocephalus; species Phrynocephalus guinanensis. The sequence continues at coordinate 37,156,842 of CM074738.1, read as the reverse complement.
AGGGTGGGAACACAGGAAGAGGAACAAAACCCACATGATATCTGGCTGGGGGGATCTGAATTTAAGCTATCAGCGGATCTTAGGGGTCGTGTAAAAGGGCTCTGTGTAATTCTGTATGGAAACTAGAAATAAAAAAGGTTTTGTGAGACCATCTTCCCCCCCCCCCCCAAAAAAAATGCAATGAAGAGTGAAAGCTTTCCCATCCTTATTACCCTAACAAGATAGCCTGAGAAATGTCGAAGTGAGGAGCAGGTAAAATATATTAAAGACCTTTATATTCTATGGTGTTCAGAACAACAGCCTAGGGAGAGGAGTTGATTTTAATGAGCACTGTTGACTAAATGTGGAAAGATTTCTGCCAGGCTAATGCTTCTAAAATAGAAACAACATATACTTACAATTAGCCTAGGATGGAAATTAAATTCTCTAGCAGAACTTCCTATATGACAGCCTATGGCAATAACTTCTTCATGTAGTACTCATAAGAAAAATACATAGCTGGACCTTAACTCCTTAGGCTCTGTAAGCATTTTGTTGTTGAAACCTATGATGCCCATACCATACTGTTCTAAAAGTAAAGTATTCATATCCCATTTTTAAAAAAAAGAAGCGTAGCAATGAAAAGAACAAGACAGACTTTCTACAATGAAAGAAGCAACAGTTCAGTGTCACCTTGTTTTCCTTTTGTACCTGCCAAATTAGAAGCTAGCTGGATATTTTGGACAGCTTTTAGATGTGCCTTACTTAGAATACAAGCTACCTTGATGTAGCTTTTGTGTTAAAAAAAACTAGGGCATGATTTATTTATTTATTTACTTACTTCCACACTTAAGCTTTGCTGAAACACAATAATAGGTATAAATCAAGTACAACCCATTAAAAACTATAATAAAATTCAAGAAGACCTGACACATTATAATAAATAAATGTATATATTTAAAGTTTAGCACACCACACCGCTACAAACCATAAATTACCAGCTTATAATAAATGGACGGAACAACCACTTCTCTTAGAAAAAACTGATGGAACAAAAATTACTTAATGGATTTAAAGAGAGCTTTGTACTATAGTTGATAGGGAGTCAGCATGGGATTTAGGAGCCCTGGTTCCACATCCCTGCTCAGCCCCGGAAACTCAATAGATGGTAGAAATGGCAAATACATTTTGGGCATTCCACCTAGCGCTTAAAACCTGCTGTGACTGCCATGATTCAGAGCAGTTCATCAGCACATTAAAAACAATTTACAGTGGACCCTTGTATAACAAACAGCTTGTATAACATAAAATTTGTACAACATAAAAATTCCAGAGATAGGGGAAATTTGCTTAACATAATCGTCTATGGGGAAAATCTGTACAACATAAAAATGGGATTACTCCATTTTCAATGCATTCCTATGGGAATTTGTATAAAGGAAATTTTGCTTAACATAATTTCATTTGGAATGAATTAATTCCTTTATACAAGGTACCACTGTATTTTATTTTATTTTATTTTATTTTATTTTATTTTTATTTTTATATACCACCAGATTTTCCCAAATGGGAACTCAGGGCGGTTAACAAGTATAATATAGCACAATTCAAAAGAAATAAATAGTCGGTTCCACAAAGGAAGCATGCAAAGAATGAACAGCAAAAAGCAGAACCCAAAGTTAAAAAGAGAAGCTATAAAGATTCAGAATAATTATACTAAAGCAAGAGGGCAAAAAAGATGGCAAAATAAAGAAAGGAAGAAAATGAGAAAGAAATTAACCCAGAGGAGATCTAAACAGAGACTGCTCCATTCTCCTTCCATTCTTCTGACAGGTTTCCCAACATTTGGAGATTAAGCCTTCAGCGTCCAGTGACGGAGCAGATAAGTGAAGACATGTGATTGGCCTTTGTGCCTGCCACCAGCATGCCAGGGACTGAAACCCAATACAACAACCAAAAATGTGAAAAACAAAGAACCCAAGAAGAATAATGGACTGCCTCAAATGTATTGTGCGAACTTACTGAACAGGGAGATACACAGAGGCAGAAAAGCAGAATTGGATGATGTTTTACAGAATTGTCTGGTTTAGCAGTGGAACCAGAATGTTGGACAGATCTTATTTTTTTTTCCTGCATTCCCCCAGATCACAGGCATTTCGGGTTGAATCCAGGCCTTGGTCCAGCTAGAATCAATGGGACCCTTGGAAAGACAACTCCTACGTTAAGTTCCATTGCATCAATGAATCTCATCTATTTGGGACTGCCAAGTGGATTTAGGATATGGACCCACATTACCAGACATATGCTCCCCGGCAACTTAGCCCATCATCCTGCAAAAGCTACCGGCCATCAAAAGTTATGTCCTTGTTTTTGTCATTTATTACAGAAAGCAATAAAGAAGACATTTAATTTCCTCATCTGTACAATTAGGGGAAATGGAGACTGCAGCCCAGACAATACAAGGCCTACTTTATACAGCTTGAAAGAACAACAATGATCAGTATGAATAACATCTGAAACCCACAGTTTTTCCTATCTTTTTTCCAGAAGCGGTTTTACCAATGCAACCCCACATGTGCAGAGTTCCTATGGTCATGTAGGGATTTGAACCTGGGTCTCTTGAGTCATATTTCATTACCCACAACACCACACTGGGCACCTAATAATGATCATTCTATTGTTTCAAACAATAGCAAATAACCATTGAGGAAGTCACCAGTTCCTTTCTTTCATACTAGACAATGGTTTCTTACAGTGTGTACCCGTGTTTCCCTGAAAATAAGACACTGTCTTATATTTATTTTTTCTCAAGAAGACACACTAGGGCTTATTTCCAGGGGATGTCTAGTATAATATGCTTGAATGTCATCCCTATGCACAACCAAAGCCTTTGCTCTCCTGTCAGCAGTCCATTCACAGATTATGTTTTCCAGGTCAGGAAATAAAGGTTGTCGACCTGAACCACACTTGCGCTTCTTCGCATTTCCTCTGTCCACATGTAGACTGAGGTTATCGTATTCTGCCCGCCATTTTTGGACCATTCGCTTATCCAACTTCTTCTCTTTGCAGAAAGCCGTAAGATTCTTGCCCTGGGAGTCCTCGACAATTCCTTTCTTGTACTCAACATTAATAACTCTTTTTTTTGCACTCACCTTGTCTGGGGGTACAGGTACTCAGGAAAAGCAGGCCCACAGACTGTTGCTGGTCGGTGGGGCTGGTGTAGTGATGCCTGAACTCCTTTTCCCTAGCTGTTTGCGCGTGTGCAATAGGATGCCTGTGGCCACGGTTACCACACTCACACACCCGCATGCGGTTGCCACCCGCGCACACCCACAAGTGCGAATGGCTTGGAGAAAGGAGCTGTGGTAGATAAAAGGTATTCCAATCTTCCTTACCGCTCTGTGCCGAAATACATGGCGTGGCTATGCAGTGTATCTGCATAGCCACGCCCATCACTAGGTCTTATTATCGGGGTAGGGCTTATATTTAACAAATGCATAGAAATCCTGCTAAGGCTTATTTTTTGGGGAGGTTTTATTTTCGGGGAAACAGGGTAGTTCTGTTACTGCTCCTGCTCTCATAAGGAGATTAACAGGAGAACCACATTATCAATCATTTACTTTTAAATAATTTCATCATCTCCCCCTCCCCCTCAGAAGCAACAACAAAACAGCCGCATGTCTGGCCACTCGCTCATGATAATAAAATAGCCCTCCATGGTTGGCAGCTGGCTACAAGTAATAAAGGAATGTGCAGGGTTAGATGCAGAGATGAACAACATATTTACTTTTTATAGACTCCCAGAATAGCCCAGCCACAGCTTTTCCCACTTTCTGTAGTTACTTTTTCTTAGGGTATTTGTACACGACCCCTAAACTCCACAGCAAATGGCTGCCAGCTCCGGAGCTTACAATTGTTTCCCACCAGCTCCGGAGTTTGCAGGAAATTAAGTGCGACCACGCCCACCTAAGCGCGTCCCAGCACACTTTTCTTGTACCTGCTCTAGGAGGGTGAAAATCCCCAGGTCCAGATTTAATCTGGTGAGTGCGGGGCTCTCCTCGCTTCTGTTTTTTTTTTTGCCTCCCGCCCCTTTAAGAGAAGGGGTGGGAGGCAAAAAAAAAACACCAAACAAACAGAAGAGAAGGAATCAGGATGACGGGGCTCCGTGCAGCTTCGGAGGTGAGCCTGCATTTTTTCCTCTCTTTTTTCCTGCCTCCCCTCACGCAGACAGGAGCAAGGAAGTGCGGAGGGGTGGGGACGCAGGAAGAGCAACGAACCCCCAAGATCCCTGGTCCAAATTTAAGCGGCCAGTGGATCTTAGGGGTCGTGTGAAAAGGCTCTTAAAAATAATTTCTTTATCATAATCAAATGTTTTCTATGCCACCTTGGTAGGTCAAAGTACACTCAAGGCCTTTCCAACGATAGAGGAATTACAAATAACGACGAGCCTCAGCAGAATCAGAGTCGTAAGAACCAACACAAGCACAAACAAGCACTGACACACTCCCAAACTATTACTGCCGAGGAGGGTGTTCTCATTTTGTAGCCAGTTGCCCCTGATTGGAGGATGATGTAGCAATGCCGAAAGGCTCTAACTGTGGGATGGAGGCCTAGAAACATACAAGAAGAAATAAATCTTTCTTGTCTGGAGTGCCTTTCCTTTTAGGGTGTACTTCCAGATTCATACCTCCTAGTGCTGAAGATCAAAAGACCTCATGCCGCTATCCCATCTTTCCTTCCTTAACGGATTAAGGGGCAAATCAGCAGGAGAACATGGGAGGATTACAAATGAAAGCAGCAATCATTTGGACCTCAGGTAAAACTCACCAAGTGAGGCAGGACAATTGCAAGGTAAAAGAGAATTTTGGAGCCTAAAGTGTGTGTGTGTGTGTGGTGGGTGGGTGGGTGGGTGTGTGGGTGTGGGTGTGTGTGGGTGTGGGTGTGGGTGTGTGAGGGGGAAGCTTGAGTTCATTTTGTCAGTCATTAAGGGATCAATAAGAACCAATGTGTTTATGATAACATCAGCAAGGTACAGTATGTTGAATTAATTGCTGTTGGTTAACAGTTACATAGATTACAAATTACTGTCCTAGACACACAAAAAGGTCACATGTTCCTTCGTTCATTTCTATGGTCACCCCTCCAACCCCATTGCATGTGAACCTCCAAGCCGGGCCTAGAAATTTCCTATCGGATGGTAAAAGGAGGCAACTCTTCTTCCTCTTTTTAAAAATCTCTCAATTCCTCTTTCTTTTATCCCCTCCTCCAACCCCAACAGCAGCAACAGAGAGGGAACCACTCTCCCTCCTCTTTCCTAGACGAGCAAAGGAGAGTGATATTGCTGCCTAGAGATGGGCATGAAACGACCATTTTTTCGTTACCGTTCTCCATTATTCGTTCCATTACGTAACGGTACGAATAACGACCGTTGCAATAGGGCAGGCTCGAACCGAACAGAACCAAGAAAATTTTCTTCGGTTCTGTTCGTTTCCATTATTGCCGTTGCACTGCTCACGCGATGAATAATGGAGCAGCGGAGGGCAGCGAGAGGGGGCTGGGCCTGGCGGAGCCTCTTTGCCCCCTCCCCGCCGGAGCCGACGACACAAGACTTTGCTGATCTCACAAGAAGAGGCGGGATCTGAGTCCTTATGGGCTGGGCTCCGGGATCTTGGCCACGTGACGAAGCGGCAACAGTACAGCTGGCTCGGAAGCTGCAGCGGAGGGTGTTGTTGGAGCATGGGGGGAGTGCAGCGGCACCCCCCACAGGTTTCCTGGGTCTAGGCCCAGGGGGTGCAGGACAGCGGTCTGCTGGGGTCGGCGGCTCCCGGGGTGGAGTGGTTCCCGGGGCGAAGGGCCCCAGTTAGGGCAGTGCTGCACGGGGCTCCGGGGGTAGCGACCCAACGGGGGTGGCGAACGGTGCGGCAGATCGGTCCTTGGGGAGGGGGCCCAAGGGAGGGCGGCGCTTGGCAGTGCTCCGGGGGTGGCGGCCTGTTGGGGTGGTGACCGGAGCAGTGCCCGGCTCCGGGAGGACTCCTCGTGGCCACAGGATTGCTCTCCTTGTGGCAGGCTTGCCACCGGCTCCGGCGGCGCCCAGCCCCAGGAGGGCTCCCTGTGGCTGCGGGACGGCTCTCCCACGAGGCTTGCCCCGGCCCCGGGAGAGCTCCCTGCGGCCGCGGGAATGCTCTCCCGGCCTGCATGCCGCCGGCTCCGGTGGCGCCCGGCCCTGGGAAGACTCCCTGCGGCCGCAGCTTGCCGTACCCGAAAAATGAAGAAATGGAAACAAAGCGGACCCTAGGGCCCGAATAATGACCATGAAATGCCATTTTGGCATTTCATGCCCATCTCTATTGCTGCCTCTCTTGCAGGTACTCCATCAGCTATGGCTGAAAACAAGTCTCTCCTCTCCTCCTCCTGCCACCATGGGGAATGGTGAGAGGAGGCAAGAGCCATTTGCCGACCCCACACCTTGCCTGGAGAAGAGAACAGGGCAGCACAGCATGGAGAACCAGCCTAAGCCAAACATTATGCAATCATGCAGTTTCTCCTCCACTACAGTGGTACCTCGCAAGAAGAAATTAATTCATTCTGCGGGTAGCTTCATTGTTTTGAAAATTTGTCTTGCGAAGCAAGGTTTTTCATAGGAATATATGGAAAACCAATTAATCCAAGGCCAAAAAGGGGAAAGTATTACATTGGTTTTTAATGCATTCTTATGGGAAGGCATGGTGGCTCAGTGGACTAAGGCCTCCGAAAACTGTCGGCTGCAAAGTCGGAAGCTCGGCGGTTCGAATCCCGGGTGCCACACAGTGGAGCGAGCTCCCGCTGGTAACCCAAGCTCCTGCCAACCTAGCAGTTCGAAAGCATGTCAATGCAAGTAGATAAATAGGTACCGCCGTAAAAAGCAGGAAGGTAAAACAGTGTTTTCTTGCAGCCACGCCGGCCACGTGGCCATGGACTTCCACAACACTGTCTCTTCAGCTTGAATATGGAGATGAGCACCGCCCCTAGAGTCGGACATGACTAGCACGCATGTGCGGGGGGAAACCTTCACCTTTACCTTTTTATGGGAAGGCTGTCCCAACACCACGAAAGATGGGAACAGCCTTTCCCCCTCTTTGGTGGTGTTGGGTTTTTGACAGCCCCTGATCGCAAGGAGTGATGGGGGTGTCAAAAACCCTCCATCCCCAAAGACGGGAAAGGGCTTTTGATGTCTTTGGGGGCGGTGGGTTTTTGAAAGCCTGCCCCAACCCAGCAAGGCAGGGAAAAACCTTTCCCCCTTTACTGGGTTGGGGAGGAACCCCTCAATCAACCAGCAGCCAAAGGCTGCTCTGCACAGCCTGACAGACAGCTGGTTTTGACAGTTTTGAGTTTTTTGACAGTTCAAGCGCTTTCAAAAACCCATCACTGCCATAGACAGCAAAAGCCCTTTCCCGTCTTTGGGAAAGGGGTTCTGCTAGCTGCCCTGACCCAACAGGGTGGTGAGTGGGCAAGGGGTGACCAGGCTTTCGAATTTCCCACTTGTTGCAACACACAAAGAGGGGGCTGTTGGCGTGAGAAATTCGAAAGCCTGGACTTCAGTCGCAGAGCAGCAGAAAGGCTTTTTGCAATCAAAGTCCAGGCTTTCGAAAGACCCGCACCCACAGACCCCTCCTTGCATGGTACGCGGGCACGGATCTTTCAAAAAGCATTGCTGCATAGAGGCTGCTGGCTCCTGGATGCCCCGGCTCAGCAGTGGGGTTAGCAGGCGAGTGGTGGAGTCACTCCTCGCCCACTAACCCCCCTGCTGGGTTGGGGCAGCCAGCAAAAGCCCTTTCCCAAAGACAGGAAGGGAAAGCTTTTTGGGAAAAGAAAGACAGGAAAGGGCCTGGGGGAAGGCATTTGAAAGCCTAAAGTGGTTTCAAAAACCCACCGCCCCCAAAGACAGGAAAGGGCTTTTGATTGAGGAGTCCCCCCCCCAACCTACCAAAGGTGGGAAGCTTTCCCCCTGTTTTACTGGGTTGGGGGGAAAGCCCCTTTAATTAACCTGCAGGAGGAAAGCTGCTCCTGGCAGCCTGGAGCTGTCAAAATCAACTGGGTGTCAGGCTGCAAGGAACAGCCTTCAGTGCTGGAATTTTTTTTTTGTTCTATGAATTTTTCGTTTTATGGAGGAGTCGTCTTCAGAAGTATTACTGTATGTAGTAAGATAATGCTAATAACCCAAATGTTATAAGTAGGGGAGATTTGTAGGATGTTTCATGCTTTCTCTGCAACCTATACTTGAACCCACAAGTCAGTTTAAACATATTTATGAGTAATTTGGCCTTTTTCACCAGATTTCTCATAAACATGTCCAAACCCTCTTATAAGTTCAAATGTAATGAAGTTAAGCCTCATAGAGGTTGAATTATAATTGTGAGTTGGACTGCCTGCATTAGCTGCAAATAAAATAGTCCAGCATATATACATAAAGGTTAATATGTTATTTCCATGCTCTTGTCTGGAAGCATCTGAGGCACTGGTGGTGAACCTTTAGCACTCCAGATGTTTTGGACCACAACTCCCACAGTCCTTGTCATTGGCAATAGAGTCTTGGAATTCTGGGAATTGTGGACCAAAACATCTGGAGCGCTGAAGATTCGCCCCCACTGATCTAAGGCCTTGCCTTCAGAGGCTTCCTTACCAGTTCTGGTTTCTAAAACCAACCCTCTCATTCATATCCCTATGATATGCTTTGACCTGATGAGTGAAGTTGAACAGTAACAGTTCTATGCAGTCCACAGCATGGTGGACTTCAGTCATGTCTCAGAGGAAAAGATGCCTGTTTTCTCAAAGACATGTGCTATCCAGGCCTCCATAGATGTTGGCAGAAGCTGCCATCCAGACATAATCTAGCCATCAGCCCTCACTTATTTTCTCTCAGTAGGAAACAAGCACTACCAACTCAATCAAGCTGAGCCAGCAAAGCATGTTCAATGAGTCACACAGGTTCAATGCAAAGAATGAGGTTATTAGATGCCGGTTATCTTGGCAGCCCTCAGCCAAAAAATTGCTCAAAGGCTTCTAACATAACCTGGAAATATTTTCAACTCGAGAGTAGTATTAGCTGTTCAGTCTAGCTTGCTTGCTTTTGTATCAGGCTGGGATCAAGGGGTGGCGTTGTAACCAGTGATATGAGCCTTCAAAAACTCCAACTCCTCAAGGATGCAGTTGAACCCAAATGCCAGCTTCAACAATCCTCTCCATGTTCCTTGGAGCTTACATACTGCTACAGCAGAAGATGACCACATATCACCCCCCACTCCTAGAAACTACCTAGTTTCAGAAGGGCCATTGAGCCAGGATATAATGGAAGTGCTGAGCTTTAAAGATAAGTTGTGACAAAATGAACAGAGGATTTGGCCAAATATTCTACACATTTTGGGGAGTTATGCTATATAACATTTTTTTTGAGCTTATCTACCGCCCATCTTCCGGAAGGAACTCCGGGCGGTTTACAACAAAAGAAAGCGACCAGTAAACAAAATATATGCCTGAATTGAACTGTTTATAATTGTAAGATGACTCTGGTATTTTTAAGTGTTCTGCCCAACCTGCATCCCCCCTTTTTTTTCTGGACCCCAAGTTATTCTCCCTTATTTATTCTTTATCTATAACAATAAATATGGTAGACATTGCCAAATCACTCAATAGGAAGTTGCTCATTGGTTGAATTGACTGATATCTGCAAAACATATGAATACCAAAGTGTTTCTGTGCAACAGTCAATCTAAGGCATTGGTACCTTCAATACCAATATTCTGAACTTATAATATGAAGTCTGCTTTTCTCTCTCAACTCAAATACTGTATATATTATGCAACCTTATCCCAAACGGGTGTCATCGAAATGTGTTGGAGGATTATAAATCTGGTCATCCCATCACCATGGTCATCATCTTTGGAGGATACCAAACCAGGTTGTCCTAAGTAAATCTCTATGCTTGACTTCCTACACACATGGGAACATGGGAAAAATTTAATTGTTGACCAATTGTTGATATATACATGATGAAGAAATTAAGAGTAGGCTGTATGAAATGTGAAATTGAGTTGCTTAACTGCTTCTTTAAACCTGGGAAACTATCCTCATAGGCAAAGATCAGGATGGAAATTGAGAGTTCACACCATCTCATCTCCTATTATTGAACACTGAACTGCGGAGTAGATGCCTCCATGCTTATCTGTATCCAAGGATACATCAAAAGCTACCCCAACAAGACTCAAAAGCCTGATCTGTAACCCCATCTAGAAAGGACTGATCCCACTTCCTTCCCAGAGTTATGTAGTTTTGGGTGAGGGGACCTTCGCCAAGACGGCATCGCACCTCCTTGCCACAGCACAGACGTGGCCACCAGTACTGTGCCTGGACAGGGCCCCATTGCTGCTGCCGCTGCACCCAGACAAGCCATTACCATCACCACGTGCACATCCAGACACACCCAGGCATGCCCTTTTTGCTGCCACACGTGCACACCCCCACTGCCTCTGTGTTTGGGCAGGCCTTTCGTGCCACCACAGGCACCTTGCCGTGGTGAGGGGATGACGGCAAAGGCAGCATCCGTGGCCATGGGGCATGCGGCCACTGAACGAATTAGGTACGTTTTAATTATATCTTATGGGATTTTGTTATTATTATTTGTTAGTATCGTGGTTTACGAGCATGCTTTCGGAACAGATTATGCTCGTAAACCAAGGTACTACTGTACTATTTCTTTTATATTGTGTTTATGGCTGTGGCCAAAAAAGGTTGAGAATAACTGCTCCAGAGCACCTCAGAGTCTAGGAGACTAAGCAGGTGTTGAGAGAGGGTGCTGATTGCAGTCAAATCCCGAGAGTTCCCACCAGAGATGGTCATAAACCCCCAGTTCAGTGGTTCCCAGCCCCACCTCCTCTGGCAGGTGCCGCCCTCAGAAGCAGCACTTGCCTGCTCCACTTCATCTGGGCACTTCCTCTCAATGGGAAACCACCAGAAGCGGCAATGCTTGGGAAGCCTTTTCATCCAAAGAATAAACTGGCACAAGCTGTCAAACCATTGGTTAGAACCCATCTCACGCTCTCACCATATAGAATTCTTCAGGATGCTTTCACCCCATGACAAGTGAGAACAGTGTAGCTGAGTGACTATAGGAAATGGGGCTTGCTCTGGAATATGGAGTTTTCTTAGATGGTGGTCAGCCCAAGCAGTCAGAATTGCAAAGTGTGCTCCCACCCTGTTACCAAATCCAAAACAAAACACAGCTAAGAATGCAACCACGCTGACCCTTGGGGGGATAAGGGAGAGGAGTGATATAACAATTGGCACCATCTTCACAGCCAAATGGCATATTGATCTCAAAGACCTGCGGACTCCTTCTGAGGTGGTTGTTCCTGAATTGCTTTAACAGCAGCAGCAGCAGCTATCCAATCCCTACATTGTTCCCAAGAAAGCCACCTTCCCAAGAAGCTACCTTAATTAGAAAGAGAACTGAAAGAGCAGGTGAATTAGAAGCAACAGTGCTAATGGGAGGTGTGTGGTGGTGGTGGGGCGTTGTTTCACACATTTTTGCTAACCCTGCAAAGGGTTCCTGGGCCTTTAAATGGTCTCTCAGACTGGTTCAGAAGGAATCACACTGGTGGGAAAGACTGCTGACCTGACAATTGCGCAGAAAACCATCATTGACACCCTCCATAAGGAGGGAAAGCCCCAAAAGGTACAGATTGCAAAAAGAAGTTGGCTGTTCCCAAAGTGCTGTATCAAAGCACATCAATAAAAAGTTATGTGGAAGGGGAAAGTGTGGAAGAAAAAGGCGCACAAGCAGCAGGGATGACCGCAGCCTGGAGAGGACTGTCAGGAAAGGACCATTCAAAAGTGTTGGGGACTTTCACAAGGAGTGGACGGAGGCTGGAGTTAGTGCATCAAGAGCCACCACACAGAGACGGATCCTGGACGTGGGCTTCAAATGTCATATTCCTCATGTTGTTCAGTGGTCCAAGGAATCTATGGGGCATTGCCAAGAGAAAGATGAGGGACATGAGACCAAACAATGCAGCGGAGTTGAAGGCCATTGTTGAAGCATCCTGGTCTTCCACAACACCTCAGCATCCATGGTCTTCCACAACACCTCAGCATCCATCTGACAGCATCCATGCCATACCTGCATTGAGGCAGTAATTGATGCAAAAGGGGCCCAAACCAAGTACTGAGTACATATGCACACTTAGACATTTCAGAAGTCTGATATTGTTCTATTTCCAGTCCTTGGGTTACTATGTTACTGATGTCATGTAATATTCCAATTTTCTGAGATTGTAAATTTGAGGTTTTCATAAGCTGTATGCCAAAATCATCACAATTATACCAAAGTAAGGCTTAGCATATCTTGCTTTGCATGTAATGAGTCTATCTCATATATTACTTTCACCTTTTGAGTTGACTTACTGAAATAGATGAACATTTGTAGGATATTTTAATTTTTTCAAGTTTCACCTGTATGCCCTGCAATATGTATGAAAGAAGATTTTATATTGGCAAGAGTGAATGCTGATGATGTGCCCTTGTATTGGGCAAATGCCATCTAGTGTTGTTGTTTTTTACCTTATTCATTCTATATACCTTTGTGTACATAATAAATTCGCAACATTCTGCTTAGGTAGTGTATGCTTATCTGTCATTAAAATGTGTCAGTGCTTCTGACACAAATAAAGAAAGAAGATCCTCCAAAGGTTAGTAAAAATAAAAAGTAAATACAAGTGGTACCTTGTATAAAATAATTAATTCCAAATGAAATTATGTTAAGCAAATTTTCCTTTATACAAACGTCCCATAGGAATACATTGAAAATTGAGTAATCCCTAATTGTTTGCGACCATTTTATGTTGTATGGATCTGCCCCATAGACAATTCTGTTAAGCAAGTTTCCCCTATCTCCAGAATTTTTTATGTTGTACAGATTTTATGTTATACAAAGCGTTTTTTATACAAGGGTCCACTGCAGCCCTAAGCATTATGGGGAAGAAAGTAACAAATACCCCCTCTATATCTAAAGTCCTGGCAGAACTTTTGTCTGCTCTTGCAACTACAGCTGGAGGAGAAAAAAGCAGACCAATCTGTCCCTTCATTATACCCAAGAGCAAACACCTGTTTGGAAGACCCCCCAAGTTTTAAGAGATGGAGCTGTGAAAAAGCATGTGCTGTCTCAAACAGATGCTTTTCACCACTTGAGGGAGCACTGCTTCTAAATATATACCAAGCGTACCCTCTAGTTTGTTCCACAAGATGCACCCTTCTGTTTGAGGGCCAAACCAGGTGAGATAATTAGTACACATTTAAACATGGTGCTCCTGCACGAGAGAATCTTTTAATTGCAGAGAACATTTCTAGCGGCATCTAGTTTAGGCTTCACTACGCATCCCAAATACTACGTGTGTACTAAAAGAAGTGCTAATTAAGCAAGTAAATATGAAATTTGGCATTTGCAATACATGCCTACGTTTGTGCATACCATAGCAGAAGGTTGTCAATTCCAGCTGGGCATCCCTTCCCCTGTATTTCATTCCTTACAGAAATCTATGTTTCATTGGGGGTTGGCAAAGGATGAAAGGCTCTACTACATCTGTTCAGGTCCATGGCTGAACCTATGGCTGTTTGAAACAGATTGCTCATTATCTGGAGTGAAAGACAGACCCCGATGCCTAATTGAAATATTAATAATAATGAATTGTGTAAATTCCCACTTTCTGCGTAATTATCCCAATTCGATTCTCTCTCTCTCTCTCTCTCTCTCTCTCTCTCTCTCTCTCTCTCTCTCTCTCTCTCTCTCTCTCTCTCTCTGTGTGTGTGTGTCTGTCTGTCTGTCTGTCTGAGTGCCTGTCTGTTTGTGTTGTGTGTTTGATGGTTGTACGGGTAAGATGTGATGGTCAGAAGTGCAAAATTATAAAATAAATCTGCATTTTTAAAAAAGTAATCTTTATTAGAAGCCTACTCAGGAGTCCTGGGTTGGGGAGATGAAATCTGGAGGATAGCGCCATGAAATGATGTTCATATGGACATATTCCTCACAAGAGATGCCACAGTCAGGTGCGCTAGTAGAGATGCCTGCTGAAAGGACGTGGCTGCGTGTGTCAGTCATGCTGCTGGCTCTGGTTGTCTGAGAGGAGCCTTCCATCCTTTCACTGCTGTCATGCAGATAAAATGAGGGCGTTGCTTTCATCGTTGCCTCTCTCTTTCTCCTTCCAGGAGATGTCAGGGTGCCTTTCTGCTTCTGTGGCAAACACTGCAAGTAGTTCAGAACAAGGCAGGGGGCTCCGCACAAACACACCGAATCCTCATCCCACATTGAACTATCTTCAGGAAGACTGTGAATTTATGCTCTCCTGTATTATCACAGCAAGTCATAAAGAAGGTCTACATATTCCTGCCAATTGATTCTTCAGATCAAATTGGTACACAGAAAGGGTGAGTAGAAGGGACCTTGTTCAAAATAATTATGCTCAAATGGTTGTGCGTCAGTATCAGCACATACACCAGCTCACATTTCGGTGCAATCCCTTAATGATCTATTTAGGACATCTTAACCAAAGTGCACATTACAGGGGACTTCTTAACTTCTGGACACATTCAAGGCTAGAAATAGACATTAGAGATGGCCTGTGACTAGAAGAGAAAAGACCTTTAGCTAATATAAGCATCTGTGTCTCACAGAGGTGTGCCTTTCACCTCTGAGATTATGCAAATTAGCTTGCTTTGTTTGATGAGTGGGCTTTAGGATGGGAGCATGAGATTCATTTGAATTCTGAGTTTACAAATACAGAAACGCTGCAGTATTAACTTGCTTTCCACTCTATTTATGGGCTATCTCTAAAGTTTGTTTCCAATCTTAAACACCACAACAGGAACTTTTCTCATGACACATAATTCACAAATCAGCTTTTTAAATTTTGTGATCCGTCCTGAGGAGTTAAGTGCAGCTTTGTCTGGGCTCCAGTTTCTCAGATACAGTGACTGCAACTCTACTGACATATTTAATGACAGTTTACCTGTAATATGTTACATGACCCTCTGTGAAGACCTGTTGAGTGAATTCAGAAGCATTCATATGACTGACTCAATGCTTTTGTCCACTTAGTTGTGTTTTCTCAAAACAAGGAAGTTATCCATTTGGTCTCTGTGGCTTTAGATTCAGTGAGGCAGTTTTAGCCATCAGTCAGCCACAGGCCTTAACAACTACAGTATAATACAATATGCAAATAGAATAATACAGTAATCTGGTGTGTGTGAGACAGAATAAACCCCTTTAAGAATCAACTAATGAACAATTTTTTGTTTCCGTTTTTGTTTTTTTTGTTTCGTTACGTAACGAAACGACAAACGAATTTTTGTCTCTAAAATGAAACGAAACGAACAGAAACACCAGAAATTTTGTCGTGCGTTTCGTTTCCGTTACTGCAATATGAGTGAATTGCTTAAAATCCTAAAAAAAATCACAAAAATTGAAATAAATGGTAATGAAATGGTAACGAAACAAACAAAATGAAAACGATTTTTTTGCAAAAATTCGCAAAAAAACAGAAATGAACCGAAACGGACCCTCCAAACGACAAACGAAATACCATTTATTTGATTCATGCCAATCTCTAGAATCAACCCTTTTAAGCATCAACCCTCTTGAAGTTGAAAAGAAATCTGATAAGAATTTAGAACAATAGGAGGGGAGACGTATTACGCCCTGCTCCCCTTCTCAGCAAGATTGGTGTTCTGCCTTTCCTTCTGATCTGGTTTGGATTTTTGAATGATTCTTCTTTATGAATTCCTCCATTGTGGTTATATATTTGGGTCTCAGCACCCACCCTGATTTGTCTCTCTGTGAGTTGCCACCCATTTTGTTGACCCATAATGCCCATCCTTACATGATGGAGCCATCCTGTACCAACCCTCAATCGCCTTCCTGGCCCAAAATGAACACCAAGGATCCCCATGACCAGCAGCTTTACTGAACAAGGAAATGGTGGGTTCTCTTTCCTGGGTTGTTCTAAAACTGAGTTTGGATGGCCATCAGTCAGGCAACTCTTGTTTTCTCAGGGGTTTCGACTTGACAGTGCTCCAGATCTTATTATACAATTCCATAATTATATGATTCTATATTGAATGCTTATTTTGGAAATCTGCATCAATTTAATACCTGTTGGCTCCTATGGATTCTTCCTCTATGGGTACAGAAAGAGAAGATTAACTAAAACCAGAGGTGAAAGATGTTTGGAGCATCCACAGCCAGTCTGAAGCACCATCCTAGTTGTGGGATTTGGGGACTCCTGCACCAGAAATCAAACATTTCTCATCTCTTACTACAATGGCATTTTTGCCCTTGAGAATAAATCTGTTCTACACTATATTAATTACATTTCAAAAAAATATTGGAAAACATTTGTATAAGTACCTCCAGGTTCCTCAAGGAAGGAAACTTGTATCGTTAAAGATAAATAGGGCTCAACATTATTTCAAAATAAGTCTTTTTATAGCATCCTTCTGAGTTATATTCAGGCAGAATGGCAATTCATGCCTCTGTGTGTGTAATTGGAAGTAGTCCTGCTGTGTTCAGTCGGGTTTGTTGCAAGACAAATATGCACAGGTCTGGAGTGTGAGAAAATACATATCGCCCAGCCACATTATTTTTCTGTCCTCCTATCCCGGTAGACTGAGAAAAATCCTATAGCCCTATGTTTAGAAGCCTTTCAAAGGGCGATATATACAGCTTTAAACATCTGAGAGAGAGAAAAAGCAAAAATACCAAGATTTGACAGTCAATATAGTCTTCCTGTTTTTCTCTTGGTTGCTAATTCTTCCTTTTGGTTGGTTTTGGCTATCGTCAACATCACTACAAATTGAAGAGATCTGGACTGTAGAAATTAGATTTGTTTGTTTGATAATTCAGTATAATCAACTGTGGTTGGGCTGAAGAGGTCAAGAGGCTTATCTTTCTGATGCCTCTAAAAGCCCGTTCTTGACTCATGAACATGCAAAACTGTCTTTGTTTCCTGAAATGGACCATGTTCCATGTGTATGTCATTGCCATTTCCCCCCTCGACCACTACATTCTTCATTTCATTCAGTCCAGTTACTGTTTTGGTGACTTTCCATATCTTTTCATCCCTTGAAATAAACCATGGTTTATTTTTGTTAGTGCTTGGTGCCATGGGGGGAGCTTCACACGTTGGTACTAGCCCTTAGACGTGATGTCCAGAAACAGAAACTTCCATTTAGCACTCAAACACACAAACCAAAATAAACTCCAGGGAAGAAGTTCCAACAGAGAAGTTAATTTTGTAATTTCAAAAAGGCAAAAAAAGAGAATTGTTAAAGAGTGGATGTTTTCTTAAAGAGAAAAGGTGGGTTTTTGAAACGGATTTTGGACATAAATTCTGGTAAACTGTGCACTTTACTTCTTCACAAGGTCTGTGGTGTGTGTCTGTGTGTGTCTGTGTGCGTGTTTGTGTGTGTGTAGATTTCTGCTGCATACTGAACAGCCGTTCAACTGAGCTATGGTATGGGCTGCTCTAGTCTAATACTCAGGATCGGTGCTAGGTTTTTTTGCGCCCTAGGCGAGGGGCGCGGGTGGGGCGGGTGGTAGCAGGCAGGGGGCGGGGGCGGGGGCGGGTGCAGGTGGCAGGAGATGGCGACGGGCGCGGGGGCGGACGGCGACGGGCACAGGGGGGTGCGGCGATGGGCGCGGGGGGTGGCAGGCAGGCGACGATGGGCAGCA
This sequence comes from Phrynocephalus guinanensis, assembly GCA_037367245.1. Lineage (NCBI taxonomy): Eukaryota > Metazoa > Chordata > Lepidosauria > Squamata > Agamidae > Phrynocephalus > Phrynocephalus guinanensis. The sequence continues at coordinate 37,139,111 of CM074738.1, read as the reverse complement.
ATGGGCGGACGGCGACGGGCGGCTGGTGGGCAGGGGGCACAGGCTGGCCAGCGCCCTTTCTTCATTTTGGCGCCCTAGGCAACTGCCTAGTTCGCCTTAATGGAAGCACCGGCCCTACTAATACTGCTGATATTGACCAGATGTGATTCTCCAGATTTTATTCTTGCCCTGTTTGGTGATGCTCGGAATTGAACCTGGGACCTACTATTTGCAAAGTATGTGTACTAGCCCCCAGTGGCTTCCCTACGATGAAAGGGATCTCATAGGAACCTCAGGTCTTTTGGGAGGTGATCAGAAATGTTTTCTTTCAACCAACTAACGTGGTGGCCAAACTTCGGCCCTCCAGATGTTTTGGACCACATCTCCCAGAATTCTAAGCCTGTACTGCCAATGACAAAGGACTGTAGGAGTTGTGGTCCAAAACATCTGGAGGGTCGAAGTTTGGCCACAAGTGAGTAGTCTAGCCAAACAATCAAAACTGTTGTAGCTGATGATGTCGTTAGCCCTATGCAGCCTAAGTTACAGAACAGGGTTTTAGCAAATATGCAGAACCTTCCTCCCTTAAAAGGCAACTGAAAGAAAGTGGAAATCAATTGCAACCCAATGTTTAACAGGTTGGGTGGTTTGCTATAAAAATAGGACTTTTACGACTTGAAATAAAGTCCTCTTCATTCTCTATGGGTTCATGGGTGTCTCTGTGTCAGCTCATGATTAGAGCTCTGGTTTCCTGGGGTGCCAAACTGCGTGGGAAGACACCACTGATGGAAGCCCCAGAGGAGAGCTCTTGCCTTCTTCTTTACTGTCTCGCTGGGCATGAGGGATCTGTCCAAAACCTCAACAGGGCCTACAAGACACTGATTTCTGATTTCCAAGCACATGCCATTTTAGCTGAAGTTGAGATGTTAGATGGGAAGAAGATGTCAGCATGCAGGGAATTCAAGTTTCCAGGCAGGAGGAAACTAGACAGCTTTTATACCACACTCTACAGGGCTACCTTAATCAGTACTTTTCCTTTTAGTTTTACAGTCCACATGACCTGTCTCAGGATGATGATGATGATGATGATGATGATGATGATGATGATGATGATGATGATGATGATGATTTTGTATTACAAATCACTAGTCAAATGCTTCTGAAGCGTTTAGGACTATATATCGGCAAATTACGCGAGCAGATCCCAGTAAGGCGGCCTTCTGCAGCTGACTGATGGTAACTTTGTCAACTCCAATTTCTTCTAAATACTTGCTTAGCTCTTTAGGTAATCGCACCCAGCGTGCCGATTACCACTGAGACCACCTGTACTGGTTTATGCCAGAGTCTCTGAAATTCAGTTTTCAGATCCTGATATCGGGTAATCTTTTCAAGTTATTATTATTATTATTATTATTATTATTATTATTATTATTATTAATAATAATAATAATAATAATAATAATAATAATAATAATAATAATAATAATAATAATAATAATAATAATAATAATAAATAATAAATAAATATCCCATATTTCTTTGCGTTTTCTCTTTCTGCAAAAAATCCAGTAATGGAAAGTGAATGGGATGTTCCAGTCACCCTTCCTGGGTATGCTTGCTTTTGCTGGAGGAGTGAACGTGGCATCTGTTGTGCAGAGCAATGATGTGTGGTGGCATCATGAGTGTAGGTGTCTTCCTTCCGTTCCCAGCCCTGCTTTCTATTTTCTACTCCTGCCTTTTGGGCTTCCTTGTGTGCAGTCAGGAAAGATTTCCTGGAGCTCTAGAACAATTATGCAAGATCAAAACTCTTGGCTGTTGGCTGTAGTTACAAAACCTGATCCTGTTCTCCGTCAGCTCTTCTCTATTAGTTTGATGATATTAATTTTTCTTCTTGGCCTACCATCTCCACAGTGCAGATGGTTAACTCTAACACGACCACACTGCCATTTGCCCTATGGTTTGGTGCACTGATGGTGTGCTTTTCTAGGGCATGCACACATGGTCATTGCTGGAGGGGGACCCATTTGTTCCAGCCCACATATTTTTGAACTCCTATAAGGGGAGTTCTTTTTTTTGTATGGTTTGGAGAGTTCCAGTTTAGTCAGTTCCCAGTGAGTGTGGTTGCTTGGATCGGACTACACTAAAACCTTGGCTTACAGCTTCTTCCAGTGCCATAGATCGGTATTTTGAAATATCAGGCCACTTTAGGATATCTGAATCCTTCTTCTCAAATGCAGAGGATCTGAGGAAGCAAATTTACTGAAACCATGTTTGCGGGCAGTTTCCCCAAGAGGCAATAAACAGGCAGGCAAATAATTTTCTTTTTAATTCATTGCAGTAGCGATGATCTAGTCAATGTAAAAAAAAAAGAGGCAAATCACTTTCCCTGACCCTCCAGATGATCAGGTGCTTAATTGACATCAGATGTGTCTACAAAGGATTGTTTGCTTAATTGACATTAGATGTGTCTACAAAGGATTGTTTGCCTTTTCAACAGGAGGAGTGTGTCCAAATGGCATGTTACTCCTTCTGTCCCCACACCTCTGAATTGTACACAACTTAATTGCACTAGAGCAGTGATGGCATGCGTGCCAAAGGTGGCACTTGGAGCCCTTTCTGTGGGCACCCGACATTGCCCCTTCATAGCCACCTGTATACAGGTTAAATTACTGTATTGGCACGTTGCAAAAAAAAAAAAATTAGTGGGTTTTGAATTGCAGTTTGGGCACTCGGTCTCTAAAAGGTTCGCCATCACTGCACTAGACTGTATATTGTCCCTCATTATTGTAAGCCATCTTGGGTCCTTTTCCAAAGAGAAAGGTGGGGTAAAAATACTCTACATAAAAACAAACAAACAAACAAACTTCATGCGACTGTTTGGAGTCTGAAATGGCCAGTCTGGACAGGTCCTAGCAAGGAAGACGTCATAGTACAGGTTATATATTGCCATGGGGTCATTCCTTCTTCAAAACAGCGGTCTTGGCACAGTTTTAAAATCATACTGTAGCAATACATCCGAAATTTTAATAGGGTGCCACCTAATGTAGCTTGCCAAGAAAATGGCTTATGTGCTTCCTGTCCTGATGTATTGCATTCCTGTTTTCCTGTTGATGTTTTTTCAACCCTTCCCCACGGTTCACATACTATTTACTTGACGATGGTGCTCTTCCGTCTTAGCTGAGTATCTCTGCAATAGAGATGGGCACGGAACGAACATTTTTTCGTTTCCATTACCGTTTGTCGTTTCCATTACGCAACAAAACAACAAATGAAAATTGTGATGAAAATGCAAGGAAACGAACAGAACCGTGAAAATTGTGGTCGTTACGTTTCGTTTCCATTAATGGCGACGCACAACGGCATGAGCTGTTTTAAATGTTAAAAAACGCCCTGGACATCTATAAAAACGCAGCAATAATTATTTATATTGTCTGATAATACCTACCAGGGGGGTTGGGGTCCTTAAAATGTTTGTTTTAGTCTTCTCCCATCGCAATGTATTATTCTTTTCCCTTTAAAATGGATGTCGCCACCAGCCACAAAATGGAGGCAAGCCATGTGATGGGATCATGTTCAACCAATAGCACGCCCAGGTTGCAGACTGGGCAGGCAGGTCTGGCAGCCACAGAGGGCATAAAAAGCTCTGGCAGCCCCCGTCCTCCTTGCAGTCTCTGGTGGGAGTTAGGGTGGGATTACTGTCTCTGCTGCGCCTCTAGCTTCAGTCCTGCAGCCTCCCTGTGTGCGTGCGTGCTGCGTACCTCTCGGTGAGTACCCTCCCTTGCCCCGCAGTGCAGTCACACTGTGGCTGCCTTGCACCCTGGGCAACGCCCACCGCTGCCTTTGCAGCCTCCCTGCATACCTAGTCTATACTGTGTCTCTGCCAGCATCCATTTTTTTAGTGTTTTCTCTCTGGTTTGGGGCATTGGGTATGCCTGCACACGGAAATGCTTTAAAAATCGCGCAAAAAGCGGGTAGAAACGACAAACGAAAAAACAAAAAACAGTAACGAAATTTTTCCAAAAATTCCCAACAAACGGAAACGAACCGAAACAGACCTCTCAACGACAAACGAAAAACCGAAACACCATTTTTCTGTTTCGTGCCCATCTCTACTCTGCAATAATGTTGGGGGGTGGGGTGGGGGAGGAGGTATGCCACCCTGCTACCATCTCAGCATGGTTCCAAAGCAGCACTGCAGCAACAGATCTGAACACAAGCAAGATTCTGATTTTCCTTTTGTCATTTCCCTGCTCTCCTCTCTTTATCGCGCCATCTTCTCTCTCCACATCCACATTCGGGGAAGGAGGGGGGACACCCTTGACTGAAAGGAGGTCATCTGAGGGTGTCCCGTGGAGGAGGATGACAGAGCATACTATACAGAACAGAGGTAGTGGTACCGGTAATTTGCAGATAAATGCCACACAATCAGAGAAATAGCTTGGGATGAAAGGACTGAAATGAGGAAGATTAATTCAACCCAGATGGAGGCACTAGAAAAGCACTTTGTGGTTCCCTCGGATTCAACTGTCCTGCTTTTTGGGTCTCAACCTAAGAGGCAGATAGCACTTCAGGAATCTGATCTGTACTGACAGCAATTCTAGCTCTTTATAAGAGCGCTACAAGTCCATTGTGCTTATTTTAAGAGTTGCTGCCAAATTATGCGCAAAGCTAAACTTTTAAGGAGCTTGGATCAAAGTTTGAAAAACAAGACACACATTAAAAACAGTAAATCAACTTCAGCCGCAACCGTAAAAACTGATTAACCTGTCCTCTATTCACTAAATGTGCCGGGAGAAGCCCTAACCTTTCAGAGCTGGTAAATGTTGTTTGTTTTTGAACTGCAGTTCCCAGATCCCCAACTGTAACTTGTCCATAAAATAATTACATGGCATCAAGTTGCTTCTGACATAATGGGGTTCCTATTCTGTGTTTTCTCAGTAGACAGCACTCAGAAGTGCCCTGCCATTCCCCTCAGTGTGTGTGTGTGTGTGTGGGGGGGGTGCCCTGGGACTATATAGCTTGCCCAAGGCCACACAGCTGGCTGTACCCACAGGAGGCACAGTGGGGGAATCAAACCTCTAACTGAGGACAGTTGTGCAGGCCCTCATGATCTCAAGGATTGATTACTGCAACACCCTGTACATGGGGTTGCCCAACCCGGAGACTCCAATGGGTGAAGAATGCAGCGGCCAGACTGGTGGTGGGTGTGCATAGATAGGATCGCATCACCCCAGTTCTGGCACATCTGCACTGGCTGCCTGTGGCCCTCCGGATAAGGTTCAAGGTCCTGGTTTTGGTTTACAAAATCCTCCATGGCTTGGAACCTGATTACCTGTCGGAGCGTATCTCCCAAAGGTCAAATGAGGCCAGGCCCACTAGAATGTTGCAGGTGTGCTCACTCCGAGTGGCCACACCCAGGGAGGCGCGGAAGTCGCTTACTAGCAACCGTGCCTTCTCGGTGGCTGGCCCCTCGCTATGGAACCATCTCCCCAGTGAGTTGCGCCTTGCACAGTCCCTGCTCACCTTCAAAAAAACACTTAAAAGCATGCTTTACCGGGAGGCATTTGGCGACCTTTAATTAATTTTTTTTTTAAAGATGCCTCTTGCCGATGACTCTCCCTTTTATTGCTTTGTCTTTCTTTGGTGTTTTATTGCTCTTTTAACCTTATTGTTAACCGCCCAGAGTTCCTTCAGAAGATGGGCGGTATAAAAATATAATAAATAAATAAATAATAAATAATAACCCCTGGCCGGAGAGCCATATAGCTGTCCCACCAAGATATACAGTCAGCTGTAACTTGTCCAAGCTCTGTTTAAATGGCATTGACACAGGACAATACTGTATCCTGTTTCTCTTTCAAATAAAATAAGCCAGAGAACAGCTGTACCTACATACACTATGTTAACTTAAAAAAACCCACACACACTCTCTAAGGTGGTTACTTCACGTCTGTTTTGTCTCTGTTAGTGTTGCGCTTAGGAGTGGTACCATAAATGTTACTTCACGTCCATCGCGCAACTACTGAAATTTGTCTCGACCACGCCCCCGGAATGGGTGCTAAGTGCGACAATCCTGTACCTGGTGCTGGGGTAGGGTTTTCCCTTGTCACTCGTTGTTCCTGCTTTCTGACCCGAGACAAGACACCGTGTAGTACTAATGACTGTCATGCAACAAAACATTCGTTTCTCTCAGAAAACTGTGTCCTGTTTTTTGTTTTTGTTTTGACTTTTCAGAAGCAAAATATTGAAAAAGATTTTTTAACAAACCCCCCCCCCCCCAAAAGGAAAAAGGAAGCTAGACAAATCCAGTGTATGTCACGGTACAAGACCATGAGGTAACGCTTGTCATGAGACAAGTTATCATGACCATGGGAACACTGAAACAGGGACAAAACCACGTGATCGCGACCAACGCTGTCACTGTACAAAACTAGTCATGGAACAAAGAAGGACGTGAAGTAACCGCCTAAGACACTCCTTTTCTCTCTCTCTCCAAGCCTAAATTAATGGATGGCACTAACTGACATTAAAAAAAATCTGGCTTGCATGAATAAATCACAAAATGTGATTTAAATCTCAGCGCTGGAAGCAGATGGCAAGCCCAGCTGACGATGACAGGAGCAGTCAGTGTAAATAGGCAGCCACAGAGGTGGGTGGGTGGATAACAGAGGAATTTAGACAGAGAGACAAGTGCCACCAAGCCAGGGAGGATCCGGTTTTGTTTGGGAAGCGCCAGAGAATGATGGAAAAGGGATGCTGGAATGCTTGGACACAAACAAACAAAAATGAGCGAAAGTCACCGCTTCAGGTTAGCTTTGCTGAAAAAGAAATAATATTTATCATCAGAGCACAAAAACAAACCCAAGGGGGAAAAGGAGCGCTAATGTTTTAAACACCACTGACAGGATTGCCTTGCTATTAGGTAGAGCGAGGCCGTCGCCTTGTGTTGGGGGGCAGTGCTATCCACCATTAATGGCTATTATTTTCCCTCAACTCTCTGGCTGCTGCAGGGAGAGAGGACAGAGTCTGTCCCCATCTCTTAAGCCTGCCCGCTTGTCCTCGGGTGTGGTGAGAGAACCCGTGCTTTCGAATGAAGACGAGGTGACCGTCAGGGTGGCTTGTATGGATCACGATGGGAGAAAGCCTCCCATTTTGGCCTTCACCTCCAGCAATGAACTCTGTGTGTTGAATGACGGAGGAAGCCAAGCGACGTGGGATAATCCACGACACCGAACTACACCTGCTGAGCTGAGGAATCCTCTCTCCCCCCAGCCTCAGTTATATGTTACCCTTTCCCTTGCAAGCTCAGAGCGGTGCACAGGCAATGAACAGGCAGAGGGGTATTAGAAAGGCATCTTCTAATGCCTCCTTCCTAGCTGTTTGAAGCCATATCCCTGCATTATACAATCACATGGCTCTTCAAGAGGGGAACCATTATACAAAGGCATTTATATAATGCCCCTTTAAAACCATTTGGTGCTGGCAGGGAGGTTCCTCCCTTCCTCTCTCTCCTGGTTTTTACCTGCCTGTCTGCCTCTCAAGAGTTAAAGCAATAGCACTGAAATCACAAAAGATTCACAGCATCTCTTCCCTCCTCCTCCTCCTTTTCTTTTCTTCTTTTTTCATTTTTTTAAAAAAAGAATAAGCAGCAGCAGCAACATACATCAAAGTAAAAAACTGACATGCAGTGCCCTGAAGCACTCTCCTGCATGCTTTTAGATTTTGGAAATTTCATTTTCTACCTTATGATGATTACATGAGAGAGGATGAAATGCTTACTTTGAGGTTCATTTTAGACAGGGAGGTAATAAATGTGGTGGCTTTTCCCTTGCAAGGGAAGTTGTTTTTTGTGTGTGTGTGTGTCCAAGGGAGGGGAAATGTAGATAGATAGATGGGGAGACAGAAAGAAAAATAGATGGGGAGATAGACAGGCAGAGGTGTATGTGTTGCTTAGTTGGTATTCAAGTGACTTCAGGCAGGTGGAGGTGCAGACTGTCAAGTGGCTACAGGGTGGGGGAAATGGGGGGGGGGCTCAGAACAGCTGCAGATAATCTGCAAGCGCACCTATGAATATGGTCCCTCCTAAGTGAAAATGAGTTTCCCAGTTTCATTCCCTGCTGAATGGCAGACCAGAAACACCGGCATGCACACCTCTCGCCATAAATAATTCACTTCAGGTTGACAGGGTTTACAGCTTCCCCCTCCACAAAGGCCCAGGAGCAAGCCAGCATGGGGAGTGAATTATCTCTTGCCCCCTGAACCAGAAGTTAGTTACTCCGAGGGGGCAAGACAAGATGGAGATCATTTTAATCAGGCCCTACTGTGCAGGATTACATGTTTGTTCTTCAGTCTTTGAGACCCTCCAAAAATATTCCCTTAGGATATGGACTGAAGCCGAAAGGGGAAGGAGTAACTTCTTGGACTCCTGATGCTTGATTCACAGAACTTATTTTAAAACATAAAAGTTGGATTAAAAGTTTGCTAAGCGAACCCCATGAGGAAAAGAAGTGAGGGGCAAAGAAGAAAGCATTCGGTTTGTTTTCTGACCTGAATATAACGCAGGGATACCATTGGGTGAACAATCTGCCTGTTTCGTCCAGTACAGGGTGCTACCATTACATTTCTTTTTGACCTCTCTTGATACATATCCAGGCTTCAAATTTGAGCTACAGTACATTCCTAATTTGGCACCTTTCTAAGGAAACCTGTAAAACTTCACTCCGTAAAGGAAAAACTGAGATTCTCAACAAACTGCAATCCCTAAATTCTCTGAAGGAGATTATAGTAGGGAAAAAAACATATCAAGGTGTAGCCAGGCCCATCATTAGACACAGTACGAAGGAAACAGTTGATAGCAGGGCAGCTGAAGTACCAGCAGGTCAATCATCCTCCTTGAGTCCTTTGGTCATTCTGTTCTGTTGTGGGGCAGAGCTGTACATCAGGGGTCCCCGACCCCAGGCCATGGACCAGTAGAGGTCTGTGGCCCGTCCGGAACCAGTCCACACAGTGCCACGTTAATAAGGTCATGAAAGCAAGATTCCCTTTAAGGTGCACACCTGAGTGGCCGTGTATGTTTCTCTACCCACTCTGTGCAGGGCTTTCCTCCCCCCCCCCCCCCGGTGGATCCATCACAACCGTTTTTCTTTCAGTTGTGATGGAACTAGTGCGGAGTGGGGGGCGGGGAGGGGGTTGCATACACACACAAGAAAAAGGCCCCTGCAGCAAGAAAACTGGTCTGTGGAAAAATTGTCTTCCATAAAACCAGTTCCTGGCGACAAAAATATCGGGGGCCACTGCTGTACGTGGCATAAGACCCTAACGTGGGCCAGGCAACTAGGACTATGCTTTAGTACAATATTTAGAGGGCCTGTTGGCTGTCCCGTGCAGCTCACTTCCTTGGATGAGCTAAAGGTGGGGTAACCCTGCAGCCCATGAGCTAGATGTATGGCAACCTGCAGCCAGAAGCAAAGTGACACTGGGCCTTTTCACACGACCCCTAAGATCCGCTGGTCCCTTAAATTCGGACCAGAGATCTTGGGGGTTCGTTTCTGTTCCTGCGTCCCCACCCCTCAGCACTTCCTGCTCCTGTCGGCGTGAGGGGAGGGAGGGGAACAAAGGACAAAAGAAGCCTTTACTAACCTGCCGGTGCCGGTCGAAGTTGCCACGAGCCCCGTTACTTCCTGGTTCCTTCTCAAGGGGCTCTTAAAGGGGCTGGAGGGAAAAACAACAACAGACAAGCGAGGAGAGCCCGGCACTCTTATCCGCATCAAATATTTTTCACCTCCAGAGAGAAGGTACAAGAAAAGTGCGCTGGGTCACGCTAAAGTAGGCGGGGTCGCACTTAATTGTCTGCAAACTCCGGAGCTCGTGGGGAAACATTTCTAAGCTCCGGAGCTGGGAGCCATTTGCAGCGCAGCTTAGGGGTCGTGTATAAATGCCCACTCTTATTGCGGGGTCACCCCATGAATGGCAAAGAAGACCCCAAACCTCCATTGTCTGCCATCAGAGAGAGGAAGGATGACAACAGCTGCCATACTTTGTTAATGAAGGAGCTCGTTCCCTGCAGCACTTACAGTAGGACCCCCGTATCCACTGATTCATTATCCACTGATTCAGTTATCCACGGATGGCAGAGGAAAAAAATTAAATAATTCAGCAGCCACAAAGCAAGCTGTAAAGCAAGCTATTGTCACAAACAGCAGCTGTAGAGCAAGCTATTGTCACAAACCGCATCTGTAAAGCAAGCTACTGTCACAAAGAGCAGCCATAAAGCAAGCTACTGTCCGAAAACAGCAGTCATAAAGCAAGCTACTGTCAGGAAACTGCAGTTTGGGGATGAGTGAGTAGGCATTCTCTCTTATCCACGGGAAGGCCTGGAACCAATCCCCAGTGGATACCGGGGTCCTACTGTACTTGCTTGCTTGCTTGCTTGCTTGCTTACTTACTTACTTGCTTACTTTCGAATTCTGATTCTAATTTCCCGTGTAAACAAAGTGATGCTCAAGGTGTTACAATGAAGACTTTTCCCTTACAGTGACCAATAAATACCTGATATTCAAGCTGGATTCCAAAAAGGAAAAGGTACTTATGATCATATTGCAAATATCTGCTGGCTACTGAAGCACATAAAAGGGTTTCAGAAGAAGATCAGTCTATGCTTTATGGACTGCAGCAGAGCCTTTGGCTGTGTGGATCATGAGAAACTATGGGTTGTTCTGAAAGAAATGGTCATGCCTCAGGACTGGATTGTCCCGAAGTATAATCTGTATTGTAGATAAGAACTATGGTTAGGGCAGAATATGGAGAGACAGAATGGTTTCCTGTAGGCAACTATGTCAGATCAAGGTGTATTTTATCCTCTTATCTATTCTCATACGGAAAGCCAGAATAAATTCAGATGAAGAAGTGAAAACTGGTTGAAGAAACATCATTAATTTACAATATGAAAATGATGCTATCTTACTGGCAAAGAGCAGCAGGAATTTAAACTGGAAATGAAAGAAGAAAGTGCCAAAGCAGCACTGCAGTTGAACATAACAAAGACCAAAATCACCATGACAGCAGAACTACACATCTTTAATATTGGCAATGAAGGAACTGAAATAGTGAAATATGTTGTATACCTTGTTTCAATAATGAATGCAGCCAAGAAATCAGAAGACAAAGCAATTAGAAAGTATTTTATGTCCAGGGATGTGTCGCCAGAGACCAGGATCATTCATGTTGTTGTATCCTGGTGAGAGCTGGACAGCAAAGAAATCTGCCAGGGAAAGAACTTATTTGTTTGAAATGTGGTGCTGACGGAGAGCTGGACGGCCAAAAAGACCAACAAGTGGGCCCTGGAGCAACTCAAGCCTGAACGATCTCTGGAGGCAAAACACATTGAAGCTGAGACGGTCCTACTTAGGGCACATCATGAAAATACAGGATTCCGTGGGGGAAGTATGATAACCCTGGCAAAGGCTGAAGGCAGCAGGATAAGTGGAAGACCCAATACAAGATGGATTGACTCCCGGAAGAAGCCATAGCCTTGAATTTGCAAGAGCTGAACAAGGCTGTCGAGGGCAGGAAGTTTTGGAGATCTGTTATTCAAAAGGTCACCGTAAAGTCAGGGATAGTAAAGTCAGTGATAGGATCACTCTATTCTGCTCTGGTCAGACCCCACCTGGAGTACTGTGTCCAGTTCTGTGCGCCTCAATTTTAAAAGGATGTTGAGAACCTCGACCGGGTGCAGAGGAGGGCGACCAGGATGGTTGAAGGTCTGGAGGAAATGTCTTATGAGGAACAGCTTAGGAAACTGGGAATGTTTAGCCTTTCAAAAAGAACGCTGAGGGGGAATATGATAGCTATGTTTAAATATTTGAAAGGATGTCACATTGAAGAGGGAAGGAACAGGTTTGTTTTCCATGACTTCAGAGACTAAGACTCGGGGCAATGGTTTCAAACTATGGGAAAAGAGATTCCATTTGAACATTGGGAAGAACTTCATGACGGTTAGAGCTGTTCGGCAGTGGAATATGCTGCCAGATAGGAGGGTGGTGGAGTCTCCTTCTGTGGAGGTTTTTTTAGCAGAGGCTGGATGGCCATCTGTCGGAAATATTGTGATGGGTTTCCTGCATGGCAGGGGGTTGGAGTGGATGGCCCTTGAGGTCTCTTTCAACTCTATGATTCTGTACTTGGCAGCGCACCATCACCACAGCAACAACAAAGGTAAGCGAGTGGGTGTTGGCGATCTGGCAGAAATGCCAGTGTCAAAGGCTCTCCACAGTAAAGTCCTTTTAAATAACTAAGCCCACACTGGCTGACAGAGAGCTCTGGGTTACATGACAAGGCAACTGATTATATAGCTAAGGAAATAGAAGCTTCATATAAGCTATTTTCTGCAGCTGGTTAATGAGGGTGTGTGTGATAGGATGGAATGAGAATGCAGTGATACTCCAGAGAGAGGAAAACAGAGAGAGAGACTATTAGAAAGTTAAGCAGCAAAAGAAAGCCAGCTTTAGGGAGCAATTTTGCCTTGCAACTGAATGATCCTGTATTTGTATGGGTCATGCATCTTATATATGCTGAGCACATCAGAAGGATAGTTCAGTAGCCTTCCAGGTAAAGGTCTACGTTTCTTCCCATTATTGATTACTGTTGTCTCCCAAGACACATAAGTGCACAAGTGTTCCTTTTTTAACTCTCTGCTTACCTGCCTCTTATGCAAAAATAGGTGCTGTTTACTTATTCTGGGTTTTCCTAAATGTGAACAGCCCGGTCTCATCTGAATTTATAGTCGGAGATCCTGTTGGATTCAATAAGACCATTCAGAGTAAGCTTCTGAAGGGTTCGATCCTGTGCAAACTCAAAAGGAGATCTGTTGAATTCATTCATTTGGTTCTCTTCAGGAAGAATACTTTCTGCTCCATTCAGTTTGTTTCTTTAGAATGAGATTTGCCTAGCCAACTTGGACGGTTCACACATTCTTTTTATTTCTATTTATATGTAGTTTGTCTTTAAATAAGAAGCTTATCCTCCTCTCTCCCTTGGAGATGTCTTTCATGGAGATCATAAGAAGTAGAGAAATAAAAACAAAGAAAGGAAAGGGAGGATCGTGTGGGGAAAATACATTCCTATTTTATAAACAATGCACATTGTCTGCCAGACCTCACGGTGCCTATGTCTCCTCCTGTCTGGACATTTCAACAAATGGCTTTTATTTTGGAATTATGAATTTAAATCTTACGAGTTGGCAAAGAGGACAGTTTAACCAAGAACCCCTGTCATTGTCTTCAAAAGACATTCGCAGAGAGACTGCCCCTCAAAAATGAATGGTTACTTGAGGGTCAAGCAAAATGAGCTTCATGGTTTTAAAAGAGGTGCTCCCTCAAGTAACGAAAGGTGTCTGTTTGTTACAGTGCATGCTTTTCCTAAATTCCACATCTTGCATTTTTGGTGATTATCCAGGGACTTAAGTTGCACATTTGACTGCTAAGGCATGTGTCTCTGAGAAAATCCCATTGTTCGTGGAAAATATGCTGTTTGCAAGGCATAAAGATGTCCCTTAATGCCCATTTTCAACCTTACATGTGGAGAACAGCAGTTAAACTATGAAATAATATTCCAAACCTTTTACGTCTAAGCGTTATCAGCTGTCATGATGGCCTTACTATCCTTATACTGGATGTTTCTCATTCTCTAGCTTGATATAAAATTACATAGTTAAACAACCCCTTGAAAATGAGTCACAGAAAATTCACTTGAGCTCATTCACAAGACTGCAGACTTAAAACTACAAAGGGTAAATTTAGTCATAGGGATCATATTTTTAATCTTTGGCATTAGACATGAAGAGGTGGCACCTAAAAGGCTAAGAAAACTTGATTGAAAAGCTGAAAAATACTTCTGCAGGACATCTGCAAGACTTTCTAATAGTAACAGGCTTACACTAAATACTGTGGACCCTCGTAAAGCAAGCGGGTTGTTTAACAGAAAATCCGCTTAAAGGAAAAAAAATTCTGGAGATAGGGGGAAATCGCTTAACAGAATTACCTATGGGGTGAATCCATACAACAGAAAAATGGTCGCAATTAGGGATTAATCCATTTTCAATGCATTTTGCTTAACATAATTTCATTTGGAACAAATTAATTCCTTTATACAAGGTTGTTGTTCAGTCGTTCAGTCGTGTCCGACTCTTCGTGACCCCATGGACCAGAGCTCGCCAGGCCTTCCTGTCTTCCACTGCCTCCCGGAGTTTGGTCAAATCCATATTGGTTGCATCGATGACACCGTCCAACCATCTCATTCTCTGCCGTCCCCTTTTCCTTTTGCCTTCAATCTTTCCCAACATCAGGGACTTTTCCAAGGAGTCCTCTCTCCTCATGAGGTGGCTAAAGTACTGGAGCCTCAGCTTCAAGGTACCATTGTACAATTGTTTCAATATGTACCCTCTTATGCCACTGTTAAACAAAGGGCAGAACACTATGGTTTTCTTCACGATGCTTAAAGCACTGAGGAGGGGTATAAAAGCTGTAAACAAGCAGAGTTCAAAAGTCTAAAATATTCCACCACCTCTAATATTTCTATAATATTGAGGATGGTTTTCATTGAACAAGGAAAATATTGGGGGAGAAGATTTTACTATTCACATAATTTGCTGCATCAGCCTACCTGGCCACTACTGAAACGGTCACTAGAATTCAAGTCCCCCCAAAATCATGTGGTGACAGCACGGAAAACTCTGGAATGCAACAATCATGCAATTATATTCCCTACCCAAGGAATCAACAAAGCCCAGAGTAGCACAGAGGGGGATTTTAGAGGAAACCTTTGTGTGTCATCACTTAATAAAAATCATGGTGTTAGGACTGTCGTGAATAAGTAAGAAATAAGTAAATAACTTGGGTGAGGGAGGTGGAATGCTCTAGACGTTTTTCAGCAGCAGTTCCAGGCAGCCAGCACAGCTAATGATGAAGAATCATGGCCAGGATCTTTGCATGGAAAGGAGCAGATGATTAATGTCTGTCATCTCTTTATCTTACATGGGACAAACAGGACAATCCCTACACCAGCAAATGAACAGACATAAATCTGTCTTCAGAAATGGCAACGTTCATGTTCATGTACACAGACACAGAGAGTCTCAGGGCACGACTTAGCGGTATTCCCGTTTCCGTTTCCGTTACTCGTTTCCGTTACTCTACGGAAACGGTAACGGGAATCACTGCCCCAGACTTCGAGCTCGAACCGACGAACGAACAATTTGGTCTGATTTGTCGTGCTCGTTACTTGCATCGCGGCGATCGCGCAATGCCAAGCGGCACAGAAAAAAAGTTTTTAAAAGTTTAAAAAAAACCCGATTCCCGGCCCTAAAAGTAGGCGAAAACTGTCTGAGGGCACCTACCAGGCCAGAAGGGTGTTTTATTTGGGGGGGTTTCCCCGCCCCCTCTCCTTGGCTATTGCTACTGCTGCGCTGCTGGTACCAGGCTGGGAGGGCGCATCCATTTGCCAGGCAGTACGGGGGATCCAAAATGGCGACCGCAATTTTTTTTTTTGAAATCGTTGCCCAAAACCCCACCAAAGCACCACAGAAACATGCGAAAATTAGCTATTTTAAATGCTTGAATTTTTACAGTAGCAGCAGTGGGTTTTTCTTGCAAAAAAAAGTCTCCGTTGATTTTATTTTATTTTATTTTATTTTATTTTTTTACACCTGTGCATTTGCAATGATGGGCTCGCCGATGGGAGTGGACCATGCAAAGTTTTGGAGCCATTCCACCAATCGCATGGCCAGGTTTTGCTGACTGTACCAGGCTGGGAGGGCGCATCCATTTGCCATGCAGTGCAGGGGATCCAAAATGGCGACCGCAATATTTTTTTTGAAATTGTTGCCCAAAACCCCACCAAAGCACCACAGAAACATGCGAAAATTAGCTATTTTAAATGCTTGAATTTTTAGAGTAGCAGCAGTGGGTTTTTCTTGCAAAAAAAGTCTCCGTTGATTTTATTTTATTTTATTTTATTTTATTTTTTTTACACCTGCACATTTGCAATGATGGGCTCGCCCATGGGAGTAGACCATGCAAATTTTCCACCAATCGCATGGCCACTTGGCCAGGTTGACCACAGAGACTTCTGGGATGTGCCAATCGGGCATAAACAGCCCACTAATTGTAGCCCAAACCCGAACCCTAAGCCTAACCCATACGCCAGTACACTGTCCTTCTAAGTGGGTCAGAGAGGCACCCAGATGCACCCCAATACTCACCGTAACCTCACCCGTAACTAGCCTAACCCTAGCCCTTGCGCTAACCCGTCTTAACCCTAAGCCAGATCTACTTGCATTGCACTACATGCAAGTACGTGAGACACAGCGGGTGCAAAGAGTCTGCCAGTCCGTCACTTGTGGCTCTGGCTGACTCCTGCAGCTCCCTCCAGGAGCCCGCTACCCCCCCCCCAAACCAGTACTAACGACAACAAAAAAACAAAAAAACGAACCGACTAATTTTGCGAAATTTCGTGAAAAACGGAAACGAGCCAAAACGGACTGCCTCCGACACACGACAACTCGAAAACGTCATTTTCCCTAGTCATGCCCATTTCTACTCAGGACTCTTCCGCCTCTCAGAATGCACTGTTACAGACCTTTGAAGTGGGCTATATTCATAGATTCCCCATGACCATCAAAAAGATTGCATCAGTACCAAGGATTTTTAATGCTCTCTCTCTCTCTCTCTCTCTCTCTCTCTCTCTCTCTCTCTCTCTCTCTCTCTGTGTGTGTGTGTGTGTGTGTGTGTGTGTGTGTGTAAAAGAGCACTCTAGATTTTTTTCATGGTTTTTGGTGTAGCTGTAACCAAAAAGCTCTTCTCCTTGATATAACACCACCTTAGTACAACTGCTGGAAAATTGATAAAAGGACAGATCTTCAGTCAGCACTTTGAATAATTGTGATTGGCCTATTGTCATTCTAAATGCCCACTGCTAATGCAACTATCACCTTCCTTTTTCAGACTCACTCTTCTGTCTCTCCACCATGGGTCCCGTGTATCTGAACCTGTGCTTTAATTATTATATGCCAAGACTCCAAGGAATTAGTTGGTGATCCAAGGAAACTCATGGAAAAATTTGCTTTCTACTCTTTCAGGTGCAGCCACCCTTTTATTTTTATTTTTGGTACCATGGTTCAACACATATAAAATGGTTGCCCTGCTGGAAAGTGGATTATATTCAAATGCTGTCCCCCCAAGTAAGTTTCCATAGCTAAGTAAGAATTTGAGCTGTGGTATACTGAGCCCTAGCTGGCTGGATCGATCAGTGAGTTAGGCCTTTGACTGGGGAGCCAGAGGCTGGGTTCCCCACTGTGGATCTCGGAAGAGCCAGCCTGTCTCAGGATGGCCCCAAGAGAAAGGAATGGCTAACTGCTTCAAAAGCACTCTCTACCTAAAACCCCCCGAAAGAGGTAACTAACTATAAGCCAAAATTCATTTGACAGCACATGATTATTATTTATTATTATCCAGAATCTAAGCCTAGCAATTCTATCTGCTATACCATTTGGCACTCAATGAAATATAGCTCCTACATATTCATATACTACTCCAATCCCTATTCTAAGAATAGTACAGTAGTCTGAGGGAACCAAGGGATGTGCCATGGTTCCAACTTCCAGTTATTATGCCACCTTTTCCCATTTATATCTCATAAATTGCATCCCTGTCCCTCTTTTTCTTTCTAAAGCCACCCACATGTTTGCTGCTTTTTAAAGGAACGTTGGCATTCTCCATTAGAAAGCCCCCCGCAAACTACAGCATTGTTAAAGCATGTTATTGTACATGACAGATGCCTCTTGATGATTAATGATGACTAATAATTTCGTTTCCTTCAAAGGCATTATGAATAGTGTCAGCGCGTGGACTGACAAAATTGATGGAAAAGTCAATGCTTTCATAAATGAGAGCAAGGTAAAAATATATAATTAATAAATATGAGAAGAAGCATTACAAACGGGAAGGCAGCGGCTCTTGGCTCTCCTTTCACCGCCTTCAACTCTAGGCCAAATTTCCCCTGTCCTGGAGGCATATTTGGGGAAAAACTGACTCTTTTTTTTCTGGGAGGGTAGTCAGTATTAGAGATGGGCGTGATCTGACACAACGGGAGTTCATGGTGGCCCCTGGGTTCATCAGTGTCCATGAACCACAAACAATGCCATTTTATTTTTGAAAAAAACTAACCCATCATTCATTTGATTTGGGCCCATCTCTAAATGTATGTGTGTGGGGTGGCTTCTGTGTAACTTGGCTCCACAGAAAGCCCCTGCTTCACAAGTCCCAGCACCTCCCTTACTTGCTCTGGACCTCCTCCACTGCTGCTGTGCTTCCCAGCTAAGTTGGACATTGGGCTGTCTGGGCCCCATGTCATGTCCCAGTGCTTCCCGGGAGGCTTAATCCAGGCATATCCAAACTTCACCCCTCCCGATGTTTTGGACCACAACTCCCAGAATTCCAAGCCTGTGTTTCCAATGGCAAAGGACTGTGGGATTTGTAGTCCAAAACATCTGGAGGGCCAAAGTTTGGACATGCCTGGCTTACTCTATTGAAGGAAGTGCAGATCTTTGAGGGTTTCCTGGATGTAGCCCAGTGGGCAGCAAAACTGCACTTCCCAAAAAAGCCACTCAGGAAGCACCATGGCAGGAATGGGCCGCAGACAGCCTACGGTCCTCCTCAGGTGGGCAGTGGCAGGGGAGAGAAGGAGCAGGCCCAGAGTGAGTAAGGCATGTTCTGGAGCCCCTGAGGGGGGACCTTTTTATGGGGGAGTGGAGATGGAGAAACAATGCAAAATGAAATGCCCATGATTAGACATGGGCATGACTCGGCGAAATTGTTGTTTCCGTTTTCGGTTATCGTTTCCGTTACGTAACGGAAACGGTAACGATAATTAAGCCGTCAGAACTCGAACTCGAACCGAAAAAAGAAAAATTTGGTCGGGTTTTTTGTTTCCGTTTGTGGCATCGCGGCGATCGCGCGATGCGAAGCACAGAAAAAGTTTTTAAAAGTTTTTTTTTAAAAAAACCGGCTCCCGGCTCAAAAAGCAGGTAAAAATATGCCTGCCTGAGGCTTTGCCACCTACCAGAGGGGTGGTTTCTGGGGGGTCCCCGGCCTTTTCTCCCCTCTTCTCCTATCCTGGGCTGCTTGCACCAGGCTGAGGGAGGGTCATCCTTGTCGTCTGTCTCGCTGCATGCCATGCGGTGGGGGGGGGATCCAAAATGGCGACCGCAATTCTTCTTTTGAAATCGTGGTCACAAAACACACCAAATCACCACAGAAACATGTGGAATTTATTTATTCTAAATGCCTGAATTTTTATAGTAGCAACAGTGGGATTTTTATAGCAATAAAACGTCGTATTGATTTTATTTTATTTTATTTTATTTTATATTTTTTTAGACCTGCCCATTTGGGCTGGGCATGGGATGGGACCATGCAAATTTTTGAACCATTCCACCAATGGCATCGCCAGGTTTTTGGATGGTGTATGGATGTGGTTGAGGGAGGAGGGCTGGCTTCTGGTGCTGGTGTGATCCGATCGAGATTGAGAATGAGGAGGGAGGCTGGAGGCTTTAGGATTTAAGTTAGGCAGGCAGGGAGGGAACTGAATTTAGAAAATAATTTATTTGATTCCCTGAAGCTTTGTCTGCTGAAGGGAATAGCAGTTTATTCTTTATTTTTTCTCTGGCAGCTTTGGGGATTTTTTTCTGATATTGGATAAAGGGGGAGGTTCGACTGGGAGTGGGAGGTGTGGATTTATTTTAAAAATATATTATATACTACCATTTATTTTCTATTTTCTCAACTTCAATTTGCTTGCACACACACACATTTGGGGTGCAAGCCAAGAACAGAACCTCTATCCTAAGTGATAACTGCCCACTCGCCTGTCCGCCCGCGCCGCCACCCGCCTGCGGCCCGCGCCACCACCCACCCACTTGCCCGCCCGCACGCCACCGCCCGCCCATGGCCCCCCGCCACCGCCGCCCGCCCGTACCTCCCTCCGCCACCCGCCCCCCCGCCCCGCCCCGCCCCGCCCGCTGCCTAGGGTGCAAAAACACCTAGCGCCGGCCCTGATTGCGGGACGCCCCTATGCTCTGGGAAGTCAAATTGCGCTAAATTGTGGTGGAAACGACAAACAACAAACGGAAACGACAAATTTTTGAAAAATTTCACGACAAACGGAAACGACCCGAAACGGACCCGTTCCAACAAACGAAAACTCGAAACGTCATTTTTTCTGGTCGTTCCCATGTCTACCCATGATGAAAAAGTTTGGTGTTTCGTTTTGAAAAAGTGCTGTTCCTGAACTGCCCAGAAAATGAACCAGAAACTCGTCTGGTTCATGGGTTCTTTTTGTCTCATGGCTCATTTCATGCCCATCTCTAGTCAGGATATTTTTTCCTAATCTTAAATTAAGAAAATGTGAATACTGGAGAAGCTGGAAAGGAAATAACATTGAAGCTTAATTCAGAGAAGGCAAAAGTGATCCTGATCACCCAAAAGGCAGATCTGGAAACAGGGTTTCATCCTGTGCTGGATGGGGTTATGCTCCCCCTGAAAACACAGGTTTGCATTTAGAGTATGGTTCTGGATTTCTTCTTGAGCCAGGACTCTCAGTTCTTGGTGGTAGCCAAAATTGTAGTTACACAGCTAAAGCTAGCATCCCACTGCATCCCTTCCTGGAGATGCTTGACCTGGCCACAATAACAAATGCCCTGGTTACATCCTGTTGGAATTCTTGTAATGAGCTCTGTGTGGGACTGCCTTGGGAAAGTGTTCAGAAACTGCAGCAGATTCAAAAACACCAGAGTCTGATGGTTAACTAGAGCTGCTTAGAGGGCTCTTTAAAGCCCTTCATGGCATGGGGCCAGGTTACCTGAGGGACCGCCCCATCCCCGTTACATCATCCCATCCCCCCAATTGTGCATGGAGAGCATGCTACAGATTCCATCAACAAGACAATTTCACCTGACGGGGTCTAGGAGACAACCTTATCTGCAGTGGCCCCAGCCCTATGGAACTCCATGCCCCTAGAGCTGAGACAGCCACCCCCCCCCCACACACACACCAGCTCCTGGCCTTCTGGAAAAGCCTAAAGACCTGGTTCTGCCAGCTTGCCTGGGGTGAATCAAGCAGCCGTCACTCGTGGAGATGGCTAATACCTTAGATCCTCTGTCTTTTAAAGCTTTGTTGTGTACTCCTGATAATAATTGTATCTGTATACAGTACATTGGTTTTAGATGCTTTTAGATCCTTTTTTAGATTTTTATGCCCACTGCTTTATCATGTTTTACACTGTAAACTGCCTAGAGTCCCCTCTGGGGAGATGGGCAGTGACAAATAAATAAATAAATAAATAAATAAATAAATAAATAAATAAATAAATAACTAAATAAATAATTCTGCTGTTACAACAACTCTCCTGACTGATGATCCATTTTTCTAGGCCCAATTCAAAGGGCTTATAAAGCCCTAAACAACGCAGTCCAAGTTACCTTGAAAGACTGCACCCCGACACCTTCATGAGCCTGCCTGGGCCTTAAAATCAGGAGGTCAAGTCTTTCTTTCTATCCTATGTACGTTTGGCACCAGCAAAGTGCATATGCCAATATTTTAAAACCTGGGAGGAGAACTAAAGAAAACAAGAGAGAGAGAGAGAGAGCTTTTCCCAAGCACCACAGAAAACCCAGTTTCAAATCAGGGACCAGAGGACCTTGCAGTTTGTGTCTCTCCTCAGAGGGAAATGTGCAAACTCTACAAACACTCTGCAATTCATTTAGGGCAGGGGTGCCCAAACTTTTTTAAGCAGGGCCAGATTTGGTGGCTGAGAATGTGTCAGGGGCCGGTTGCTCCCCGACCCTGCCACTCCACTGCAAGCCCCACCCACTGACCCATAAGCCCCACCCACTGACCCCTTGCAACCCCACCTGAATGAATGAATGAATGAATCTTTGTTTACGGTTGTTATCCAAGACAAGAAATACCAAATATCAATTTGCCACAATAAAACGATTTGCCGGAATAAAACATTAAATTTGCCAGAATAAAAAGGTCTTAAAAAATCATTTTAAAAACATTGTAAAAGTTTTGATAAAAGCCACTAAATACAAACAGTACTGTTATAAAAATAGTCAAAATATCAGAAAAATAGTCATAATGTAATATATCATAAGTATCAGGCCAACAACCTCAAACCCCAAAGTGGAGACCACACTCCGAAATGTGATCAGTGTGAGCTAGGCGGATCTCAATAGGCAGGGCATTCCATAACCTACGTACAACTACTGCAGCAGTGCCCTTTCTGGCAAGCACAATTTGAAACCTGCTGGAGACTCTTTCAGAGAGAAGTAACTTTGCATAGAATTTGGCAGGTCTCCCAGGAAATTTGTTGATAACAGGTTGAATAAGTTCCTTACGTCGTTTACGGCTTTAGAAGGTCAAAAAAGAACTTTGACATGGGCTCGACAGCAACTGTTTCTACTTGGTTCATTTTCGCATGGGCACAAGCAACTTGAGAGGCGCCGCACGATTCTGAAAGTTCCCATCCAAAAGCTTGGAAGGGAGAGCCCCACAATCTGGCTAAAGTAAACGCTCTTGTACCATCTTTGGAGGCATTAAATGAGGCTCTGTCAGGTAAGGGGATATAGTAAATTTTCCGTAAGTGACTAGACTGTGATTACCCAGAAGGCTCACATGGGCTTCCAGGAATTCTATATCCCAAATCCTTTGTCTAACTGCAGCTTTGTCCCTTAGCATAGCCCATCGCTTTTAAGATACAGTTAGAGAAGCCAATTTGCTGTATTTCTTTGGCTACAAACATGTTTCCATTTGCCAGAAAGAATCAAAAACATTTTACCAACATTGTAAAACCTTGATGTAAGGACTATATAAAACAGAACTTTAGCCAATAGTCAATAATCATAAGGGTTTGGCCTGTGCTCTTATGGAAGATCAGACCAACCTCAAAATGAGAGGGAGACACTTTATGTACACGGAGGTACAGCCAGAATTGATCTCAGAAATTAAGTCTGTACTACTTCTGCAGGAATGTAAAATCTGTACCAATTTGAAATTTGGGAACCATACAGAGAGAAAATAACTTTGCATGAAAATTTGGATAGTCAGAAGATAATTTGTCGCCCTCCTTTTGAATAAAAGTTCTGGTTATTGTGCAGCACTCTAGAAGGCATTCAATGAAGCATGTACGCAGCCTTTGTCGACTTTTTCAGGCTTTTGATCGCATTCGCAAGGCACAAACTTTGGGCAAAGTTTGAGAGACAAATTAGATAGGAAACTTCTCCTGTTAAAGCTTGAAGTCTCGTTGAAAACTAAAGTCTACGAGTTCTTTGTAATCCAGCAGGAGTGTTGTCCAACATTAAACCAGCAGGTAATGGGATATAGTAGGGTTTGTGTGCTCGTGACTCCACTGTGATTTGAAAGGCTCAATGATTTAAATTTATGGGGTTCGTTTGCTGGCTGCAGCTTTGGCTTTAGCAGAATCGCAATTAAGCAGTTGAGAAGTCTTTTGTATTTCTTTGAAAACAAACTTTATTTGGACTGGAAAGAACCAAGGGTACTTCCACACTCTTTGCTGTAAGGAATATAAGTTTTAGAAACGAAAGGAGATATATCATAAGGGTTTTTCCCTGCACTTATCCCCTCTGCCCCTCCGAATTTACGTCATACACATTTGTTACATGATTCAGCCACTAATTGATCTCTTTGGTCATTTATTTTGTATTCCTTCCACCAATGTAATGTTTGTAATTGCTAAAATGTCTGAACCATGCCTGACTTGGGAAATAAGTTTTCAGGGAGGATCACCTCCTTAGACAATGACTATGTCCCCTCATCTCTCAACAAAGAAAGGTTTTATTGGCTAACGTATATGGAATTCAATGCTGTGTAGAGCTTCAAGGACTACGAAAATAATTTTTGATTGCATTCTCAGCCAATTTTTTGTAACAAAGTTCCCCTAAGTGGCCGGAAACAGGAAAGTTTGTTTGCATGACAGTCTATACACGTAAATACAATGCGAATGATTTATGAAAACTAAGTATACGAGTTGTGTTTGTATATTGTGATATGCTGGGGGTTACTAAGATTCCAGATCATAATGGGGTATGCAGTGTTTTATACGCTTCAGTTTAACTTCTGCATAAATGGTATTGTGAGCAATCTCTCGAAACCAGAATTTCATCCCCCCCCCAAGCTATTTTCACGACCCCTTTCCATGTTACTGTTCGCGGATGATGTAGTTTTATTGTCTTTAACTTGTGTTGGCCTGAGAAGGTTTTTGAGGGCCTTCTCCAGCTATTGCAATCACGAGCAACTAGTAATAAACTACTCAAAAACCAAAGTACTTATTACTAGTAGAAGAAGAAACAAACACAAATGGGTTATAAATAACCACCCCATAGAGCAGGTTTCATGCTTCAAATACCTGGGCATAATTTTAAGTTCTACAGGCTCCTGGGTCGCTCAACCCCACCTGCAGGAAGGAAGGCAGGGACCAAGGGAGGGAGGGAGGAAGGTGGAAACCAAGAGAGGAAGGAAGGAAGGTGGGGAACAAGGAAGGGAGGGAGGGAGGGAGGGAGGTGGGGACCAAGGGAGGGAGGAAAGAAGGAAGGTGGGGACCAAAGGCCCACAAGCTTCTGCTCACTGGCCCGCTGGCCCACCCAGCCCCTCAAGCTTCCTAGCGGTGTCAGTGTTGGCGGAAGATTTTTTTTTAAAAAACATGGGGCGAAGGAGGGAGAGGGAGGGGCGGGCCAGCCAGCCGCAGGCCACTCAGAATGGCCTGACGGGCCGGATTTGGCCCCCGGGATGGACTTTGGGCAGGCCTGATTTAGAGGATAGGCAATTGGACAGTTAAAAAAATGGTAATCTTATATACAGTGGTACCTCAACTTACGAATTTAATCCATTCTGAATCATGCTCTTAAACTGAACTACTCTTAAGTCGGGGTATCTGTCTAAACATTTGAAAAAATAAGTTAAAAATAAAAAAGGAAAAAAATATTTGTAAATCGAGCAGGCCATATCTAAAATTTGCACGGCATCAGTTAAAATGGCAACAGTTTCCTGCTCTTAAGTCGAATTGCTCTTAAGTCGGGCTGCTCTTAAATCGGGGTACCACTGTATATTTTTCCTTTTTGCCACTCCGAATGATGAGTGACAACGCTAGTACGGACAATCTCTTCTTAGGCCTGTAACATCTCTCCTTGCAAGACACTTTCATTTATGGCAAAAGATCAGCTAAGATGCAATTAAACCACAGAGACAGTTCCATAAAGATGTGGGTAGAACAGCCATAATAAACTGAATAAGGTGAGCATCTTCAATGTCGGACACCTCCTGACCGGTCCACAAAAGGCACAGAGCTGCTACTCCAAATATGACAAGAGCCAAGTGGACCAATTTCTGCTCTGCTGAAATGTGGCAGCCACTGTCCCTTTGGTAATTATTGCTCAACTTTGCCATTTTATTAGGTTTCTTACAAAGCGCCCAACACATCACAGGTTATCTGTTGAGGTTTCTCCTGTTTACGGCCCTGACTAGCCTCTCGCCTTCCCTCCCCCTGCCCTTTCTGGATCTTATACCAAAAGGGCTGGTATTCTAATACCACTTTCATTATTTGACTGCACATCCCCCCTACTATAGCATGCATGACCAAGAGGTGGGGTGGGGTGGATAGTGTAAATCACAGCAGCAGTTTGGGAGGTCCATAAAAATATCAGACTATGAATATTTCATCACCCTATGTTTCATTTCCCTGTCTCCTCTGAATCTCCAAAAATAGTGATACTTTGTTGATGCGTTTACAATTCATTTGAGATATCTGGTTTCTAACGTGGACTTGGCCTTGACTTCCAGATTGTTTCCAAGGGTTATCATTATCTTTGATGGGTTGTTTTGGTTAGATGCCTCTCTCCTGTATAAATTCATCTCGTTCCTCCTTGTCTCACTGGCAACTTCACCCAGTAGAATACATCTCCTGAAAATGGCTTGTTTATACTGCCTTCTTGGCTGTATGAGAAAGTTCGGTACTTGCATTAGAAATGCTCAGTGCTGTGCATCAGATAGCACACAATTATTTCCACTCCTGACTTTGCATAGAGCAATATAAATATCATTCAGCCTTACACTCCGATATTATGACTGCAAACATTTGTTGTCAGAAAGGTGGCCATGTTATTCTGATTGATTCGGTAACGAGAGAGGCAAAAACAAAAGCATTGTGGCACCTTTAAGCACAATACATTTGTTTCAGTGTGAGATTTTGTGTGCACTTCTTCAGATATAAGCACCAGAGCATCCTTGGTGTCTTCACTCCGTGTTGCCACCCCGCGGGAGGCCCGTAGAGTTTTTACCTGTAATTGGACCTTCTTGGTGGCTGGCCCCGCTATGTGGAATAAACTCCCATGTGAAATCTGTCAAACTGTCCATCCGAGCCTTTAAAAAGCGTTAAAGACCTGGCTTTTTTAGGAGGTGTATGGCAATGTTGTTGTGTTGTGTTTTCCCTGTTTATTGCCCCCCCCCTTTTTAAAGTATTTTTAGGGTTTTTTTCTTTTTTCTTTTTGGCTCTTGCAGGATTCTTAAATGTATTGTGTGTTTATTTGCTTATTTGACTTGTTTATTCTACTGTTTGTTTAATTTGCATTGTTGTTTGATTACCAGAACTGCCTACTAGGAGTTGGAAATTGTGCTATGAAGCCATGTTGCTGAAGACTAGTATATAGCATGTCCTCTGGAGTCCTCTAGTGGCCAGTTCAGGTAATGTATGTAAAAAAGCCTGTATTTTTATACCTTTTTGCATGCTATGGATATAGTTTGCTATTATCCACTGTTTTCAGCATTCGAGGTGTGTGTGTGTGTGTGTGTGTGTGTGTGTGTGTGTGTGTGTGTGTGAGAGAGAGAGAGAGAGAGAGAGAGACCAGTCCTCAATGGACATGGAGACCCTGCAGTAATATTCACAATAACCATAAGCTCAATCTATAAGCATCTAATAAACTGTGGTGGCATTACAAAAGGCCTGTATCTTCCTAAGCAAGTCACCTGAAGCACTGCCTGCTTTTTTCTGCCTCGTATCTCCAGTTCCTAAAGGACTAGAAAGTTATTCTTTTTAAACAAAGGCTTAGAATCTAGACCCATCAAACCTTGGTAAAGTCCAACTCACTAGGTATGAGGAAGAAGCAAGCAAGATGGGATGATTCATCTGCTTTCATGTTTCCACGGTAACTGACCACTTTGGGAGTTTAGGAAACTTGAGAATAGAAGCTGCAGTTGTGGAAGTGGATCATGTAACCATGCTCCATATACTTGGACAAGGTGAGGACAACTGCTACTGGTGGTTTTGTATGACGTGCCGTGGCGGTGAATTGTGTTAGGTCAATTGTGAGTTAACTGAGGCATATTCTTGAAAGCTAGTAGGGAGGAGTCTGAATAGAGTACTTGGTTCCCTTCTGTAAACATAACATGTCTTTTAAGTGTTACGTTTCTGAGGATAGCTCTGTGGTTTTCTGCCCTCTTGCTTGATGCTCCAAGTAGTTGCTCCTTCTGTGTCATTTGGCAAGTTCTATAAATCAGAGGCCAGCAACATGTGGTCCTGCAGAAGTCGTTGCAGCTTCTTTTAGCCCAGCTCAGAGCAGTCGCCACCATTCCAAAGCATCTGGAGGGTCACAGCTGCACACCCTTGCTGTACATCCCTAAGAAACAAAACAAAACAAAACCCAGAACAGCTTCTGTGAAGAGCAGTCTTCTCTGGTGAGCTGGCTTCATTTCACCAACTAGGACAAGACTTCAGCTTTCTTCCATTGACTAGTCCAGTGACATCTCAGTTGCTATCTTGGGCATTGAAGAGGAAGGTGTTTTAAAAAAAAAGACCTGTTGATTTTATGGTGTAACCTTGTGTTTGAGCGCTGAGGCTTTTATGGCTGATATCTCTTAGCACTTCCGCATTACATGCTATGGAACTTGCTGTGTGACCTAAGCAAGGAATGACCTTTTAATAACATTTCTTCTGAGTTCATCCATGTAATCTGGTGAATGAATTCTGGCATTTATACTTTATGCCTCTGCAATGTCCTGATATAAGCCTCGATTTTTGTTTGATATCTAATAGATCTCCCCCCCCACAATACACTCCAATATCGCCAGCCTCCACAAATACGAAATACCAGGTACAAGAAAACTGCTGTTTGGTCGCGCTAAAGTGGGTGGGGTCGCACTTAATTGTCTGCAAAGTCCGGAGCTGGTGGGTAAACATTTTTAAGGTCCGGACCTTGCAGCCATTTGCGGCGGAGCTTAGGGGTCGTGTATAAACACCCATAGTTTATATTCCTGTTGCTTAAAACTTACTCCATAGAAAACAACACAGTGAAAATATATTGTAGTTTGTGTGGCTCCATAATTTTTCACAAGAATATTCTGGACATATTTCTATTGACTGTGGATATGAGGGAGTTAATCCTGTACAGTACTTTCTACATGAACTGTTATAATACCCAAAGCAGCACATTATCAAGAAGGGGTGTTCTGATATAAAATGCAATCTTGTAGAGTTTGTTCTGATAGGAATATCATTTCATGCTCTCTCTCTTCTCTCTCTCTCTCTCTCTCTCTCTCTCTCTCTCTCTCTCACACACACACACACACACACACACACACACACACACACACATATGAGAGAGAGAGAGAGAGAGAGAATTTTCCAATACTTTGCAGGTGATCTGAATTTTGAAATCTTAGCAAGACAATGAAAAGGCAAGTCACCATTTTAAGTGCTAAATCCTGTGAAATGTGCAATGAAAAAGAGGAGTGCAAGATGAATCTTATCTTTGGGGGGGGGGGACAGAGCTGATTGCTTGCATGTTACAAACATCAACACTGCAATAACAGTGGTGATAAACTGCTAGGAGTCGTTGCATTGAAACGAATCATTCCTCTCCTTCTTCCCTCAACCCCCTTCTTCAAGTTTTCAAAATTTATTTTTATTAACTCCCTGTTTCATTTGCATACAATGGAGCAGCGCAGGGATTCAACCAGCACATTGTACACATTTCAGTCCTATCCCATCTAGAAACACTAACACACACAACCCTAAAACCAAGGATCAGAGATGAAAAAGAGAAGAGAGGATGGGAAGAAAAGAAGAAAAACAGTCCCTAGTAATAGACGTACAATTAACAGCCACATACCATGACTAGCTTTGCAATAATACTCCATGGGCAAGTGTCATTTTAATGTTTGCTTTAAACAATACTTGCCCATTTTAAAAAAAATACTGTGAGTGCCATCATTGCTTCTGTCAAGGAGATCTTATTAAAATGATTAGGACAGCTCCTAAACAGAGATTTTTAATCTGTGCTCTTAACAAACTTCTCTCCACATATGAGTATTTTCTGTTCAATCAGTGAGTCAGCATGGAGAATCCCATTGACACTGCTGTGTGTTGCATTGTTACAGTCGTGACCAACTCTTTGTGATCCCATGTCCATGGAGTTTTCTTGGCAGGAATACTGGAGTGGTTTGCCAGTTCCTACTCCAGGCGCCTACAGCACCTGGTATTCCCTGGTGGTCTCCCATCCAAGTACTAACCAGGGCCGACCCTGCTTAACTTCCGAAATCAGGCGAGATCAGATGTGCTTAGGGCATCTAGGCAGCTATTGACACTGCTACCAAGCCACAATAGCCAATTTCTTCCTTGGTGTTCTCCTCTCTTAAAAGCCTGGTTGATGACCATTGCTGCTCCACAACAAGGAGGAGAATTTGTTTCTCCAGAAGGGAGGTGGCATTCCATAAAGGTGAGAAGAGACAAGGGTTTGGAATTTGCTCTTGATCATTTTGGGGACCAGTGTAACAGGAAACATCAAGGGGAAAAAGAGGATACCTGGGTTTTAGGGTTTTCCCATTGACTGAAGCCAAACAAAAGTAGCAGGGCAATCAATCTGAAGAAGATGAGAGGAGTCCACTTCCTCCACTGGCGTCTTGCAGTGGCTTCTGGACTTGCAGAAGCTCAAGTACAGGGCTGCCCCAAGAGATTTTGTGTCCCAGATGAGGGACAAGATGATTCTCCCAAACTTCCCCTTTACCTATAGAACTGGCAGTCAAAGTTCATTTCAGAACTGGTAACAGAACACCCTTCTCCACTGAGCTCAAGGGGTATTGCTTGGCACCTCCAACTCGATCTGCCAACCGAGGGGGAACAGCCATGGACGGGTGAGGTTGCTGTTCTCTCCCTCACACCCCTAGTATCTTCTAGCTGAGGGGTCTGCCTTACTGATTAAATGGCTGGGCCAGTCCACGCCAAGTATTCTGCAGAGTGGGGAACTATGTGGAAGCTTCCTGTCCAGATAGAGGAAGAAAAACATTAGGAGACAATTAATAGACTTCCACTATAGCGGTTGGTCTAAACCACATCAGATAGGCGGGCGTTTAACAAATGAAGACCACCTTCCTACATGCACGTTCTACAATGAAATGTGTCTCATGTCTGTGTAAATGGATCTTGATACAGTGGAAGGAGAAAGAGAGGCCCTGTGGCATTCATCTTCTAGGTGATACGGCTCTATTTTAAATGCCACGTAGAATGAAGGTTACAACTCTGCATTCAGCTGCTAGCAGAGACAGAACACGACAGCAAGACGAAATGACGCAAACAAGAAAAGGTTCGGCAACCACTGCCATTTTGGCTTACCAGCCTTCGTGCACTTCTATTGTGTTTAACGTTTTTAAATGACAATCCATAAGAATAACAAGAGAAACAAAATTACAGTATCCAGAACCTATAACCCTGTGTGATCATCTCTCCCTACCTTCATGTACTGAGTGGCTGTATTATTATGATTACTATATTTATATGGACAACAATCTGGTTTTACTTTCCAAATGTCAGGTAAAAAGCACTGCAGATAACAACGTACTTTTTCCGACTGCAGGCTGCACGGCCAAATAGGCTTTGTCTAGGAGAAAGCCTATCTTCATAACACTTTGCACCCATTTTTATTTTATTTTTTTACCCGTGGGGGTAAACCCCTCAAAGCAGTGGTTGAAGCTACAGCTATTTAGCGAAAGCCATTTCAGAAACAAATCTGTTTCAAAATACAGCGCATCAGAAGTGCATCGAGAGGAAGGAAGACTTTAAGCAGATGGGCTGCGTTTTAAGGAGCAAAATCAAGAGTTGAATGCTTCAGGAATGGACTTTGAGAATGTTCACATCAAGGGTTCTTGCTGTTTAATATCCTCCTAATAGGCCTCACTCTCTTTTCTGAGTGGAAGAATATTGGAAGTGAGTGTAAATGTGGGCAGATGCTCCTTCCCTTCCCTTATTTCATTTTCTCCTTGCTTCCTTTTCTAGAAACATAGACACTACTTGTTTTGGAGGGCTTGCTCCTGATGTTCACAGAGTATAGCCCTCAGTACTCGTCAGGTAGGAAAGAAGGGAGGAGAATGCTGGTTTCTCCAAACATACCTTAACCGGGCCTATGGGAGAGGAACCCACTGAATGCATTCTGCAGAGAGATTGGCACCTAATGAAAAATGACACACTGTTTCCAAGTTTCGTAAGCTTTCTAAACGTTACGAAACAAAATGGGAAACAGTATTTCGTTATGAATCGAAATGGAACACTTCTTTTCCCTTTGAAAATGAAACCTTTCATTACTCGGTAAAATGGGTCCCTTGTAAAAAGTTACCCGCCAAATTCGGTGCCTCTAGGACCCAGGGGAGCCATTTTGTAGAGTAACAAATTATTTTGTTATTGTTTTGTTATGAATTTTTTTACAAAAATTCATTTAAAAATGAAACGAAACAAACTGCTAGTAGAAACAAACTGAAACTATATTTTCCCATTTCATGTCCATCTCTAATTCTGCAGACTGTACTGAAAGAGGGACGTTTTCTTGAAGAACTCTCTTGCCTTGTCTGGGAGGACACAGGGTTCTTTTGGATTTAGTGGCAATGAACAGACGAATGGAGGAGAAATATAAAACATAACATAAGTGTAGTTGGACAGTAAAGTAGAGAGAAATCTCACACTCCTTCTGCTCACTGGCAACCCTTGGGCAGAACCAGAAGGAGACCTCTGGAATTTAGTTGCACTGCACCTTCTCAGAATTTGGCCTCTACCAAGGCTCAGCAATGGCCAGATTCGCTGGTCCCTATGTTCCGTTCAGTCTGTGCACCTATTCATGAAGCACATCTTTATACAGCCAACTTGAGTCCTTTTCTAAGGAGAAAGGCAGGGTGAAAATATTCTAAATAAATAATAAACTTCACAGATGCTTTTCATTTCACTAGCTGGCAAAAGGATAGCAGAAATTTTCATTATCATTATCATTATCATTAGTGATCAAACTGATAAGAAAGCCAGGCATTGAAGGCTAGCCCAACTAGAGATCTTCTTGGATTCTTCAACCTAGGTACTCCGTACTCTATCTTGAGTAAATAACCTTGTACCTTTCTGATAGTTTTCAGGAGTTGAAGCTTCCCCAGGAAACCTCTAGAGCCCTTTGATGCATGTCAGCACCCAACAGTAGCTTAATCACTGTACACCAAGGGCGTTTATACACGACCCCTAAACTCCGCTGCAAATGGCTCCCAGCTCCGGAGCTTAAAAATGTTTACCCACCAGCTCCGGAGTTTACAGGAAATTAGGTGCGACCCCACCCACTTTAGCGCGTCCCAGTGCACCTTTCCAGTACCTGCTCTTCCGTCCTGAAAATTCCTTGATGCGGTGTAAAGATAGTGAGTGCGGGGCTCTCCTCCCTTCTGTTTGTTGTTTTTTTGGCTCCCGCCCCTTTAAGAGCTACTTTTACAGAGTCAGGAATCTTGCCGGCAAGAGCGAGAGCCAGAAGGAGAGCCAGAACGGAGGTGAGGCACGATCTTTTCTTCCTTTTCTCTCCCTCCCCTCACGCAGCCAGCAGCCAGGAAGTGTGGAGGGGTGGGGAAGCAGGAAGAGGGACAAGCGCCTAAGATCTCTGGTCCGAATTTAAGTGGCCAGCGGATCTTAGGGGTCGTGTAAAAAGGCCCCAAGAGGAATATTGTTGCATACTGCACTAAAGCTCCTTGCCATTGTAAACATCCTCCACATGGACACAAACCTTTCCAAAAACTGGTGTACCAGATGGGTTAGATCAGAGGTTCCCAACCTTGGGTTCCCTGATATTCTGGGACCACAACTCCCAGAAATCATGGCCAACACAGCTGGTGGTGAAGGCTTCTGGGAGCTGCAGTCCAGGAACAACTGAGCACCACTGGTTTGAACCAAGGTTCCTGCCATCCTAGTCAGCATGGTCAGTGGTTTAGTTAGCTGGGGATAAAAAAGCAGGTACAATCCAGTGCATCTGGATGACAACAGGCTGGAGATATCTCCTTTAAAGAATGCCTGTTTGCATTTCTACAGACACACCATCACCACCACTACCACTGGCCTTCATATTTCATATATTTCATTCATTCATTCATTCATTCATTCATTCATTCATTCATTCATTCATTCATTTATTTTTGGATTTCTATACTGCTCCTACTAGTGTCATAGGCTCTACTCTGGGCAGTCTTACAAATATAAAATGTACAGTATTATTTATTGATTTGATTAAAACATAAACTAGACAGCCCAAAACTTTAAAAGCATTTAAAACCACTACAATAACAGCAAAAGTGTAGATGGCACAAGCAAATGCATAAAAACCAATAATACAAACCAGAGAGGAGGGGGAAGTAATACTCAGCCTGGGTCTATAAGGAATGGCTCCCTGGGGAGCATGGCTTTTAACAGACTCCTAAATGTAAGCAGGGAGGGGGTCACCCAGATCTCCTTTGGGATCTGGGTCAATTGGGTTGGTGCCACTGGGAAGAAGGCCCTAACTCTTGTAGAGGAATTACAGGCTTCCCTTCAGGTGGCTGCCCAGAAGAGCCCTGACTGAGAAGGTCATTTGGGCTGGGTGGATGACATTAAGAAGGGACACTCCAACATGTAACATGGACCCAAACTGTGTAAGGCTTTATACGTAAGGGTCAACACCTTGAAGCTGATCCAGGATGCAACAGGGCAGCCGGTGAAGGCATGCCCAAACTGGGGTTATGTGGTCGAATTTGCTTTCACCTACCACCAGGGTGGCCAGTGCATTTTGGACCTGATGAAGTTTCCAGATCAGGCCCAAGGGAAGCCCTAGGTAGAGGGCACTGCAGTAGTGCATGTGGGAGATTACCAAGGCATGCACCAAAGTCCTGAGGGAAGCCTCATCCAGGTAGGGGCAAAGTTGAGTCATCAGCCTCAGCTGATTAAAAGACTGTAGACACAGCTCGTACAATCTGGGATTCCTAGGAAAGAGCCCAGTCTAGAAGAATGCCCAGATTGTGTCCTTGGCCCCTAAATGGGAGGGCAATGCCATCCAGCCTACGGACAATCCCCCCCTAAACTTTCTGGAGCCCCCCCCCCCGAGTAAAAGCTCTGACTTACCTGGGTTCAGTTTCTTGAATGGGTCCAGGCACTCCTATTCCTTGAGTCTTACAGGTGTTTCAATGTTCCATGCCTGAAAAATCAGAGAAGCAAGAAAAGCACATGTCTGCTTCCCAATGAGGCATTACAAAACGAAAGCAGCTAATTGAACTGGGGTAATTTCAAGTTACAATAAAGTATTTTATCTGTTAAAAGAGCTGTTTCCAATGACATAGCAATATTGTCATCTGGTCTTGCCTGCAGTCAGATGGAAGTGAAGGATAACCACCCTTAACCACAGTTTTCTGAAGTAGAGGGGCCACAGCCATGCAGGATGGAACCTTTAGGGCAGAGAATCAGGCAATGGCAAAGAATCAGATACCTAGGGAACATTTCAAAGAAGAAACCCTGACAGTTGGTTTGAGTTTGGGTGAGAAGTGATTAACTGATGAAAAATAGGAGCCATCTTCTGGAATTTCCCCCCTGCTTCATTTCTCTTTGTGAACAGTAGTGAGCATAAAAAGGGCTCCTCTACACTATCCTGACTGCTGCCATTGGTGTTGCAATATTTATGCTGCTCTTTGCTATGTAAAGCTTAGCATCCTTTTTTTTCCTGCTGTCAATGTGGGCACAATATTGTGCAGCCATATTATGCCATTTCCTGATGTTTTGAATCAAGGATACAGAAGTATCATATCACACATTCATAACCAGAGGGTTTTTGTTTGTTTGTTTGTTTAGTGGTTGTGGTAGTTTTAAGAATTGCATTACCTGGATGGAAGGATTCCAAGCTGTTGTCTGGCAATCCTAGGTGAAACTAGAAAGATGATGTAGATCAGTGATTCTCAACATGTGGGTCCCCAGATGCTCCTGGACTGCAACCCCCCAGAAATCTTCATCACTAGCTGAGCTAGCCAGGATTTCTGGGAGTTGCAGTCCAGGAACATCTGGGGAGCCACCGGTTGAGAACCACTGATGTAGATCAATCTGAACATGTCGCCGAACTTTGAAATGAACCAAACCTACTTCTTCCTTCTAAGAGTGCAAATGAGACGTGCCCATTGAAAGCTATGGGGAGATCCTAGATTCTACCATAGCTCTAATCTGCTTGGTTGCATGGTTTTTTTGGTGTGCATAGTTATCTCACATGGTACTATTAGGTCTGCAGAACCCCTGCAGGGTTGGACAACTTTACTGCCCAGATATGGGATAACAAACCCATTATCATTCACCATTTGTTATGCTGTCCAGGGAAGGAGGCCATCAAAAAGCAAATGTAGGGCTGCATGTTGCTGACCTTTCTCATTGTACCATAGTGCAACCTAGCTTATCCCAGTAGCACAAATGTCATCTGAACTGTCTGCTTTAGTTTAATTCAAATAAATGAAAACATTTAGCTACTCTTGTTTTGGTAGCAGTGCTGTGGATGATGTCTTTGGGCTTTCTCCCAGTGTAATGCTTCTTTGACACTAAAGACCAGTGATGGTGAACTTTTTAGGGACCGAGTGCCCAAACTGCCATTCAACGCCCACTATTTTTTTGCAAAGTGCCAATATAGCAATTTAACCTGAATACAGGTGGCTGTGAAGGGGTGATGTCTGGTGCCCACAGAAAGGGCTCCGAGTGCCACCTTTGGCACCCGTGCCATAGGTTCGCCAACACTGCTATTGACCTCATAGGTAGGCTTGAATTTTTCACTGGCAAAAGATACTATAGGTCAAATTGTTCACAGGGCACACTTTGAATTGCCATGAAATGAGATTTATGTGCTGTACAACTAGAAGATTCATGGGCTTATCGGAGACAGAAGCAAACCCATAAAATATTAGCTGATGACTCCTGCCATTCATTTGGCCTATTATACTTTAGTATTGACCATTACCCATTTACAACTTGCCGGTTTAGGTTTGACTGTGAAAAGGAGGGATGTCTGAGGGACAGTAGATGTGTGGCCTTCTAGCAAATGAGACTCCTGTGACTACTAAATCGTTAGTAGTTCTTTTCTGGATCTATTTTGCACATACATTGTTCTTCAACTTAGAATGAAAGCCATGGAGCACCATTCTTACACTCTTCTAATGTTTCCAGGCTATTTCTGAAACTTTCTGGTGTGTGACACCTGTTTTTCCCCCCCAACAATTCCAGCACCGCATATGAAAATCATCACAAACATTTCCCAGGCAATGTTTGTTGCTCTGAAAACATATTTCCTCCTGTCACGAATACTGTGTAGGCCCTACTAACCTATTAACCTATTACTCTTTTGCTTGAAGATGCTGAAATATGTTTGCGGCAATTGTTTCTCAATAATATTTTCATTTTGTGGCAATTTGTCTACTGTATATTAATCCATCCACCATAAAAGTACAGTGAACTCGAAGCTCAGCTCCCAAAGGCGGAAATTTTAGTTTGCGCCCCCCTTCCCCCATAGTTCACCTGTGCAGCGTTAATGGCAAACAACTTTGTAACAAGCAATTACTGGGAAATGTTCTTATACAGTGCTATATTATGGTAAGATTGTACTTTCGATAAAGTAAACACCGTTGGCTCCCCTACAGAAATAGCAGAACATGGCTATATCTGCTCAATCATCAGTTGTGTAGAACAATAAATCAGAACTAAAATGCATCCTTGCTTTGTTTACAGAGGTTGTTTATTCATTCCTTAGCTTATTTACAGGACAGTGAGTCTGGAATTCCTTCTGCGTTAACCCAATGAAGATGTGCCTGTTATTACCGGTAGTTTGTATGTCTGCTGGCTCCTGATCTGCCTTGCCGGAGTTTGTTTGTGTAGTTTGACTGTTGATACGTTATGCATATTCTTATTTTATTTTATTTGTTCTTTACTATATTATTATCACAACTACTATTTTGTTATTACTGTATTTGATCCGCTATGTATGGTGTTCGTATGTTTGAGCAAGTTGTCTTTGCAACATGTCGTACACCGCCCAGCGTTCCTTTGGGAAAATTGGGCAGTTAACAAACAAACAAACAAACAAACAAACAAACAAACAAACAAACAAACATAAATAAATAAATAAATAAATAAATAAATAAATAAATAAATAAATAAATAAATAAATAAATAAATAAATAAATGTGAGATCATAGCAACACATATGAACCCCCGTTGGGTGTTCTCATTCTCCGTTATTTGGTAGATGAATTTCTATAGTGAAGAGATTGCTCTGCACAGTCTGCAGGCATCACCTGCCCCCCTGACATTTAGAACACTGCAGAATCAGGGTCCTGAATCCCACAGGAAGCTGACAGGAGTAGAAAAAGCTGGACTGCATATACAGCAGAGGTGTAGTGGGTGGGGGTGGGGGTGGGGAAAATGGATGAAACACAGGTCTATGAAGGCGATAGAGTGGCTGTTGATAGAACAGGAACTGGAAGTGGAAGCCGTGTGCCTGCCCTTCTTCTCCCCATCTCTTATAGTCCCTGGTGGAAGGCTTGCAGAGTGCCTTGTGAGTTGTCTACCTCAGGACCTGGAAGGAGTTGGGCACTAAGGGATATTAGGAGGAGGGGAGAGGGAGGAGATGGAATGGCAAGGGTAGTCAAGATCCTATTCATGGACTGCACCTCCGAGCAAGGGCCAGTGGTCAGTAAATCAAGGGAGATGTGAGACCCAAACATTTGAGAACCACTAGCATATAGCATGGTTTGAGGGTTGGATAGATGGACCTTGGCCAATCCAGATCCTTCACCTCACTAAAATGCACCGGCTGCCATGTTTCTCTTGTGTGGGAAACACAATATCTGAAGGGGGGCATGGAGCCATGTACAAATTGTGTTGTTCAAACTTCCATACATTGTTAAGATCAAATACTGGCCAGATTCCATGTTTAGCATGGCGTAGGTGAAAGTCCTTGACATTTATATACTTCCATCAACCATTACCTCTTTTTTCCTCCTGTGGAATTTTCTTTCTCATCAGTTGCATTTCCAGATGAGGGCAG
Source organism: Phrynocephalus guinanensis (assembly GCA_037367245.1). Lineage (NCBI taxonomy): Eukaryota > Metazoa > Chordata > Lepidosauria > Squamata > Agamidae > Phrynocephalus > Phrynocephalus guinanensis. The sequence continues at coordinate 37,100,698 of CM074738.1, read as the reverse complement.
TCCCTTCTAGACTCAATGTGTCACTAGAGAAGCAATATCAAAGTTGCAGATATGGTTTGAAACTATGTACTGTACAGTATTTGGTTCCTACTAGGGTCCAGCATTTGAAGACAAGGGAGCTCCATGGAAGCTAGGTGTTCCTGATAGTTGCCATCCAGTGTCTGTAAAATACCCACCCCTCTACTTGCTTTCAGCCTAACTAGAAATGAATTTGTCATTGTGAATATAGAGCATGGTAGCTGATGTGGATAAATTAATCAGTAGGATTGAGTGTGGAATAAAATATGTCTGTAACCCAAGGGAGGGGAGGGAGGGGCAGGCCAGCCAGCCGCGAGCCACTCAGAATGGCCTGACGGGCCGGATTTGGCTCCCGGGCCGGACTTTGGGCAGGCCTGGTTTAAAGGGAATGGATGTACTGTACCATGGAAAACAATGGATGCTGCCAGACCAAACAGCCCAGAAGTTAGGAGAGCTAGAAAGAGGAGTCCTGCACATCTTAATCACTTGTTTAGACCAGTGATTCCCTGCCATGGGTGATCCAGGTGTTCTTGGACTGCAACCTCCAGAAACTCCCAGCACAGCTGTTGGTGAAGGCGTCAAGGAAGTGCAGACCCAGAACGAACACCTGAGTGAACCAAGGTTGGCAACCACTAGGGTAGAAAAAGAAACGTTGGAAACTATACTTTTTTTCTGAGAGTGAGAAGGTCCAGCTGACTCAGTTATCTTCTTCAGTGCAGCTTCTTTTGGATCCAAAAGAGGTTGTGCGCCCACCTGTGTTGGCTAGGGGACCACAGTTCCACATTGGTCATGTGTACACCTGCATTACACACAGAGAGAGAGAGAGTTGATGCCTTAGGTGGATGGAGATGAAGCCCTACCATATGATCACACAGCAATCTCTGCTGAGATCCTACCACTGCTAGGAGCAGGGGTGGGGGACAGCATAGAAACACAGACTTCTCTCCTCTCCAGCAATCTTCACAGAGGCTAATTTGTATTCTCTGCTACCAACAGCAAGAAAACACAAATTTTCTAAAAAATTAGAAAAATTCAGGTTGAGGCCAGGAAAAGGGAATTAGAAGATATAGATCTACAACAAACCCAAAGAAATCTACTATATTTGAAAAGAAACTTTTTCGAATACAGTAATAAAAACTCTAAGATGCTAGCAAAATTAGCACAGAAAAGGAAAGAAAAAAGCATGATAGGAAGGATAAAGGATTTAAGCGGCAATATTTTTACTCAAATGAAAGAAAAATTAAAAGCTATTCAAGAATTTTATCAAAACTTATATACAGCCAATAGAAGTAGTAAGGAAGTTATGGAACAATATATTGACAAAAATTTAAAAGTAAGACTAGCGGAAGAAGATAGGCTTGTAATGGAAAAAGCTATTAAAGAGGAGGAGATAGACGATGTTATAAACAAGCTAAAGAATGCCAAAACTCCAGGAGATGACGGATTGGGACCAGAATTTTACAAGGTATTCAAATCAATGTTAATTCCTAAGTTAAAGAAACTTTATAATGAGATATTGGAGGGCGAGCAAGTTCCTCCCTCCTGGAAACATACCTTAACTATTTTAATTCTCAAGCCTAATAAAGATCCAACAGATGTTGGATCCTATAGACCAATATCACTTATAAATCAAGATGCCAAGATTTTTACAGCAATTCTAGCCAAAAGAATGTACACATTTATAGACAAATATATTAAAGAAGACCAAACAGGCTTTATCAAAGGCAGACAAATGTCAGACACTGTAAGAAGAGTCTTGAATGTTCTTTTATGAGATGGGAAGATCACAGGATAAAGCATGCATTTTGTCTCTAGATTTATTTAAAGCCTTTGATTGTGTCCAATGGCCTGCGTTAAAACTTTTATTAGTGAAATGGGGATTTGGCGAAAAATTTCTAAGTGTAATAAACCAACTCTATTCTTATAGTACCTCATCAATCATTGTCAATGATGGGATGACAGAAAAAATTACCCTAGGCCGAGGAACAAGACAGGGATGTCCTTTATCGCCAGTTCTGTTTTGCATAGTAATCGAGCTACTAGCTAATGCAATAAGGGAGGACCAACTTATTAAAGGTATGGGTAAGGAAGGCAAGATAAAAATCAGTTTATTTGCGGATGACGCTTTGTTAACAATAAAAAATCCGGTAGAAAATATATTAAGAATAAAAGTACATCTAAAGGAATTTGGTGAAACAACCGGATTATGTGTCAACTGGCAGAAATCAGAAATCATGCTTTTCAATCAGGAAAATCGAGACATGGAAGAGATCTCCAATTACGAACTGAAAATTTGTAAATCTATAAAATACCTAGGGATACTTTTAGATAAAGACATTAGCAAAACGAAAGAACGAAATTACACAAAAATAAAGGAAGAGATTAGAAATAAATTACAAAATTACTCCAGATTAAACTTATCATGGTTTGGTAGAATAGCAATGGTAAAAATGAAAATACTTCCTAAAATTAATTTTCTTTTTAGAATGTTACCTATTCAATACACAGAAATTGAAATTAAAGTCTATCAAGATCTTATAAATAAATTCTGCAATGGTGGAAAAAAAAGCAAGATTAAATAAAAGCTTATGGTACAGATCTCAAAAAGAGGGAGGTATAGGCATACCTAATCTTAGAATATATTACATAGCTAATCAGCTTAGTTCCCTGGGGGAAATACTATTTAAACCTCAGAAACTAATATGGTGGGAACTTCAATCAGAGGAACTAAATGAAGACATAAATAAATATGTGTTTAGTTTCCCCCAAAAAAGGAAAAGTTACCCAATCAAAAACCCTCTTCTAAGTTCCCTATTGCTCACTTGGAAAAAGTATGGAAAGAAATTGATACAGGAAGGCTCCCCACTTGGCGCGGTGATCGATCAGATAAATTTCCCCACGAACATGAAGAAATTGGGAGACTTATTTAAATTAAGGAAAGTGGCAAGACTAAAAGATTGGATTAAAAAGATGACATCAAAACAAGAAATTAAACGTATTCTGCAAACTCAGGAATTGTCCTGGTTGAATTACGCTCAGTTAGAAAGCTGGACGAAAGAATGGATTAGGAGAAATACACAACTTAGAGGATATACAAAATTTGAGCAATTTCTGTTAACATATGAATTAGAGAAAGGAAATACAGGGAAAGGAACAGTTGGTAAATTATATAAAATAATTCAAGATTCATTTGAGAATAGGGAACAGGACACAATAAGAGAGCTATGGAAACAAGACATAGAGAAAGAAATAAATAATGACGAGTGGAAAAGAATTTGGAATTTGAGGATTCTACGGTCATTATCAGTCAGAATAAAAGAAAACTACTTCAAACTAGTTTTAAGATGGTATATGACTCCAGTCAGAATGAATAGAATGAATCCCAAATATTCTAAGCTCTGCTGGAAATGCGAAAAAAAGACAGGTACTTATTTTCATTTATGGTGGGAATGTGAAATAGTTCAAAAGTTTTGGCAAGAGATTATTGAGGAGATAAGAGAAATAATACAAACTGATATTAAATGTGTACCGGAAATTGCTTTGTTATCATTACCACCTATTAATGAATATGATGTGAAAACTAAAGAATTAATAGCAAATCTTATGACAGGAGCTAGACTGATTATTGCTAGGAACTGGAAATTGAAATCAGACCTAAAAATTGCTGAATGGTATAAGGAAGTGTGGGACATAGCGTTAAATGATAAACTATCTTGTAATATAAAAGTTTTGAGAGGTGAAATAAAAAAGGATATTTTCTATGATGTTTGGGGGAAATTTATAGATCATGTATTATTAAAAGGGAAAGGGATACAACCAACTTATAACCCAACACAGTTCTGGCGTAAAGGGCCTTAAGAAGCCTATTGGAAGAAGATGAAGAAGAAAGAGAAGATGCAAGAATACCGGACGGTTTCTTGGGGGTGGGGGGCACTTTGTATTGTTTATGTATTGTTTATGATTGTCTATTGTCTATTACTGTTTTTTTTTAATTGTTTATTATTGTTATTTTGTCTTTAAAATTATAAATAAAATTTAAAAAAAAAAAAAAAAAAAAAGAAAAGCAGGGTCGTCTTTACCACCAGCCTCTTCTTACCTTCACTCGGTTCACTGCCCCAGTGCAAGAGGACTCCCTTCCACCACCCAGCTGATCACATGACTGACTAAGGGAGTGTTGGAAGAATGCAGTGTAACATGCTTCTCCTTTAACATAGGCTTTCGGGGGCAGTGGGGAATGCTCCATATCTGTCACCAAACTTAGCTGAACCTCGGGGCACAGTGATTAAACTGCTGTACTGCAGCCAAAATGATGCTCATGACCGGGCTTCAATCTCAGATGGTCATCTCTCTCTCTCTCTCTCTTTCTCTCTCTCTCTCTCTCTCTCTCTCTCACACACACACACACACACACACCAGCAGTTCATTTTATAGATATAGATATAGATATAGATAAGTACAGTATGTGCATGTGTCTTAAATTCCTCCCCCAACTAAATCTCTCATCTATATCTTTCTAGGGTTGTTAGATATGAATTTATAGCAGTCTTGTAAATCAAAGATAGCCTTGAAAAAATATTGGTCGCCTGGGAACCTTGAGAAAGGTATTATTTCTGCATTGGATGCACAGAACAGTCCTATTCGATTTCCTTCCTTGGCCTTGATAAATGATGGCATATATCAGAACAATAGCCTATGTAATGTGAACTGTGTTTCCTCTGGCGTTAAAAGGACCCTCTTGGCGTGGCATGTTCCATTTCCCTAAACCTAAGTGGCCTTGTCTCCATATCATGCAAGTAATCTTATGCAAAATAAGCACATTAATTACTGCACTGTTGTTCTTCTACAATCTGACACCATCTTGTTCATGTATAAGTTTTTCAGCAAATACTTCCTAATTCATGAGTTGCTAGGGCACATGTCAGTTGCCGAGTCAACCATGACCAAGCACATGAATCAGACGTGCCCTACTAGCTCATCAGTTAGTTATAGAAATCCCACACTCTTAGCACCAATTATTTAACAAGTATGGTCTGAGTAGGCCAGTTCAGAGAGATGGCCCTGGCAAACACCAAGATTAAATTGCTGCTCTATCACAAAGCTCACTGAGTGACCTTCAGCCAGCCAGTACCACATGAGCTTGCTGTGGAATGAAAGGGGCCTGGGGAAGCTAGTCCCCCAGATTGTGGCATATACCATAAGCAAAGTTTTCATGGGAGCCATTTAATCTCTTGCCATCCATTTGGTACCCATGACTAAACTATGAAAATGCCTCAAGAAGCACTATAAATAACAAAAGTGTCATCATATTCGTAGGTAGGAAAATACAGAAGTGAGGACAAACAACCAAAAAATGCAGGGATAAAATGTGAATTCATTTGAGGGTACAGACAATGTATTACTGTAACTGAAGAATATTCGTGTTTGTAGTTCTTTGTCCTATTCAACTTTATATCATGATGCACATATTAATCAAATCAGGCTGCAACTAGACAGGCCCTTTTGGAGCAAGTTGTTGGGGTCTAAATAGGATTGCCAGAGGCCAGGGGCAAGTGTGATATGGCATTCAGTGCAGCCCTCACATCCATTGGAATACTGATCTCAAGGGATTGTGTTTAGTCCAGCACCCTCTGCTGCACATTTCTGATATTATGAAGTGTTTTAATAAGTGAGCCACTTCAGGATATCAGCAAACGGAACACTTTCTCTGCTTTTCTGTGGAGGAGCAGGGGGAATGAAATTATTAAATTTTGCCTCTGTTAGACCGTCGCTGATGTCTTGAATCACTTAGATTATTATTATTATTATTTTTAAAATTATTTGCATTGTGTGTAGAGTTGATCCAGAAACTGTCTGCAGCCATGGTTTCTATCAGCACTCTGTACAAAGGCAAAAATATGTTTTTTAATTTAATTTCATCAGTGATGGTCTAGCAAAGGCAAGAAGAAAAAGAATTTCATTTGTCCTGCCCCTCTGCAGTGTTCGATTTGGTGGCTCACTTTACAATACTTACGGGACTAATAATCTATGACTTAAAGTGGGCTGCAATCCACAAAAGTTTATGCCAAGTAAAGTTTGTCCATTTTTAAATGTTCAAATGATTACCATATTTTTATCTATAAGATCCTGCTATATATTAGACCCCCTACTTTTTAAGATCCCAAATTAATAAAATTAATAAATCCTCCTTGAAATCTCCTCCACCCCCACCTCCCACTGTTTCCTTTCCTTTCTGTATTCTGAAGACTCCTCCTCTGATGGATTGTTGCAAAAGCGAAGCAGAGAGGAGGGCAACCATGCCAGAAAGAAAAGAAAACAGCAGGGGGTAGGGTGGAGAAGAATTCAAACTGACCTTGCGGTTTCACTTTCTCTTCAGCAGTGCTTTCCTTTTCAACTTGCTTTTTAGCATTGAAGGACACTTCTTAATGGGCTATTCAACCTTGAGGCTTTCCCCGCTGAAAAGAAGGTGCCAGTTCTGCAAAAAACAAAGCACAGAGGCATCTTCAAGACACGGAAAGTAAACAAAGACTGCCAGAAAGTTAAGGGAAACAGCCAGATCCGTTTGGGTTCTCTTCCACCCCACCCTTTTGGAAAGGTTTACTTCCGTGTATACGACCCCCCCCCCTAATTTTAGTGCCATGGTTTTAGAAAAAAAATTAGAGTCATATACACAGAAAAATACGGTATTTATTGTTTTAACTGCAACAGATTAACATGACTACCTCCATAAAAATCTTGAAAAGTGTTGAAAAGTGTGAAAAATATTTACTTCAAAGCAGAAGGTGGCAGATGATCTTATGTAATGCCATCTTTCTGTATGTTACTTCCAACTTCTCTTCTGTGGCCCAAGCCACAGTATATGGCTTTCCGTTTCCCTGCCATGGCCTCTATAGAGTCCTAATAAATAAAAATATATGAATATGTGGAGCATATTTGGAGTAAGTTACTTCAACTTACCTTTGATATAAATCTTAACAAACAATCAAAAGAAAAGTAAATGTGATATTAGACCTTCCAAAGAGGTTTCATCTTTTCCTTATCATTACTTAAAACCATTTTTCAGAAATCTTGCAAATAAAATCTCAAACAAATAAGAGAAAGTACTTTTTCACCCAGAGGATCACTGGTTTGTGGAATTCCCTGCCAGAGGAAGTGGTGACAGCTGTCAGCCTTGACAGATTTAAAAAAGTATTGGACAAGTTCAAGGAGAACAAGCGCTATCATTATGGATGCCTAAGGACAACCTCCAGGTTGGAGAGATAGGCAGGATCTCTCTCAATAGCATCTGCAGGGAATCATAAGCAGGTGAAGACATACAGTATGCTTGGGAATACCATGCAGCAAATGGTGAGCCACTGCGTGAGACAGAATGCTGGACTGGATGGGCTGTAGCTTGTTCCAGCAAGGCTGTTCTTATGTTCTTAAAGCCAGCACCTATGTCAGTAAAACCTTATACTGTATATCTTTCTCCTCTTTCTTCTCAGTTCTGTACACCAGCTCACTTCCCAGAAGCCTGTAGGAAATAACATGGAACTTTTCTAGCTCTTTCCTAGAGGGCTCTAGAGGTGCAAAATATTACCATGTGAAGTCTACATAAAAAAACTGTGTTTCATGCCTATCGTGCATAAATACTTGTTTTATTATGGTACCAGCAGGTTTAACCCTGCTTTGCACATTAAGATACAGTAGTTTCATTTCACCACAAACAAACACTCCATTTCTATGGCTTTACCATACTGTATTGTGTTTCTGCTTTCTATGCATTACTGACAGCCATTAAAAATCTAGCCTTTTTTGAATAAACCATAGTTTTAACCTAACTAATTGAAATGCTCTATTACTTTAATATCAAAGATCTATGAACAATGTCAGCCACAAATCTGACACACCACACATGGGTCAAACACATGTCAATACAGTTGGAGAATACTGCACCTTTTGCTCCATATCCAGCACTAGAAGACATGGAAGCATTTTAACTGAAAAAGGTGTCTTTACTTACAGTTGCAGTATATAGTTATGGTCAGTAGAAAAATAGGAAAAACTGAGTCTTCACACCTGGGGCAGATATCTCGTTCCATGCTTTTTGTCCACTTGTTTTTAGACTCTTTCTTTAGGAGAAAGAGTATAAAAAAACAAAAGGAAGGAGAGCAAACAAACAGGAAGAGGGGAGGGGCCAGCCAGAGGGAGGAAATCACTGATAGGTTAGTAGGAAAGAGAATCCCTTTAGGTTCTGAGCCCGCTCCCTTTATATCCAATGTTAGAAAGCAGGCAAGATTATTATGATCCCAGCAGATTCCAGCCATAATGGCCAGTAATGGCAATGAAGAAGGCAAGAAGGAAACCACTTCACTTAAGATCTACCCCCCCCCCAAAGTGTCTGATCCAGAGTGGGCAGCTTCAAACAGCATCTGATCCTTAACGCGTGGCTGACATAATGTCCAGTAATGGCAGTGAACTAACTTAAACTAACTTCCCCAGGCAAATATTTAGCATGACTGGAAAACCCAAAGCCATGGCCCCCAGTCCCTGGCAGCCCTTCAGTGGGCAGGGGGTGATAAGACTCTCTGGGCCACCCAGGAGAAGGATAGCTAACTCGAAGGTTCACAGCTTATTTCAAAGTGGAAAAACCCACAACGCCATCAGGGAAATAGAAAGACTTAATATTGATCTCCTTGGCATTAGTGAGATACGTCGGCCTAATTCAGGAACGTGTGTAGTAGATGGATATCATGTATATATAATACTATGCTGGTAACAACGAACCTCATCACTTTAATGGAGTGGGGTTCATAGTCCATCCAAACATCAGTAATACCGTCAGAAAGTTTGTGCCAGTGTCAGACAGTCACTTTTTCTTCAACTTAATGCACAATCTATCTTGGTATATCTTATCCAGGTGTATGCACCAACATGTGATGCATCAGATGAGGATATAGAAGAATTTTATACTCAATTAAAGACTGCTTTATCATTTACCAAATCAATGGAAGTTACCAGAGTTATGGGTGATTTCAGTGCAAAGGTAGGACAAGGCCAACGGGCTGAAGTAGTAGTTAAATGTGGATTAACACATTTGAGCGAGGTGACCAACTAAAGAACCAAGGTATGAAAGTGGAATGGAGTTCTTGTTAATAACATAAGATACGCTGACGGCACTGTCCTGCTTACAACAAGTCTGGCAGATTTGCAAGGATTATTGGATTCTGTTGCTGCCGAAAGCAGTGCCATGGGATTGCGACTGAACGTGAAGAAGGCAAAATGGATGGCTATCAGTTAAAAAACAAAATGGTTCCCAGAACATTCTCAAGATCGGCAGTGATGTAATTGAGAGAGTATCATCATAAATACTTGGGACACTTTACATGTACAGTGGTACCTCGGATAACAAATTTAATTCGTTCTCCGAGGCAATTCGTTATCTGAAAAAAATAGTTATCCAAAACATGGTTTCCCATAGGAATGAATGGGAAACCAATTAATCCATTCCAGAGCCTAGGAAAATGACACAGACACCTGGGTTGTTTTGCTCAAAACTCTTTATAAAGTGCACTTTAAAGGTACAGATGTGATGCAGCCCGGGATAACTCTTTTTTACCGATGCATGCTGGAAATTCATTATCCGAGGCAGCCCATAGGGAAAATTCATTATCCAAGGCAGCCCATAGGAAAATTCGTTATCCGCGGCAGGCCATAGAGAAAGTTCGTTATCCCAGGCAGACCTATACCTAGAAATTGTGATTCGTTATCCAAGGCAGCCCATAGGGGAAATTCATTATCCGAGGCAGCCCTATACCTGGAAATTGCTATTCGTTATCTGAAAAATTCATTATCCGGAGCATTTGTTATCCAAGGTATTGCTGTACCTGCTCATGAACAGGTGTACATCTGGGCTGAGGGTAGGATGGAAGCTATCTGGACTGCTGGGTAGCTCAGTGGTTTAGGTATCAGAGGTTGAGTGCTTGATTGCCCGCTAGGCCTCCTTGACTGGGCCTGGAATCAGTGATCATTGGGTTCCTTCTGGCTCTGTAGTATTAAGACGAGGAGGAAGAAGAGAATAACAAAGTTCTTGTGGACTTTTTCAAATGATTCCTTTCAATGAGCCTAGAAGCTACACACGTCATTAGAATGTGAGAGAGGCCATGGGAGAACAGGGACTAAGGAAACCTTGTTCCTCCATGCATATGCTGTTGTGTATGTAGTGCCACATGGGTGTCCATACAGCAGTGCCATTGATCTCAAGAGCCATGTTATTCTCAAAGGTCAAATAATTATTATGTGAGAACTGGGTGACCCGATGTGCTATAAGCCTCTTCAGAATGGCACTCTTCTCTTCATGCCTTGAAGGACATCCTTCAGTGAGCGACTGGTGTCAAGCAAGTCTGCATCCATAGTAGTTAAGCTCCTATTTTCTGGGAAGCTGGGAATGTAGGTCAGACATATAAACCTGAGGCTCAGGTATTATGTTATACATCTGAGGATGTGGGTTTCAAAGTACGAGAAAGCCTCATGCTAAAATAAATTGGTTAGTTCCCCCCTTTCTTTCTTTCTTTCTTTCTTTCTTTCTTTCTTTCTTTCTTTCTTTCTTTCTTTCTTTCTTTCTTTCTTTCTTTCCTTTCTTTCTTTCTTTCTTACACCCAGCCCCACCTTTCCTGGGCGGTTTTACAGTTTTTTAATTACAGTAGTAGCCCTACAGCAACTGGGTGACCTTGAGGCACAACCTTGACCCTGCATAGGAACTCCAGGTCGTGGCTGGCAAATGGATCAAGCATTGGTGCAAATCTGCTGCTCAAGTGGTCCAAAATGTGACCTCTTTCTCCATGTGATCAAGCCGCAAGACAGTGGTGTCCAAACTTTAGCCCTCCAGATGTTTTGGGCCACAACTCCTATAGTCCTTTGACACTCGCAACAGAGGCTTGGAATTCTGGGAGTTGTGGCCCCAAACACCTGGAGGGACAAAGTTTGGACACCCCTGCCCTAAGACAATGTTCTGGTATTATCTAGGTGAAAAACAGAAACACTTTGTGAGCTGCCTCTTTCCACATAAACCTGGCGAAGTATTTACAGCCTCCTCCTATGCCTTTTTTGTGGGTTCTGGTGTTAGCTGTGTTGAGTGATAGTGGCCCATGATAGTGCCTGTTTGGCCCACACCTGAAGAACACGAGGGATGTTTACCAGGAAGTGTGATGATGCTGCATCCTGAAGAGATGATCACCTTTCCAATCACTGTCACACTAGCAGGGCTGGAGCTAGGGTTTTTTGCGCCCTAGATGAGGGGCGGGGGGGCGGCAGCAGTGGCAGCAGGGGGGTCAGGTGGCGGTGGCAGCGGCAGGGGGGTCAGGCGTTGGCGGGGGGGTCAGGTGGTGGGGGCGGCGGCGGCAGGGGTGTCAGGCGGCAGCGGGGGGTTAGGGCAGCGGCGGCGGGGGGTAGAGCGTTGGTGGTGGCGGCCGGGGGGTCAGGCGGGGGGCGGGGGCAGCGGGGGGGCAGCCGGCTGGGCAGCGCCCCCTGTCCATTTTGGCACCCCCGTCCATTTTGGCGCCCTAGGCAACTGCCTAGTTTGCCTTAATGGACGTGCCGGCCCTGCACACTAGTGCAGTGGTTCTCAACCTGTGGGTTCCCAGATGTTCCTGGATCGCAACTCCCAGAAATCCTGGCCAGCTCAGCTAGTGATGAAGACTTCTGGGAGTTGCAGTCCAGGAACATCTGGGGACCCACAGGTTAAAAACCACTGCACTAGTGGGTCACACACACCTTTGGTGATCTCAAGCACCTCCACTACTTTTTAACACTTTAAACTTTCATGCCATGTGTAGAGGTGTTAGCTCAGAAAAAATGATCATATCCCGAAACCAAAACTGATTATTTGGGGGTTGCTTCTTCTGTTCTGTGCCAGTTAAAGCCTCCTCCCTCCAAATTGGAACCTTATATTATTCAGGTGTTCAGTGAAAGAACATTTCTATTTTAAATCAATAATTTTGTTCCTGCTGGTAGCAAGCAGCTTCATACAACACAGGTGTATTATTTCCTGTTTGCAATCTGCTTTACTTCTTCTTAGTTATAGATAAAAATAAATAACAAGGAAAGTTTGATTTAAACAAACAGCCAGGATTTTTATTGAGGGTTCCCAGTAAATAGCCATGAAATGAAAAGTAGGTTCTAGGATGAGAATAATAAAGGTTTGAAAAAACAGTAAGATGTAAATATATATCTTCTGTTTTTAATGATCAGAATAAATTCTTTATACACCATCACTCTTTTTGATACAATATAACCTCCCTCAACAGACTTCATAAACTCTAACACATACTACAGTACTTTGCTTCCTAACTGAGGGTGCAATCAGACAGTGAGAATGGATCGTGTCTGATTGCCCAAGAAAGGGTTGCTTCACTGCAAGTAATCTTCCTTAAAGAGACTCTTCTATTTGTTCAGAAATTGCTCCAGCTTGCCCCCGCCCCTAAAGAGAATATCCTGCTACTGGACCATGGGTTGAGCTCTTTGCAAGTTCCTGTGCATCGGATGATCACCGAAAAATGTTAAAAGACTAAAAAATGTATTAGAGCAAATGCTTCTGTAGAATAAACCCTCTCTTTCTGATGCCAAGGAAGTTTGGGATTTTGTTCTCTAAGCTTATTGCTATTGGTTACATCAGTCATTCCCAAACCTGGGGGTCGGGACCCCTTTGGGGGTCGAACGACCATTTCACAGGGGTAACCTTGAGCCAGTGAAGAAAAAGGCGCAAGTGGCTTGGGTCTTGGGGTAGGGAAGAAGGGGGAAAGAGTGAGTTACAGCTTGATAGATTGAAGGGGATGCCAGTCAATGGCAATGGAGGCTATGTTTGGCTGAGGGTGCCTAGAGAAGGAACTTCTATATGGCACCTGTGGCAATGGCCTGCCAAAGGGGGCTTGTGGCCTCTTTCAAGCAGGGCAAGGGGGTCACCACAATATGAGGAACTGTATTAAAAGGTCGCAGCATTAGGAAGGTTGAGAACCATTGGGTTACATGCCATTGTAATCGTTATATTGATGTGCATTCATTACAATTTCTTCCTCCTAATCACTTTGTTAATCCTTTCATTTAATGCTTGCTTCTGCACATACTCTACAAACTATCAGGAAGACTGGGAGCTTTGTGGAAAAATTATGTGAAATTATGCGAAAAATTATGGACAGTGCATGTTTGTACATTTTTCAAGATTTGTTCAGACAGATATCTTAGGGCAGGGATGGCGAACCTATGGCACCCGTGCCAAAGGTGGCACAGAAAGAGCTTTTGCCTGGCACGCGACATGCTCCTTGCCCCCCCCCACTTCCCCCTCCGCTGGACCAGCCATGAGGAATTTGTGGAGGGGGAAAGTGGGGGGGGGGCAGGGAGCATGTTGGGTGCCAGGCCAACCCTGCCGTCACCACTGCCATCGCTGCCCTTGCCGTGGCCCCCTGCCTCCCCTGACCCCGCCAACCCCGCCGCCAAGACCAACCCCATCCCTGCCCCTCCCGCTGCCACTGCTAACCCTGACCCCGTCGCCCTTGCTGCCCTCGACCTTGCCCCACCCCTGACCCCCCACCGCCGCCGTCCCCATCGCCATCGCCCTTGACGCCCCTGCCACCGCCGACCCGACCCCACCTCCACCACCATTACCGCCGCCATCCCTGCCCCTCCCACCACTGACAACGATGACCCTGCCCCTGCCCCCCGTCACCCTTGCAGCCTTTGCGCCTTCCTCCCCGCTGTCGCCGATCTCAACCGCCGCCGCCGCCGCCGCCGAGTTTGGGCACTCGGTGGCAAAAAGGTTCACCATCCCTGTCGTAGGGGAAGAATTCCACAGTCCCAAGCTGCAGAGGAAAATAGTCAGTCAAAATTATGGACTGGAAATGGGTGTAGATGTTCTTCCACCACAAAAACAACTGTACATTCCATTGGTGAGATCTTCCTGGTTAACTAACATAGTAGGTTTGGCTAATGCTGACTGATTAATGATAATGTTGGCAGAAAAAGTTGTCCACTGATTGCCCATACTGTACTGAGGAGTCTTAAAGTGAAACTCCTTCAGAAATTGTTTGTGCCTCATTAAGGCTGCCCTCGGTCTCTGCAAATGAGAAATCTGCTTTAATGGCATTGTTTTGAATTGCTGAGGGAAGAATCTATCAACCGCAAGGTGCCCTGCTGCTGAACTCAGCCAAAAGGCTGTTAATAACTCCAGCAGATGTTTCAGCTTTTTAGGCCAACAGAATCCTCCCATCTCTTTCGGAGAATCATTTGCCAACATGACACAAATCCACAACTCACCGTTTCTAAAGCATAAGGAAATGCCTTCAATCACCAACAACAGATGCTAAAAGAACAAACAAGTAAACAAAACCCCTCAAAACATTGTTCACCTTCTGGGAGTACATTTTAGGTAGCCTATAATACATATTTTTGAAACAAGCAGCTTCTGCTCTCTTGAGATATAGATCTCATATTCATCATGTAGTATTTCTGGTCAGGCATGATTCATAAAACATGTCATTCTTTTAGAGGCCTCTTTAAAAACACACTAATCTTGCTCCACTTTTGTTCCTTTGTTTTCGTTTTGGTGTCCTTTTTCCTGTCTCCTGATGTGTGACATTGGTCTACAGTTGTTTCTTTAGTGGGCTACAGTTGTTTCTTTCGTGGACTCCTCTGGATGTGTCCGAGAGATAAGATAGTTGGATGCACGTCAGACCCACGAAAGAAACAAAGGTAGTTACTTCACGTCCTACCTTGTTCCGTGATTATGTTTGTACCGTGACAGCATTGTTCGCGGTCACGTGGTTTTGTCCCTGTTCAGTCCCTGTTTCTGTTTACTCACGAGCACGATTACTTGTCTCGTGACAACTGTTACTTCATGGTCTTGTTCCGTGACAAATTCTGAATTTGTTTTGCTTTCTTAACCCTTTTTTAAAATATTGTAAATAAAACTTTTTCAATATTTCGATTTACTGGTCTTCCGGAATTTACATGTCAATGCTACAGAATTTTCAGTACTTTCTTTAATAAACATTTGCACTGCATGGAGTTTCCCAAAGGGAAACTAATGTCGAATGCAGCTTCAGCCGCTGACCACTAGGTGGACACTGGTTGTTGCATGACAGTTGTTACCACATGGTCCCTTGTCTCGGAACAGGAACCGGGAACCAACCGTGACAAGAGAATTCCCCAGCCCAAGGACAGGTATGGCTTGTCACGCTCTGTTCCCGGTTCTGGGGGCGTGCTTGAGACAACATTTTGCTGTCACACTATGGATGTGAAGTAAGGTTTTTTTATGCCGGTCTCAAGCGGGACAGCAAGGAGGGATGAAAGGGATGTAAAGTAACTGCCAAATTGAGTGACTTCAGCAGGTGTTAAGCACAATGGTATTTTCCAGGATTGTGACCCATTTGAACGATGGGTTTACTTGCGAGGGCAGATTGCAAGGGAAGGTTAGGTTTCAGTGTCAGAAAGCTAGCAAAGTAAAATTTGCTTTTACCAGCTGAACAAGTAGAAAGCTGGCAGCAAAAAAAAAAAGTACTCCTAAAGCACAATTTTCTTTCCATTGTTCTGCAATCGGTTATTCACTCATCTGACAGGGACTAGCCTCTGTTCGATTCCGTGCATAATGTTGCTGCTTTCTTTTAGCATTGTATGGTTTTAAGTGCTCTGACCTTCACAGTTCTGCAGTATTAGAAGTGTGTTTTCTAAATGCTACTGCATCATTGTGTCAGAGATGAGAGTACAAAAAAGCCTTGACTTCATGGTCCTGAATAGATTTTCGTCAGCATCTATATGCTGTCACAAACATGAACTCTTCAATTACATCTACAGTCTCAGCTTTTTCTAATGAGAATTACAGAATTTATTTATTTATTTATTTATTTATTTTTATTTATTTATTTATTTATTTATTTATTTAAGAGTATTTTTACCCTGCCTTTCTCCTTGGAAAATTATAACGATAAAAGAGACTTCGTTGGGAAGGAGAGAACTTTCAAAAAACGGAAGGGATGGCCCTAGAAACCCTAATGCATCATGTTTATCAAAAGCACATGATGCACACTCATTTGGAAACAACAGCCAATGTTCGAAAAAGGGCCACTTTTTATTTATTTATTTATACAACTTATATGCCGCCCCCTATCCAAAGGTCAAAGAGTTAAACCCTTAAAAGGGCAATGGACAATTAAAAACAATAAAAACATTTAAACACAAAACACTAAAATTGCCACCAGGATCCATCTATGTTATGTCAGTTTAAAAACTTCAGAAACAGGAAGGTTTTTACCTGGTGCCGAAATGCCATCAGTGTTGGCACCAGGCGGATGACACTTGGGAGGGCGTTCCATAACCTGGGGGCAGCTGCCGAAAAGCCCCTAGGACCTGCAAGCCATCCCTTTCACCTCCTTCAGGGATGGCTCTCTCAGGAGGGCTCCCTGGCTAGATCTTAATTGCCGGGTAGGTTCATATGGAAGGAGGCGGTCCTTCAGGTATCTAGGTCCTAAGCCGTTTAGGGATTTATATGCCAAAACAAGCACTTTGAATAGGGCACGGGCAACAACCGGTAACCCATGCAGGTTAGGCAGAAAGGGTGTGATGTGATCCCTGGCAGCCCCACCACTCACCAGCTGGGCTGCACAATTCTGAACCAGCTGCAATCACCGGACCATCTTCAAAGACTGCCCCACATACAGTGCATTGCAGTAATCAATACAGGATGTTACCAGTGCATGAGTAACTGTAATGAGACTCCGTTCATCCACGTAGGGGTGTAGCTGGTTCATATGATCACATTGATATTTTCAGTATCATGGTACATACAGGTCTAGAGAACATTCAGTGTTCTACAAGCATCTTTTCTCTCACTATACTTATAGTGTGATACCAGGTCCCCTTCCAAAAAAAATTCTATTGTGATGAGTTATTTTTATGCAAAAACTTAGTGCCACAATGAGAATCCCTAGTACCTACAGCATGGACAAATTTGGAAAACACTGATTATGGATGTTTCTGGTGCAGAAGCTGTTGCAAAGTTGTTCATCATCTTAGTTGTGCATTCCTCATCCATGCAACTGATGTGAAACCAGTTCTGCCAACTGACCAGTTGTAGATTTTATAGAAACCTCTAGCTGCAGGTCACCATTCTCTGTGATAGGGTGAGGAATATTTGGCCTTCTGGGTGCTGGACTTCAGTCAATAGCAAAAGCAACTGGGGAATTGTAGTCCAAAATCTCTAGCATGCCAAAGGTTCCAAATGCTTGTTCTAACTACTACTACTACTACTACTACTACTACTACTACTACTACTACTACTACTACTACTACTACTACTACTACTAGAGCAAGAAGTTCATCAATTGTAGATGTTTAACAAAACATACCTGATAATTGCCTTCAAGTAGTCATATTTATTTCATTGCAAGACCAAGAAACCTAACCACATACAAATTGTTCCATATGTGCGTTTGCAAGAGCAAATTTTAACCAAGGAATACATCAGCATAACACCTGAAATGATATATATGCACTTTGATGTATAAATAAAGACAGTTTAGTGAGTCATTCTATGTTGAGGCTAGCCATTATTATGTGACATAGAAGCTGTGTTTCAACAAAGAAAAACAGAACAGTAAAGGAACAGAAGAGTAAAGGAACAGAAATTAATGAACAGCATGATTTACATTTGTATATGTGAAATCATATCAGTCTTGGAAGAAAATTGCTGCTCACTAACAATGTGCTAGTTCCATTCCTAGACACTTGCCCAATCAGACACACATCCAAAAACACAACCAGCACTTTGTAGTGAATACGCTTTTGAGATATATAAGCAAGTGTAAATTGCCAGTAGGATTCTGCCCAACTTCTTTAAAGAGATAAAAGCAATGATGTTTATTTGCCTCCCTTAGATGTTAATATGCAATATCTCCCACCTGGACCCTAAAATAAAAAAATCCCACTCTCTCACCCCTCTCTTCAACTACCCCCCTCACCCCACTCTGTCTGGTTCTGGTTTCTGATTCTTGAGGAATTCACGTTAAAACCACACTTAACATTTCTACAGACCATAGGAACAGAGGCATTAGCCATACTTAACATATCTATGCCCCCCCATCCAAATCTTCCTTCCCACCATTTGTACAACTAATCATCTCTCCCTCCTCCGCAGACCCATTAACAATGCTTAACATATCTACGACCCCTGGCCAAATCCTCCCACCACTTCTACAAGTAATAATCTCTCCCTCCTCTTCCCCCTCCCCTATCCACCAATGAACATATGGTATGAAATGTATATCTCATCACATAAAGTATTATATTACACACCTCATTCTGCTGCTATATTGTCTGAAGAAGTGAACGTGTAGTCCACAAAACGTTACATTAAAATATGAAAGTTAGTCTTTAAGGTACCACATGTTTTGTGTCTTTTGTTTTGTTTTTCTTTGAGTTTTGCCTTCTATCCCAAACAACTGGATTTTGGCCAAAGCTTGGTTTGCACTGCAGCAAACATCTTGCAGCACCCAAATCTAAATATAATGAAGCTGTTATGTGGCGTAAAATGGATTCTGGTTCTAATTTATGGCGATCCTTGCCTTGCCCCCCCCCCAGTGTAAATCACTCAGCAGCACCTGGCCAACCTTCATTCTGGTGATGCTCTGGGACAGTGCAATTTGCCCAAGGTGGAAACAAATGGCAGGAGGACAGGCAACTCTTATCAGCCACACTCTGTCCAGGGGATCTGAGCCAGCCACTCTGTGCCGTTCAGTGGAGATTTGAACTCTAACTCGTCAATCTCTGCAGCCATATGCTCCAGTCCACTAAGCCATACCAAGTCAAATAAACAGAACATCTGACAAAAGAAAAGAACTAGCTTATGATAAACATCACCCGGTGGTTGTCTACTTATGTGCTATGATAGATTGGTTCTTAGGACACCGAAGCACATCCAGAGCAGCCAGCACCTCCTTGGTTTTTTTGAGGTTTCATCAATGCAACAAGAGCTGTTTCACGTTCTTATATTTCTTCCTATCAACCAGAAGATAACATTCTTCACAGTCTCACCCCACTTGGACTATGCATTCCCTTTAAACAATTCTGCCAAAAATCTTTGTGTAAGCCAGGCAGTACTTAACAGAAACCACAACAGTTAATGGCCAAAATTTTTCTATCTCCTGACATTCACTGATAGATACAGTGGGAGTTGCTTCCTTGTAGATAAGCAGATGGCATAAATTGACAGATGAGAAATGCAAGTGTCTTTCTTAAAGGAAAACCAGCCCATACAGGCCTAATTTTTTCAAAGTAGTAAGGACATTGTTGACCTAACGTTGCTCACACCACACACACACACACACACACACACACACACACACACACACACACACACACACACACACACACACACACACACACACACACACACACACACACACACACACCCCTTTTACCTTACAATGCATTTTCAGCATTGTTCTGTTCATTTCAACTTCTACTTGGGAAGAAAAGTCCACTTCGTCCCCACTAGGATGCTTGGGGATGTTAGATATAAATTGATCCTACAAAACAGGAAGTTCTCAGGCCAGAGGTTTACAAATTACAAGGCTTGGTGGATTGGGATTACTTGTAGAAGTCCTATGACAGAGGACCTGGAAGCCTGAGGTGAGACTTTATTATCATTATCATGACCATCACAGATGGTGCAGGGGTCTCTGGCTGCCGACCCAGAGGTTGGAAGTTCAATTTCCCCACTGGGATCTCCTTGACATGGGCTGGATTTGATGAGTCATAGGTTTCCTTCCAACTCTGCAGTTCTAAGATCACCATCACTGAACAGCAGACCTAGAAGGGACCTTATGGATCATCTAATCAAGCCTGAGAGCACAGAAGGGGGAAATCCACCCCTCCAGTAGCTCTGCCCCTTCATGAGCATACCTACATACTATCAAATAATTTTAACACTTCAAAAGACTCCTTGTGCCCTCTAGGGGTGCACACTGCACAACATCAACTCTTTCCCAGAAGACGAGTGATGGCAACTGGACTTCTTTTTTGTGTGAGATCAAAACGTTTCACTACTCATCCCAGTAGCTTCATCAGTCTGATCTCACAAGAAAGAAGTCCAGTTGCCATCACTCAACTTCCAGATAGCCTCACCTGGATGACTGAGAATCTTCATAACATCAACCCTTCCATGTTTTGAGGGGGGGGACTGACATCTCCTCAAGTTTTATTTAAAAACAAAACAAAAATGTTATGACCTCTAGAGGTCCTAAGGTCAAAGTCCTCGTCATCTTCTTCTTCTTCTTCTTCTTCTTCTTCTTCTTCTTCTTCTTCTTCCATATGGAAATAGTAATTATTATCTTAGATCTGAGTCTATTGAACATCTCAATGCTCTGATCAAAATATATTGGTATTTGCATAGTACAGAGACCTATACAGTACAATTATATTATGGGGAAAAGTTGAGCTACTACTATTATTGTATAAAATATGACCTTGCTGCTGTGTAGCTCGTTTTCTTCTTAGGAACATACAAAAGGATTTCTGCCTCAAACTACATGCTTCTTTGTTTCCAAAGCAATTAACAACAGTCTTGCATCTCCACCCCCACAGATGGAATTGCTATCCTTAAGCACAGAATGGTCTTTGTCATCATTCAGTAATAAAATAATTGCATTTAAACTGTCTACAAGAGTTGATGAACTGAACAGGGGAAAACGGGAAAGAATCTACAAATAACAAGGTGAAAGTCATGGTCAGTTGAGTTATGAACATCGATCATAAATCTGCTGCCTGGAGAAGGCCAGTATTTGTATTACACATATCTGAGATTTTATCTGACCATCTGTCATTGAGGAATTCCACAAAGTACTTACATCTGAATATAGATGTAGGTGTCCTTCTGGGATCCTAACAGAAATGGCCAACTTTTTTTTTGCTGCAAATGATCCCCAACCAATCAGAGGAAATAAAATATCCCTTTGTAGAACAGCAAGCCTTGACTTGACTCACCATAGAGGACATAGTTCGATTAGGAGTCTGTTTTGCCATTGTAAACAAGGTGGACGTGAGTAGGCCTACTTGACCAGCACAATCTTGTCATACAAAAGACTGTTGTAGATAATCTTGCAACATGAGGCACTGTGTTGGAAGATACACATGCTGTGTGTTATGAAGGGCTCCAGCTATGATCCATCCTCTCACATTAGCTTTTATGATTCAGCATTAAGCTTACCCCTATTCAAGAATCCGTTTCTTATCTATATTAAACCCACATGAAGCAACTATAGTAGGACCCTGAATCCATGGGATCTGTTGATTCACTTGTCAACCATCTTAAAAAAATATGAAAAATCCTAGAAATATATACACTGTATTTTTAAAGATGAAATTGCCAGAACTGGTTGCTAGGGGAAGCCAGAGCATTGATTACTAAAATAGCATTCATTATAATTTGCATTTTTCAGCACCTACAGAAACAGATTCCACACGGATATCCCCCATGGATATTTAGTGACTCAGCTCCCCCATTAGATCCATCCTAGTTTTGGACCTACCCTAGTTCTGTAGTGTGGTAAGCTGCAACCAGGGTAGGTCTATTTGAATCAGCAGAGCCTTTGCTGGAACTGATTCAATGATTCAATGAACCTACTCTAGTGTGACTTGCTATCTTTAGCAACAGGTTTTAAGCCAATGGGTTTATGAGTTAGAAACAAATAAACAAGCTCAAGTTTCTATATCAGTTATTATAAAACATCACATGAAGTCTTCCGTGGGCAGTGCTGCATCAACATTGTGTCCTAGCTCTAGAGACACTGATGTCCCTTTCCATCCCACAAGGGTTGGACACTCTGTCACTCACTCTGTCAACACCCATCTTGTTAAGTGGGTAGATTATAAAGTGATAAACCGGTGGTAGTGGTGGTGGGAGAATGACACACACACAATATTTTGTCTCTCTCTCTCTCTAAGAATCTCTTTCCACAGTGTGGTTACTGGCACATTGTCCACAAAGAGGAAATGTATAACCAGAAAAGAGGTCAAACAGAGACAGACATTTCTTTTATTTTTGTTCACTTATATAAAGAATGGACAGATTGTTGTATTCTTCTGTGAGGATCAGTGTGTTTGCGTCTTGCCTGTCTCTCCTGCAGCTCCAAAATAGTAGACTCTAGACACTCGAAACTTCTCACACATCATAAGAGGACACTAGAAATGTGGGCTTCAGAGTTATATGAATTTCTTAAAGGCAGGTTAACTTGTTGCTGTGTTCCTTCCAGTCAATACTGAGTGGTTCATACCCTTTTCAGGATTTTCTAGGAAGAGAATATTCAGAAGTGGTCTACCATTCCCTTCTTCTGGGGCATCCTGGTACGGTGCTGCTTGTTCAAGGCCATACAAGGCTGGCTTTTCTCCCAGGAGGCACAGTGGGGAACAGAACTCCCAAGCTCTGGCTTTGCAGCCTGAAATCTTAAGTTGCTGCAGTATCCAGCCAGCATAAAAACAGGTTAATTAACTTTGGTTGCAGTACCAAATTCAGTCAGTAGATGGCAGAAGCCAGCTGAAAAAAATCTCTCTGCAGCTCCACCTGGGCCAGAGAAGCAAGTGAGAAAGGGCCTTTTTACACGACCCCTAAGATCCGCTGGTCCCTTAAATTCGGACCAGAGATCTTGAGGGTTTGTTGCTGTTCCTCCCTCCCCACCCGCTCGGCACTTCTTTGTTCTGTCTGCGGGAGGGGGGGGGAGGAAAAAAAAGCCTTAGACAGAGACAAAAGAATAAAAGGCTTACCTCCTGGTGTTGGGGGAAGTTGCTCCGATCTCCGTTTACTTCCTGGTTCCTCTTTAAGGGGCGAAGGCAAAAGAAAAACAACAGAAAGAAGCAAGGAGACCTCAGGCAGTCTCCGGATCAAATATTTTTCACCATAAAAAAGCAGGTACAAGAAAAGTGCACTTTGGTCCCGCTAAGTGGGCGGGGTCGCACTTAATTGTCTGCAAACTCCGGAGCTGGTGGGTAAACATTTTTATCGTCCGGAGCTTGCAGCCATTTGCGGCGGAGCTTAGGGGTCGTGTATAAACGCCCAAAGAATCCTATGCCTGAACTGTTCCTGCTCATTATCATGGTGAGATGGGTGGGTGGAGAATAAACAGATGGAAAAGCTGAATGAACAATTTTCACTGAAAACAGAGTGGAAGAGATACAAGCAAGAAAGTGAAGGCTGGGAAAAGTGAAATTAACAAGAAATAGTGAGAGCGCAGAGGAGGTAGGAAGGAAGGATCACTTGGGTGGTTATCCAGGCAGGGAAAGAAAAAGAGACTTATTATGAGTCAGGAGAGGGAAAGAGCACCTGGGTAGGTAACAAGAAGGAGAAAAACAACTTCATTCTCAGAGAGAGAGAGAGAGGTGTGTTGGAATTTGAAAGGAAGTGTGCCTGATCCAGTGGCAGATGAAACGACAGAAAAAGCACAGAAGCGGGTACAGGATATTGTATAGTTTTAATTTCTAGTAAAAATCCCTTTTTGGTACCCAGCAGAAGTACAGAGATCCACAGAGGAGAACAGCTACAAAGTTTTCCAGAGTCCACCCCTTTATCATTCATTGGAACTTAAAAGTCTCAGCAACTCACTCTAAGTAATGTTTAAATTTCTTTAAATGCAGCTGCATATTTTTAAAAGAATGTTTTAAAGTTTCTTTAATTGCAGTTGCATAGTCTTATGCATACCACTTTCTTCACTACACACATACTAGCAACTGCAAAGAAAGGACAGCCACCAAGCAACAAAAGAGAGGGATAGACCCCTCAGTAGAGAAGACAGCCCTCTCTTTTAATTTCAAAAGCTGGAAGGGTCAATGGCTTAATGCTGGTAAGACAGGCAATCACCCAAGGCCAGAAAAGCCCTTCTCAGTAACTCAAACTACAGACCACATGTGAGGCTGTAAGTAAAACTCCATCAAGAACCACGGTCAGAGGTCAGGTCATGGTAGAGCATAAACTTCCCTGAGATAATTTTGCTGAGAAGTGGGCAGGAAACAGTTTAATGGCACTTGATTCATTATGTTCTGAAGCATTTGGAAGACATGGGTAGATAAAATGTTATGATAACTATTATGAGCTTTAAATAGGATTAGCATTTTATGGGGTGGTGGAATTTCACTATAATAGTGTATAAAACCTGCAAATACATCACCTTGATTGATTTATTATTGTCATGTCATCTCATCTCATTCACCCATCCATTTATTTGTTTGAAGATCTGAAGACCAGTTGAGTCTACATGCTGGTGAAATATTCTGTATCACTTCCAGGCTACTGGGAGATTAATATTGTACTATCTATGTTGAGAAATATATTTACAGTCATGACCAGGCTGTCTGGGGACGATTGGATTTACATATATGCCTCATATGGAAGTACTGTAAGGGTCTAGAACAGGCATGTCCAAACTTCGGCCCTCCTGATGTTTTGGACCACAGCTCCCAGAATTCTAAACTTAGGTTGCTAATGGCAAAGGACTGTGGGAGTTGCTGTCCAAAACATGTGGACGGCCGAGGTTTGGACGTGCCTAGTCTAGAAGATAAGATCGGTGGCATTCTGGTATAGGTTTTGACTCCTTAAACTCAGATGGGGAAAAAAAATCCCCTTTCAGTGGAATGATTTACTGTGGAACGCATGAATTAATAATGTTTTTTTGCAGAAGATTCTTCTTTTACTGCTTATACGGGGTGTACATGGCATATCAGTGTGATGTAATAAAATTCTTTCTCTAGGCTCTTTGCAGAAGAAGAAATGCAGCTACTTGCCCCAGAAAATAATAATAATTTTGCTTTAGAAATAAGGCACATATATTTTTATAACAGTCCACGTAGGGTGGCTGCATGTGGTTGCGGCAATGTGTTTCCCAACAGAAGAAGAGGAAGAAGAAAAGGCTTTTTAAACGTTAAAACAAAGACAAATATTTTATTTTCAAGTACTCCTCGGAGATCCTGATCTTCGGCAGAGACATAAAATGTGCATGAGCTATTACTGCTGCAAGACAGAAGAATGAACTTTATAATTTCAGACAACAAATTAACTGGGGAACTAATTTGTATTTTTTTAAAAACTAGAACAAAGCCGACTGCCTGTATAAAATATGCTTAAAGGGAAAACTGCAGCAATTAGTCACTTTGTGCAGAGAGTACTACACTTAAGTAAATATTCATTAATGGAGCGGGCGTGATACAAATTCCCACCAAGGCAGTGGGAGGCCCATCCGTTCTCTCAATCACTCTTCCACACCTCCTTTTTTCTGACTCCTTGTTTTTGTGGCTTCTCTCAAGAACCTCTGCTCTGCTAGGAAAGGCAAGGGGCAGCTTTAGGCCTTTTGGAACTGTAGGCAGAACATTAAAATATGATAAGCTTCTCTCTCTCTCTCTCTCTCTCTCTCTCTCTCTCTCTTTTGGGGGGGGGGAAGTAGACATGGAGACAAAACTGAAAAAAAGTTCAGTCTTGTCTTTCCAGTCCCTTCTTCCTGGCTTGCTCAGGATTCTCTGTCCACCTGCTTGGTTCTGTTTTGTTTTCAGTGTGGTGAACTTGGCTTGAAATCCTCCTGATCCAAGGATCTATGTTGTGGCATGAAAAACCACACAAAGTGACGAAATAAAACACAGCTTCAAAATGCACACAAAGGTGTAACGTTATAACATGATAAGACTTTCCCTTAGCGACTGGCTGTCTGAGAGGGGTTGTTACATGGATTGCTGTTATCTTGTTGCCTTATGTGGGGGTTCTTGGTGTTGATTTTGGTTACCTTTTTAGTGTGGCATTTGTCTGATTCTTTTGTAATATTTGTATACTTACTGTTTTATAATTTTAAACATCGTCTTTCTGCTGATGTAAGCTGCCTTGGGTCCTTTTTAAGGAGAAAGGGAGAGTAACAATATTTTAAATAAATAACATAACATAACATAAGTATACGTTAAAGATCAGGCTGATTTCCAAAAATCAGACTATTCGTATAATCTACAATTGTCCTATTCTGGAACCTAGACACTGTACACTACAGTTGACATTATTTTCTTGAAATCATGGAGGATGGATGTGTGAAGTAGCAGATGATTGGAGGAAGGCTAATGTCCCTGTCTTCAAAAAGGGAAAAGAAGAGGAACCAGGACTACAGAACAGTCAGCCTAACATCAATCCCTGGAACAGATTATAAAACAGTCACTCTGCAAACACCTTGAGAACAGTGCAACAATAACCAAAACTGAACATGGATTTGTCAACAGCTTTTGCCAGACTTATCTTATCTCATTATATGATTAAGTAACATCCCTAAAAGATGGTGGGAATACTGCAGACATGCTGTAATATATCTTGATTTCAACAAAGTTTTTGACAAGTCCCTGGGATGGAAAGCTAAACAAGTGTGGGCTGAATAGAACAACAGGTGGGTACACAGTTACAGAATCATACTCAGAGAGTGCTTTATACACGACCCCTAAGCTCCGCTGCAAATGGCTGCAAGCTCCGGAGCTTAAAAATGTTTCCCCACCAGCTCCGGAGTTTGCAGACAGTTAAGTGCGACCCCGCCCACCTAAGCGCGACCCACCGTACTTTTCTTGTACCTGCTCTTGGGAGGTGAAAAATATTTGATGCGGATGTGCTGGGCTCTCCTCGCTTCTTTTTGTTTTTGTTTTTTGCCTCCCGCCCCTTTAAGAGGAAGCAGGAAGTGACCGGGGCTCCCCCGGCAGCATCCACCAACACCGGGAGGTAAGGCTTTATTCTTCTCTCCCTTTTTTCCCTCCCTCCCCTCACACAGTCGGCAGCCAGGAAGTACGGAGGGGTGGAGATGCACGAAGAGCGACAAACCCCTAAGATCTCTGGTCCGAATTTAAGGGGCCAGCGGATGTTAGGGGTCGTGTAAAAAGGCCCTTAAGCTCAAACTGGGAGGACATAGCCAGGATGCTACAAGGGCCTAGTGCTTTTTAAATAATTTTATTAAAGGCTTAGGTGAAAGAGTGTAGGGAATGCTAATCAAATTTGTGGATAAAAAAACTGAGTGGAATAATTCCTTGGAAGATGGAAACAAAGTTTAAAAAGATCTCAGTAAGCTCCAACCTTGGTTTCAAAACAACAGAATGAAATTTAATGAGGATAAGCTCCAAGTTCTTCACCTAGGAAAAATAAAGCAAATGTACAGTTAGTTACAGGATGGTGGATAGTTGGCTCAGTAATACTATGAGTGAGAAGGATCTCAGAATTATTGTAGACCAAAAGTTGAGTATGAGCCAACACATAGGCTGCATTAAGTATAGCCTCCAAGGCCGTTACTTCACGAACCTCTCGCTGCGCGGCGAGCCGTGATTTCTGCGCGAATCGATCGGTTTTGTCCGCACGATCCTCCTTTTTGGATGCGGCGCCACCCCGACCACGCCCTCTAAACCGTGCTCCAAGCGGGGCGAGTGATTCCCCTGCCGGAGGCCGGGAATCTTTTTCGCTTCGCATCCCGCTTCGCATCCAAAGTCACGTGTGGCCAGTGATTATATATATTTAATTTTTTTTTTAGTTACTTTTTCTCCGAAATGCCGATGCATCGATATTTTGGTTAACCCGTTCTTTTGATCTTGCTTTCTGTGCTTACAATATTCCTTGGAGGAGCGATGGTATACACAACAAATGTTGTGTGCTGGTCCACCTAGTGACCCTGACGGAGAACAGCAATTTTTTCACATCGCCAATGGACGAAGCAATACAAATCGGGAGTAGAAAACAAAGGAACATACAGTTATTCAGCTCTGCCGCAAATGACAGCCGGGTATCGATGCATCGATACGCCGTGGTTTTTTTTTTTTTTTTTAAAAAAAGCAGAAACCGGACGTTGCAAGTAAGCTTCCCAATGCGAAGGGAGCACGTGAGGTAGTACTGGATTCGATCCTAAAACCTCGCCCCGTGAGGACACGGAAAGAGGGGTGGGGGCGAATGGAGACCACGTGACCACCACGTGACCGCCTTCGGATTCACAGCGAAGGCAATCACGCTGTGAAGAGAAGTACTTCGTGAAGTAACGGCCTTCGTCACACGAAGCACTGCTTTTCCCCTCTATTTGGCATGAGTTAAGCCTCATGTTGACTACGGAGTCCTGTTCTGGACACCACCGTTGCAGTTGAAAGAAAGGAAGATTCTTTCTTTAACAGTTGCAGTTAAAGAAAGATTCAGACAAACTGGAACAAAGGAGGAGAGCAAAAAGGAAGATCAAGAGACTGGAAACCAAGCCCTCTGAGGAAAATCTGAAAGAGCTGAACAGGTTTAACTTGGAGAAAATAAGACAAGCGGGTGGGGGAGGGGTGACATGATATAACTCTTCAAATACTTGTCATACAGAGGAGGGGTAGGGTTAGTTGTCAGTCAATCCAGAATATAGGAGACACGGCCTCAAGTTACAGGAAGTCAGATTTGGGTGGGATATCGGTGAACACTTCCTAATTGTTAGGGTTCTGTGACAATGAAATCAATTACCTTGTAAGGTCTCCTACACTGGAGGCATTTAAGAGAAACCATCTGTCGGATATACAGTACAGTGGTACCTCAATTTACGAATTTAATCCGTTCCAAATGCATGCTCTTAAGTTGAACTACTCTTAAGTTGGGGTACCTATCTAAAACTTGAAAAAATAAGTTAAAAAATAAATTATATATATATATATATATATTTGTGAGTCGAGCAGACCATATCTAAAATTTTTAAGGCGGCAGTTAAAATGCCAACAGTTTTCCGCTCTTAAGTCGAATTGGTCTTAAGTCGAGCTGCTCTTAAGTTGGGAGACCACTGTATTTTGATTCGGAGCACGAGGCAGAACTTTGTGGCTTTATCAAGTCTTCCAATTCCATTACTCTATGAATCTGTGCCTTCGCATATCAATCCAAATGGAGAACCCCCAGCCTAAACAAACAAACAAACAAACAAACAAATAAATAAATAAAACCAGAAAAAGATAGAGACTTGGAAGGCAGCAATGAAAGGAGTTAGGGGGGAAAATCACCAAGGATGTGTCACTGTGTAGACCAAGATCGTTAATGCTCTTGTTTTCCCAGTCATCATGTAAAAAGGTACGAAAGCCGGACAGATAAAAAAATTGATAGAAAAAAATTCATTTGTTTGAAATATGGTGCTGGAAGAGAGCTTTGCTGGACTGCCAGGAAGATGAACAAGTGGCTCCTACATCAAATAAAGTCTGAACTATCTCTGGAGGTTAAAACGATGCAACTGAGGCTGTCTTACTTTTGTGACACATCATGAGAAGGCAAGATTCTCTGGAAAAGACAGGAATGCTGGGAAAAGCGTAGGTGAAGCAGGAAAAATGAAAAGACAAGAGGGGTTGTCCCCCTAAAGGAAGTCACAGGCTTGAGTCGACAAAAGCAGTGGAAGGCAGCTGAGGATGGGACATTCTGGAGATGTCTCATTCATAGGGTAGACAGAGGCAGCTCAATGACGCATCACGACAAGTCACCAACTGGCAAAACACCAAAAAGATTGTGGCCCATGTCTCTCTAAATGGGTATACAGACGTTGTAGTTGCTCTGAAGCACCTTGCTTGGGATGAGTAAATCAATGTCTGCTTGTCACAAGGTATTGTTCTTAAAGCTCAGGCTCAAATGTGAGAAATGTAAAGGAGACAAACAAACATTACAGGAGGAGGAATGGATAAATGTGTTCCCAATTGGGTCCTATTCCAAGGAGAAAGGCGGGGTAAAAATACTCTAAAACAGGGCTGTTCAACTTTAAACAGGCCAAGGTCTACTTTTTCCGGCCCAAAGTGCCGGAGGGCTACTACACTAAAACCTCTACTAACAAATTTTATCCATTCTGAGCACATGCTCATAAGTAAAAACTTTTGTAAGTAAAGCAGCGGTTTCCCATAGGAATGCATTGAAAACCAATTAATCTGTTCTGGAGGGAACAGATTTCAATGCGCCATGGCCCTTGAACTGCCCCGCTCGGCTGACACAGTGGGCTGGCAGACCCAGAACTTTGCTGGGGCCGTGGTGGTCCTTGGGATTGGGGAGGGAGGGGTGGAGAACTTATCCCCTCATTTTTTGTATTTATGGCCGGCAGGCTACTTTTGAACCCTTCATGGGCTACCAGTAGCCCGCGGTCTACCTGGTGGGCAGGCCTGCTCTAAAATAAGTAAATAAATAACCTCAGATACAGTAAATTCTTGCATTTTTCCCACTGATTTCCATAGGGAACTCTCACCACACACAGCTTTTGAAATAGCTTCTCAGTGTGATACCTGAAGAGAGGGGAAGGTGTCTAGTTTTAAAGGTACTTCAGAAGCAAAAAAAACAGACTATCTCTGTCTCTGGTGCTGCTCACTCTGAGATATGTCCCCTGCCGGAAACCTGGAGAATCAGAGCAGTCACATGAGACTTCAGCTGCCATCCAGAAACCTGGCAACCCTGTTGGCATGGCCTTAGCTCGGTTTCCACAGGAGAAGAGGAAAAGAGAAATTTAAATGGATACAGTGAGGAACTGAGAGAATGCTTTTGAGCATATGCAGAGTTCTTCAAAGGAACAGCTGGGATTGCACGTTTCCTGCTGCACAGTGAGAAATTATTGTAAAGTGGCCGGAAAGTTTCCATGTATATCAGTGGGAAAAGTTCAAGATTGTATCTAGGACTGAGGACCAATTTGCTCGTTCTTTGTTCCTTCACCTTGACCTTCTACCCCTGGGATTATGATGTAGAGCTTCCAGCTAAGAGGCTGAGTATTCTACCTTGGTGTGCGTTAATTCCAGGTATACACAGACCCTGACCTCAAGGGAGCCTCTTTCTTAAACGAGGTATGCTACCTTGTTGCTTTTTTTGTGCCTCGTTATCTAATTTGTTATACTGTAAGCCCAGTAGCTTTAGTCCTCCATTGGGAGACTATTAATTTTGCATGCTTCTCTAAAGAGTCATCAAGACTCCAGTTGGAACATGATTAATTATTTCTCTTCTCGCATCTCTGACATTTCTGCTTAAGGATGTTTTCACCTTCTCTTCTGACCTGTCTCTTTTCTTCTTCTTCTTTTTTTCTTCCGCCTTCTTCTCCTCAGCACTCTTTGGGCCAGATTATGATCTCAGTCAGCACCATGCTGTCACTTAGATAAGGAGCTGGTGAGGTGCCTCCACTTTTCTCTCCTCTGCCTGATGATCTGTCTCGTTCTGTTTAAAAGTGTCTTCATTGTTGCTCCCACAGTGGGAGGTATACTTTTCCAGGTATCCTTGACTACAGCTCAAGCGCACATTCCCCAATGGCTGGCCAGCTGGATCAATTCCCACCCTGTGATACCATGTTGAAAATTAAAGGGGGTAGGTAGCCAATCATCATCGGCAGTGTGAAATGTTGACAGGGCGGAGACGGAACCGGCGCTCTTTAGCCACCTGCTCGGGGGTTTACACTAGGCTAGGAGCTGATGATTGGTTGCACAGACCAGAAACATGGACAATCACAAGGACAGAATGGCAAACTACTCACATTTTTTTAAAAACAAACCAGCAACAACAGGCACCAGATTTATCTTTATAGCTATGCTGTTTGTGTGCCAAACAGGCTGAAGCAGATACTGTAGTCACAGTTAGCTTGGACCTGAGCCCATAAGAACTTTTTAATGCAAAAAAAATATGCATATAGCAGAATGAGCTGCAGGAACAGTCCTGCTGGTAAACTAAGGAAATCTTTATAGCAGTTGGCTTGCCTTTACATGTTGCGTTGCATCTCAGTATAAAAAGAAACCAATTACTGATTTATAATTGTCGGGATTATTCCATATTTATGTTGGCAAACTACAGTGGGCTAATGCTCAGATTGGAAATGTTGGTTCGGAGTAAGCCCTCTGGACATCAGCAGCAACCGAAAACAGAAAAATGTTATTGGAAGAAATGCATTTATAGAGAAAAATACAGACAAAAGTTATTTGAGAAATACATTTATATAGAGAGTAAAGTGGGTGGATGGGTGTGTGTGTGTGTGTGTGGGGGGGGTTAAAATCCCTAAACGTGGTTGCAGAAGTCCCGGGAACAGGCGTCTGCCTGAGCAAGATTTGCTGCCACTCCTTGTAGAACCTACAACCTTCCTCTCATTATCGAGTTTCCTTTGTTGCAGGTAGAAAGAAACAAACCGAAAGTGACTTCAGAGAAAGAGTGAGTATAAAAGTAGCCAATGCACATATAGGTTTAGAAAAGACTGAAGAGGGAAACAGCTGGTTCTCTACCGGCCTTCTGCCCTCAGGAGCCCAGGTCTCACGCTATTTGCATTGATGGTCGATTCAAACAATAAATCACAATAATTGTAGTACTGTGCAGAAAAAAATAGCACTGATAATTTCCCTTTTTTAAAAGCGTTGATGTGATTATCCCTCTAATAGGTTGGGGCTTGATTAAGAACTCTCTTGTGTGTGGTATGCCTTGACTGGTTGCAGGGCACATTGTATTGGAGGGCTTCTTCAAAATAAAAAAGGTTCTGGCATGGGTTAGGGTTAGGGGTTAGAGAAACGGGGTTGGCCACTTTCTTATCAACATGCTAGTTTTCTAGGGTATGGGGTTTTGATTTTGACTATTATGCAATAGTCAAATCCCCCTGCACATTCCCAAATGATACACGATTGGGCGTGGGGTGGGTGCATGACATTTTTTTTTCAGAATACGTAGATTGATCCTAGGTTCCTGGGTGCCGTATGAATTAATGGATTGCTAGCACATACTACCTATCTACAAATATATTTACTGGTACTTGTCTGCCTATATAGTCATGATTCTTTCTGACACACAGCCTTGAGAGGACCACCTCCTCTCCAATACAGTCCAGGTAAATTACTGTGAGCTTTTTCTTTTTCCAAACTGTCTTTCTGACCGATTTACACTTGATGGCACTCCCTCTTCCTTCTGATTACTGGAACAATCAGAATTCAGGTGCAAATCAAGTAATGTTAACCCCCCTCTACCAATGCGTATATTGTTCTTCCCCTCATACCAGCTTTCTGTGGGTTTTGGATTCTGCTTTCCCATCTCCAGTCCCAAATTCTTTTCATTCCAATTTACTCCTTTCTTCATCTGTAGGCACTGGAAGGGCTTTTGGTTTGTTTCTTTGAAGGTTACAATCCTATGTACTGTATATGTCGCTTAAGGTATAAGGTCCAACAAGACTCTCTGAGTTACAGGATTACAGTGGTACCTTGTATAAAGGAATTAATTAGTGAAATTCTGTTAAGCACATTTTCCTTTACACCAATTTCCCATAGGAATGCATTGAAAACAGAGTAATCCCTAATCGCAACCATTTTTATGTTGTATAGGTTTGCTCCATAGGCGATTCTGTTAAGCAAATTTCCCCTATCTCCGGAATTTTTTATGTTGTACAGATTTTATGTTATACAAGCCATTTCTTATACGAGGGTCTACTGCACTGTACATGGTTCATCAGTTTTAAACTGGAAAAGACCCCCCCTTGCATAGCTATGGACACAAATCAGAAAAACTGTGATTTTATAATTTGTCAACACTGACAAATCATCAATTTAATGCTGTGTCTCACAATTGAAAACCCTATACAATGCCCCCACCCAGCACCCACCTCAAGGAAAGTCACAGGCTGCAGATGGCAACAGAGTTGATGAATCAAATCAAATCAAAAATGGCTAAAATTCTATGGATTCATATTAATCAGACGCTGTTGTGATTGACAAAAACACAGCAGTGAATTAGTAATTTTTAATAAAATTTGTAATTGATTTTTAAAATCATCCCCATCTCTACTCATGGAACTTAACTGACAAATGATGTTTTTAAAGCCATCTTAAAAATCTAAACTCACGTTAGTTCTTTTGAATTCCTTTATCTCCCCTTCACGAAGTGCGTGGAACTGAGGGGACTGAGTAGACACGTTTATGCCAAGGCCCTTAAAATGTCTGGGATGCAGCAACGAATGACAAATTGACACGTGATATAAGAGTTAAGAGAGGGAAATTGGCAGAGGTTAGCAACGAATGACAAATTTACACGTGATATAAGAGTTAAGAGAGGGAAATTGGCAGAGGTTAGCAACGAATGACAAATTTACACGTGATATAAGAGTTAAGAGAGGGAAATTGGCAGAGGTTAGCTTGTAAATACATGGCATTTCTACTAAACCATATGAAAGACAACACCCCAAATAAATGTCTACAACATTCTTTATCCGGCCTCCTTTTGATTGGATGTGATGTCCAGATTGAAAAGGGTGGAGATAAGCACCAAGCTGAATATACTAGGGAAAGAGGACAAGGTGTGTTATTCATCCTGTGGATGGCGAGACCCACTTCATAAGCTTCTGACGTCGAGCTGCACAAGGCATCTCACAATGGAAGGCGAAAGCACCAATTATTCAGGGGGAAAGAGAATTGTGGCTGACTCTACTATGCGGAAGGAGGGCGTGGGGGGGGGGCTGCTTCCAGCAGCACTTTGAGGAGGTAGCTAGGAAATAAAGGCAGAAATTGGCTTGCTAGCTGCTTTGAAGTCTTCCTGGATGTCACTTCCTGTAGTGATATGACACCAGAGCAAAGAAGCCCAGCACCTCTCTATGTATCACCCATCTTTTTCTCAGCTAAATAGGACTTCTGGGATGTACAGTGGTACCTCGACTTACGAATTTAATCTGTTCCGAATGCATGCTCTGAAGTCGAACTACTCTTACGTCGGGGAACCTATCTAAAAAATTGAAGTTAAAAAATAAAAATAAAAAGTTAAAAAATAAAAAAGGAAAGAAATTGTAAGTCAAGCAGACCATACCTAAAATTTGTAAGGCGGCAATTAAAATGGCAACAGTTTTCTGCTCTTAAGTCGAATTGCTCTTAAGTCGAGCTGCTCTTAAGTTGGGGTACCGCTGTATATGAATTCCTGCAAATAGGAGTTAACATGCATGTGTGTGTGTGTGTGTGTGTGTGTGTGTGTGTGTGTGTGTGTGTGTGTGTGTGTGTGTGTGTGTGTGTGTGTGTGTGTGTGTGTGTTGTGTTGTTACAGTCGTGACTGACTCTTCGTGATTCCATATCCATGGAGTTTTCTTGGCAGGAATACTGGAGTGGTTTGCCAGTTCCTACTCCAGGCGCCTACAGCACCTGGTATTCCTTGGAGGTCTCCCATCCAAGTACTAACCAGGGCCGACCCTGCTTAGCTTCCGAAATCAGGCGAGATCGGGTGTGCTTAGGGCATCTAGGCAGCTTAACATGCATGACCTGTGTTCAAATAAACTTGACATCATCTATCCATCAGGTACTGATAGCACAAGCATGCTATTTACCATGCCACACAACAAGAGTGATAAGGCTTTTGTCCTGCCAGAGTTGCAGATGTTAAAGCCAGAGCACTTTCTGGAATCAAGGCAAGAGACAGCATGGCGCAGTGGTTACAGCACACGATTAGAACTCGGAGATTTTGATTCAAAACCTTACATGACAAGGAGTCACTGGTGACCCTAGGCTAACTGCCATTCTCTCAGCCTAACGTACTCCACAAAGATGATGTAAAGACCCTGTCTTGAGCTCATTAGGAGAAAGGTGTGATATAATTGCCTGTTATGGGCTGCTCTTTACATGGGTGTGCGTGGTTCCTTATCTCGAAATGAGAGATTAGGCACCCATACAGACAGGGTGCACAGCCCCACCCTTGCTTGATTGACCATGGTCTCCCATAGACCGAAAGGAGGTGAGATGTACAGGTGCATGTACCACTCTCCAATGTTTATATTTTTTTAATGAAAGGCAGATGTGGCATTCGGCTGCAACAGAACAGAATCGCAAACTCTCACAACTCTGAACTGTCTCTCCTTAGGCTGCCCACCTGCCACGGGCAAAAACAGAGACTCTTTCCCAACCACACCTCACAAGGGTTGAGACAGAAGGTAGATAGTTTTTATGAAAAGGGGAAGTAGCTTACAGAGGTTAGGGGGTTTCAATATCTCTCCATCACTCAACCCCAACTGCGTCCCAACGTTAAGGAAACATTACAAACCTGACCAACTGATAAGATTTAGCTGGGCACAGAACTTTTTTTTATTAAAAAATCTGAGTTGTGATGCACATAAAACACAAGAATTGCCAGTGACAGAAATAGCATGCAGATCTATGCTTTCCTTTTTGTTCACCCAATGCAGGATATCATTCGTGTCATTTCAGGCAATGGGGGCCACTTCCGTTTGCAAGAAGCAGCTCGGAGGTGTGCGTGCCTGCTTGCCCTTTTTAGTAAGTCTGCCTTGTAGCCCCATGGAGCAAATATGCATGGTGTGGAGCTAACCCTAACCCTAACTCTAACCCTTCAGTCCCTTTAAACGATCAGCACAATTTCTTTTGAAGATGTCGAAACCAGCCCTGAGCTCCCTGTAATGTTAGCAGACCAGATAATTCTTCCATCTGTGAAAGGGGTAGACTCGCAGCAGGTCCTGAAAATGCAAGAGAGTTGCTCCATAGATTACATCCTATCTGGCAACCCTTAAGTGTTCCTGATGCCAGTAAGATAAGGAGGCACCTAGTTTTACAGCTTAGCTTTGAGAAGCATGTTCTAAATCTAGCCATCTGGCCAGGCTGCCTTTGTAAAAAGCTCGCTGGCTTTTTGCTCCAAACTAATTGCAGCTCTCTGGAAACAAAAAGATAATAGGAAAGGCATGGAATGAGACATGTGCTCTGTATCTATGATCTCTGATTTTGGGATGTGGACTAGAGCTAAGTCTTGCTCCACCCCAACAAGCTGAGATTTCTGTGAGCATTCAAGTCACTTGCATGTAGTAAGTTTTGCAACTTTTCGCTTCGACAGCCAAACGAACCCTTCCAATGCAGGGGAAGCATGGCATTCGATATCACACACACTAAGGACAATTACAGTAATTGGAAAAGCCTGCAGCCTTCAGGCTCAGTGGTCTCTAGCAGAGGACATCCAGAAACAAAATGCTGAACTGGAGGTCTCTTGGTCTGATTTGGCAAGACAGTCCTTATGTTCTTAACTTTTTCTGTCCTCTATTCTACATCAGTCTCTCTTTCATCAGTTGGCACCATCCCCTCTGGTTTGCACCACTAGGTTATAAACCTGCAATCCCCCCTTCATACATACAGAACCTTGCAGTGTAGTGTCCTCCAGTTCAAGGATCCAGCCAGCTGAGTCCCTTTTTCAGGGTAATCTATTCTTTCCCCTTCTCAACAGACATGAAACATTCTTTGGCCACTGATCATGTCCAGCCATTGTTGGGCTGTTTTGGGTCCCCTCTTGGGTGTCTGCATAACTTTCCCCAGTTTGGCCCTCTCTAAAAAACTACTAAGGCCTCCCGTCTTGCACGTGGATAGTGCTGTTACAGCTACATAAGGCTTGGCATTTAGAGAAAACATTTGCCATTAGTAATTAACATATGCAAATTCCCCAATCAATTTTAGTGTAATACCATGAAAAAAGTGCACCAACCTTGGTCCAAAATCTCCCAGTTAAGACCATTGTATTTCTTCTGCAAGATTATGATTTCATGTCAACGTAACTGGTTTTTATTCACGTTCACAGCGCACGTGTTTCAGACGTCAGGCCCAGTGCCCTTGCTTCCAGCACAGCCATTTCTCATGATTATTTCGATGGCTGCAAATAGCTGCAAAAGAAACACGGGGCAATCAGTCTAGTCCAGGCTTGCTCTGTTAAAAATCAGGACTGGATGGATACAGGTGATCCTTTGCAGCGAATAATACATCTGGGAATGTTCATTATGCTGCATCTGTTCAGAAATCACATATTTTGCTTGGAATTCAAAACATGATGAGGCTGGGCCACAAGTATGAATATCTATGCGATAATCTGCACTATCTATCTATCTATCTATCTATCTATCTATCTATCTGTCTGTCTGTCTGTCTGTCTGTCTGTCTGTCTGTCTGTCTGTGCTGCTCCTTTATCTTGGTCACACAGTGCCCAGCATAAAAAATAGCTCTTAAGCCCATTTGAGCGGTGCCTCCTGATCAGCAGGAGACAGTGCCATTTAAACCATGTTTGACCCAGCTAGTAAAAATCCAGCCATGTCTAAGCTTTGTACAACCACCTGAGGCCCTTGTTCCGTAAGGGGAGCAGCCTGACTGTCATCTTTCTATAGGAAGACTGACCAGTGAAGAAGTCATTTATCCCTCAAATTGTATTTTATGATTTTACATATTTAATTTATATCTTCAGAGGGACAGTGTGCCTTGTCACTCTCATTTTATGGCCTGAATACTGATCACTTCTGCCTATTCCCGCACAATATTTTATGCCAGCAGACGGACTCCGTTCGGACACAAAACCCATTGGCTCTGTCTCGTGGCCCCAACCAAAGGACAGACTGCAACGTACTGTTTCAGAGCCTACCAATGAAACCCGATGACTTGTGCGCAACCAGTCAACTGTCCACTCTCCTCTAACCCTCAGCGTGTCAGCCCAGACTGATTTATTGCTAACAAAAGCAATCAGTGCTTCAATTCTCATGTCAGCCGAACATTTTATTTCACCTGAGAGATTAATTTTATATTCCTCCCCACTCCTGTATCCTCCCAACAGAAAGAAATGGTCATTTGGTTTGATTCCTGCCACGTTCAAGGCCAGTCCAGGCAAGCTGTCGTGCATGGGAGCTTATCCCTTTGGTATGTTCTGTTTGCCAAAGAGATCAAGTGTAGAGGGGATGCCCTTGAACGCAAAAGGGGCAATTATTTAAGAGGGGGCAAGCCAGAAACTTTTCTTTTTAGAAGGCAGGGGAGCACCTGCCGTTCTCTTCGGCTCCTTGTCAAACTGTTCTGCCTCATGACTGATGCTTGGAAAGGATCAACCTTAATACAACAATGCACCATTTTAATTAAACACATGTATTTAAACACAAAATCATAAACAGCTTCCCCTCCCTTGGGGCAGTTCCTTTATCCTAATCTACTGGAGCTATTTTTCTTGCCCTCTGCTCCACACCTCACCTCCCACTGGAAGCAGAAAGGAATGCTGCTACCTCCCTGCATGATTATCTACTCTCCGCTAGCACAGAATTCATCAAAGGACACACAGAGAAAGAGAGAGAGAAAAAAACGGCAGGAGGAACAAAGGGACATGCCCAATATTCTGGCCTTCCTTGAACAGCCTTGGATATGAACACCATTAGGATTTGAATAACATCCATTAGAATTTATATAGCCTCGGAACAAAGTGTGGAAAAATCCCTTATCAGAGAGTTGTAGACCAAAAACACAATGCTTTCCAAGTCCTGATTAAGAGAGATCCAATCACAGTACAGTAGGACCCCCGTATCCACTGATTCATTATCCACGGTTGGCACAGGGAAAAAAAATGCAACAGCACAAAGCAAGCTGTTGTCACAAACAGCAGTTGTAAAGCAAGATATTGTCACAAATAGCATCTGTAAAGCAAGCTACTGTCACAAACAGCAGCCATAAAGCTACTGACTCAAAACAGCAGTCATAAAGTAAGCTACTGTCAGGAAACAGCAGTTTGGGGTGGGTGGGCAGGTGTTCTCTCTTATCCACAGTTTTCATTATCCACGGAAAGGTCTGGAACCAATTCCCAGCGGATACCGGGGTCCTACTGTATACACATTATTTAA
Organism: Phrynocephalus guinanensis; assembly: GCA_037367245.1. Lineage (NCBI taxonomy): Eukaryota > Metazoa > Chordata > Lepidosauria > Squamata > Agamidae > Phrynocephalus > Phrynocephalus guinanensis. The sequence continues at coordinate 37,061,096 of CM074738.1, read as the reverse complement.
GGATATTCAATGTGGTGTAGGGGACAGTGTTGGACTAGGACTGAGGAGTCCTGGGTTCAAATTTCTGCTTGGCCTTGAAAGCTCAACGGGGTGTGTGTGCATGGACTGGCAAAAACCCTTCCTTAATTATCTTGAAAGCCACATTAGGGTCACTATTAGTCAATTCAGACCCGACAGCACATCAACACACACCATCCTAACAAATCAAACCATAGTCTTGTAAAATAGTTTCGGCATCATTAGATTCACAGAGCTACTTTTGTGGGGCTCTCCATTCTTCTCTCCTGCTCTGAATAGATCAAGCCTCGTGGAAGCACTTGGAACTTCCATGGCTCCTCAATTCTCTGAGAAACGCAGATAAGACAGGAGACTGTCTATTTCTCCATCTACACAGGAGGAAGATAATTAACTGTTCCCATTTCCCCAGGTAATCAAGGGGTTCTGGTGAAATCTGACTGGACAGCCCATTCACCTTGTCTGAGGTAATATACAGTGGACCCTCGTATAACAAACGGTTTGTATAACATAAAATCTGTACAGTATAAAAAAATCCGAAGATAGGGGAAATTTGCTTAACAAAATTGCCTATGGGGCAAATCTGTACAACATAAAAATGGTCGCGATTAGGGGTTACTCTGTTTTCAATGCATTCCTATGGGGAAATTGTACAAACGAAAATTTGCTTAACAGAATTTCATTTGGAACAAATGAATTCCTTTATACAAGGGACCACTGTACTGTATAAAGTTTAAGACCAGCTGAGTCAGGGAGGGGAGGAAGGAGAGTCACTAGCTGTTACAATGAAGAGTTGATTGACCGATCCAGTGCTCTGGGATGATTTCGTGATCCGTTAATCAGATGCAGCAATGTGAGTTAGGCACGGAAGAACGATGAGAAAACGTCATCTCTTCCAGTTGAAGATATTATGTCAAGCATTATCTTATACCTGGAGCAATGATCCGCCCATATATCTTAATCTCTTCAGAAGACCATGCATAGTATTTCATTTTGGTTTACCCCAAATGTTCTTCCTTTAAAAAGTCCTGTGATGAAGAGTTCTGGTCAAAGAAGAAGAAACTGAGATGGGAGTGTTAATTCTGTCAAGACTTTAAGCAGGGACCTTTCCTAGTCCTCCTTACAGCTGCCATGGACTGAGCTTAGCGGCTTCCACCTAGTGCACATGCCCTCTAGCAGCTAGAGAGTTAATACAGAATAAAGTCAAAGCCTACCTTCAATGGTTTCACCCCTACATTCTCCTGCTCGTATTCATTGGGTGAGATATTCCACTTTCTCATATCTTCACAAAAGTAGCAACACATAGACCCTAGAAAAGACAGATATGCAGGCACCAACCTTTCTGAGGCCTGGCCTGCTGGTGTTTTGATCCCACAGAGGCAGAAAAGCCTCCAAGTACAAGTTGCTATTAGTCTTCCCCTTTTATTGTCCAATTCCGTCCTCTTCAGCAAAAGCTTTCTGGGACACCCATATGCAGGGCCGGCGCTAGGTTTTTTTGTGCCCTAGGTGAGGGGTGGGGGGCAGAGCAGGGGCGGGGCGGCAGATGGCGGGGGACGGTGACGGGCACGGGGGGGCGGTGGGTGGACGGCGACGGGCGTGGCGGGGACAGACGGCGGTGGCCAGCGGTGGGGGGCGGGGAGGGCAGCAGGCTGGCCAGCGCACCCTCTCCATTTTGGCTCCCTAGGCAACTGCCGAGTTCGCCTTAATGGACGCGCCGGCCATGCCCATATGTTGCCTTTGGTATTATGGCTGCTACCACAGCACCTTTGAGCGGAGGGGTGATATAGTTCTGTACCTGCTGCACCACCAGCGTGACTTATCCAGTTATTGAAAGGTATCCTATTTTATTACACTGGTCTGAGACCCTATGACTGAGTAGAGACATGTCCAAGGCGGCACCCACGTTAGTCTGTTGCAGCAAAAACAACACAGAGCTTTGTGGCACCTGACAAATTAACAGGTTTTATTTGGCATCCGATTTCATGAACTGCAGGCCACAGGGTTCTATTACTGTTTCATCAGACAGTTTCTCCTTTCTGCAGCCCAGAGGATGGACACTGAGTGTGTGTGTGAAGACTTGGGTTTCTGTGTACTCCTCCATCTGGCCTAGAAAGTAAAGGAGGAGGATCCCTTTGTTGTGAGGGCCATGTCTCTGAAAACCAGACTTCTGGAACTCACTGACAATTGTGAGTCAGCCCGAGCAGTTTAGTTGACTTTTACGCTAACAGGCCTGCTGGTTTTAAGTGTCTTATGGAATGCTTCCATAAGGGTCTTATGAAAAAACACCTTTAATCCAAACATAAACCAGTAATTTTGTCACACAAGTGTGCATCAGTTCAAGCATGGAGCGGCCTTACTATTGTACAAAACAATAGTAAGCCCGCACCTGGAGTACAGGTATTTTGTACAATTCTGGTCACCGCATCTCAAAAAAGACATAGTGGAACTGGAAAAGGTGCAGAAGAGAGAGAGTAAATAAATGATTAGTGGGCTGGGGGACCTCCCTTATGAGAAAGGGCTAAAACACTTGGGGCTCTTTAGTCTGGAAAAAAGGCACCTGAGGGGGGAATACGATTGAGACGTACAAAATAATGCAGGGCATGAGTAAAGTGGATAGAGGGACACTCTTCTCCCTCTCACAAAATACCAGAACTAGGGGACATCCACTCAAATGGAGGGTTAGGAGAGTGAGAACAGACAAAAGAAAATATTTTTTCACCCAGAGCGTTGTTAGTCTGTGGTACTCCCTGCCACAGGATGTGGTGAAATGGCATCTGGCCTGGATGCCTTCAAAAGGGGATGGGGCAGATTCCTGGAGAAAAAGTCCATTACAGGTTACAAACCACGATGGAGATGTGTAATCTCCAGGCTTAAAACCCGGGTACTTCAAGAGCCAGATGCAGGGGAGTGGTATCAGGAGACAGATATCTAGTCTCATGCGCTCCCAGACGCATTTGGTGGGGCCACTGTGAGATACAGGAAGCTGGACTAGATGGGCCTTTGGCCTGATCCAACAGGGCTTTTCTTATGTTCCTATGGAGGCAGTTCCCCTGTGGTCAAGCTGGTTCAGAAGTTAAGAGGGGAGTTCCAGGGGCCCAGAGCGATGAGGAAAGACGTGCACAACATTCCTCCACTTTCTTTCCCTCGAGAACCACAGCTGACCTTCCCTTCCCTCGGGACCCCCTACCTGCCTTAGTGCCTCCACATCTCGCTCGCTCGCTCTCTTGTCTGAAAGGCCATTTTGTAAGCATCGAGAAGAGAGGGCTCTGGGTGCCAGCTTCAATGTGCAGCCTGCATCATTAAAACTGCAAACCGCCCAGAGTCTCTACTCGAAGTGCCATGGGGCGAACCATCAGCAGAACACTTTCCTTATAATTGGGCAGCCGAAAGGGCAACGGAGCTGGAATGTTCTCCACGTTCCCCCTCCAGTTCCTCCTCCTCCTCCTCCCTCCTGGCACTTTCCTCCAGAGAAGTTCCGGGCAGCCCAAGAGCTGCGAAGCTTTTGCATCACAAGAGCTTCCCATTTTTAACACCAAAGCCATCCGAGTCCCCCCCCCCAAAAAAGCTAGACCGTCTTCTTCAGCTTGCGATCCGCGCCTCTTCTCTCCCTCCCTCCTTGCTGGCTTGCACCAGGCAGGCACGGTCCCGATTCCAGCACCTTCTTCACCTGCTTCCACCCCCCCTCCCGCCGCCCAAACCCGCTCCTCCTCTTCCCCTCCCCGTCTGTCCCCCAAAGGCGGAACCCCCTCCAGAAAAAACAGCCCTTCGCTGCCTCTGCTCCGAGAGCAGGCGCGACCCACCCAAGAAGGCGCCGCCACCGACCGAAGGGAAGCCGGCGCGACTCAAGGCTCCCTCCGTCGTCGTCGTCGGCGCGGAAGAGGAGAGCGCGGAATATTGCGACCTCCCCCTCCCCCCCCCGCGCGCGCCACGGCACGTTCCCGGGAGCGGAGCGGCGCCCCCGCCTGCTCCCGGCTCTAGCTTTTGAGAGACAGCGCCCCTCGGCCAATCCAGGCGGATCCTGGGGGCGGGGCGAGGGTGGTCTCCGGGCTTGGCCAATCAGGGGCTTTCATCTGGCACCACGGTGGCGTTCGAGGCGGGGCGGCGGCGCAGAGAGGAAAGAGGAGGAGCGGGATGAGCTGAGAGGCGGGGCGGGAAGTCCAGGAAGAGGAGGGCATGGCTGTCATCAATGAAGTCATATTCATAATCTAGAGTCCCCTCTCGCTGGATCTGGACTCCCGGGTGACTCAGAGAGAGGGGAGAGCACCCGGCACGCCACTCTTTCCCCAGCAAGGTAAATATTGCTTCCAACTCCATATCCACCCTCTCTCCTTTTCTCTTTTGCTTGCCTGCTGCTCGGGTGGTGGGCTTTTGGGGGACGGTGTCTAGGTGTGGGTGGTTTGGAATGATCTAGTTAGCTCTGACTGTGCACCCTCTGCTTTCCCCGAAGAAAACAAAATGCTCCCGCCGAGGCTTCCGCCCACACCCGTAAACAAGTCTCTTCCCGATCTTTCTTCCCCCGTTGGATTTTGTTTTCCCCTCTCGTTGTCCTCCCCCAGACCTTTGGAAATCTGGAGAAAGTTTGAAGGTCTCAAAAAAAACCTTGCGATTCTTCTTCTTCTTATTATTATTATTATTATTATTTGTGTGTGTGTGTGTGTGCATGTCTCTGTGTGTAAACAAACGCAGCTGGCTCATGACATTTCATAACAGGAGAGCAGTGGTGCTGCTGCTGCTGCTGACTTTGTGAGTCAGCAGCTGAACCTGGGGGAGAGGGAAGATCGCGAGTGGAAAAAAGCTGCGCGGTTGCAAGAGAGGGGGGGGGCTCTGGAAAAGGCGGAGAGGGGATGAGACAGGCAGCAGTCAATAATCAGCTGCTGCTCCGGGTGCTTTGCTTCTAAATGGAGCATTAAAGAGAGAGAGAGAGAGAGAGGCGCCCGGGGCCACCAGGCAAAGGAGAGCGAACCAGAAATCGACTCCCGCCTGGAGGAAGCTCGCTCGCCTACTTGGATGGGGACCGCTAGATAGGACCCGTCTCCCCGTCGCCGCTTTGGATGCCTGAACTGTATTTGGTTGGCAGTAAATCAAGAGAAGTGTGGCGGGGAGGATTATTCCGACTCCTTCCCCTTCCCCCCTCCCCGTCTCCTCCTCCTCGGCTTTCCTCCCTGGGCGATTCTGGGCAACTGCAGGAAGGTTCTGCCAGCAGCAGAGGTGGCAAAAGGGTTTGTATTGTGTGCGCTCAAGGTGGGTCGGTTGTTGTTCCTGCCCGTGGTTGGGGCGCCCCAAGGAGTGTGGCAAGTTCGCCCTCGTGTGCTGCCTCGAGGAAGGGGATCGCGGAGGCAGAGAGGGGCGTTGAGCCAGCGGCGGGTGGAGGTGGAAGGGAGGGAGGGTGGTTGCTGTAAGAGCCTGGGGTCTCCCTTCCATTTCACTACCCATCAGGCCTCCCTCCTGTCCAGTCCAGACGCGGAGTTTAGGACGCGGCCGAGAAAAGGGTGAAGCACGATGGGAGGGAGGGTGGCGGCACGCTCCTTCCAGAAACAGCATTAACCACCGGAGCCAGGAAGGCCATGATCTGGATAATCTCCCGGTCTGACTGTCACAAACATTAAACGCACGCGGGGGGGTGGAAGGGGGGGGAGGACACCGGCGATTTGTAGTGGCTGGAGGACAAGCCGGGAGGCGATCCGTCAAGAAGCGGAGCCCCGGTTGCCTTCCACTTTGGCCTCTTTGCAACATAAATGGGTCGATCTGTTTGTTTTAAGTCCCCAGCCGGCTTTGCGTCCTCCTGCTGCGAAGGTGGCGCGATGCGCGTCCCAAAATAGCCCGGCTACTCCAGGCGTGTTGCCCTTCTGCTCTTCGCCCCAAGCGTCCCCCCTCCCCTCTGCAGCAGAAAAGCACAACGCTCTCGCGTCGTCCCCCCTTGTTTTCATCATCATATCTGCACCACATATCCACACCGGGAGCTGAGTGGGAAGCGATCGTCGTGGAGCCTCGTACGGATTGAGAAAGGTGTTTGTTGCGCGTAAACACGCACGGCGGATCCTCTCCCCCTTTCCCTTGGAGCAGGGAGCCGGATCCCTCGCCATGATGTGCTTGTTTTTGCTCGGCCGGGGGAGGAAGAGGGGGAAAAGTTTTTTTTTTCGGGGGAGGGGGAGGAGGAGAATGGAAGTGCAGCGGGGAGGCGGAGGGTTCGAGGCAGCGGCGGCACGCGGGAGTGGCGGCGGGGGGGGGAGAGGGAGAGCAATTCGCGCCTGGTTGCCGTTGGAGTGAGACTGGCGGCGGCGGCGGTGTGTGTGTGTGTGTGTGTGTGTGTGTGTGTGTGTGCGTTGGGGGGGGGTGCAAGAGGCCAGCTGGAGCCAGCTTCGGCGCGCTGCTGCTGGGAGAGGAAGAGGCGAGGTTTCGCGCAGCTCGGGGTGGTTTCCCTCCTCCTCCTCCTCCCCCCCCCTGTGTCTTGCTCAGCAGTGGCAGAGAATCAGGAAGTCACCGCAGCCAAAAAGGGACTCTCACTCGCGCTCGCGCACAGACATGTTTGATCGCTGTGACACGGTGCTGAGGGCAGGGAGGGAGGCCGAGAGAGGCCTGGTGTGGTGGCCCTGAAGAGAGAGAGAGAGAGAGAGAGAGACCTCTCCGGCCGCGCCGCCGGCCCCTGTACCCGCCCTCGGGGTGCCTCTGGAAAGGTAAAAAAAAAAAAAAAAGGGGGGGGGTTCTGCGGGCATGACGATGAGAAGGGAAAGCGTGGATCGCGGCGGAAAGGAGGGGGGGCGGCACAAGGGAGAGGCGACCCCTTCCAGAAAACGGGCTGGGTGCTCGCTTCCTAGCGATCGGGGGTCGCCAACTTTCTAATAACGCCCCGCCGCTTGCATATTTTCCCCCCGACGCACCGGGTGGGCGCGCGCGGGTCCGAGCGGCTGGGCGGTGTTGCAAGCAGAAAGTTGAGGCCTGGGTAGTTTGGCAAACTCGGGGAACAGCCGCGGAAGCGTCTTAAAAAGCCAGCCTTGGCAGGTCGGAACTGGTCGACAGGGCTCTGGTCGACAGGGCTCCTATACCTGCCAGGGATTATTATATTGACACACGATGAGTTTTGGAGTGTGTGTGTGTGTGTGTGTGTGTGTGTTAAAAGAAAGTTGGAAAACATGCTCTTTTTTCCCCTCCTTGCTTCTTCCGGTGAATAATACAGTATTGTGCAACTTACCAAGGCCTCATGGGAGACTTTCCCAAGTCCTCCATTTGTTTCAGACGTAATTATGAGAGCGCCGGGTTCTGAAGTGTTTCATCTACATCGTATTACCAGCCATTTACTACAGACAAGAGTGGTTGATTAAAACTGCTCTTGCTACGGTGTTTTTAAGCCAATGAGGCATGCTGAAGGCGTTCCCTGCTTGCATCTTAATGTGATTGTGGCGATTGTATTTTTACCCCGTTTAAATAGAAATGACTTTGTGAAAGTTAGGAAGTTTCTCTGCGGATTTTAGATTTGTTCAATTTGATTAAATAATTACAGCTACAGAACTTTGCTGTGCATTTTTGGGGTGGTGGGGAACGGACTAAATACTATGCTTGAAATGCAGCTTGGCAGTGAACAGGCACAGTATTTGACATCTACAGCATTGTTCTCTGACCTTCATCCTGTTGTGTGCCTTTTATTTCCTTTTCTTTTGATTCTTTTAGTTCCTTTACTTCAACCATAAACTCCCAAGGTCTGGACAATGAATGTAAAGCCGCTCTTCCATTCCTTTAGTACTAGAACAGCTACATGTTAGGAGGCGGGGACAACCTTTTGCTGTGTGAGTTCCTGCATTGTTATGCAAATTTAGGCACACTTTCTCTTTGTGACCTTAATTGCCCTATTATTCTCATTCTTTGGTTCCCTCTCCTCTAGTCCAGAGTCCCTTTGTTGCTGTGGGAGAGAATAATGAAGCAGAAAGACAGAGTTTTTATGTTCATCTGTAATTCATCAGGCATATGAAACAGAAAAAGGTCCTTTCAGTTATGAACATTTTAAAGCAAATTCAAAGTTAAGTGTGTCATGTAACAGATGTGGGCTCCACAAAGGTGAAGGTAACGCTTCATTAAATAAGTATTTTTCCTGAGTTATGCCTGTGCTTCAGGACCAGCCACAGTGTAGGATTTCATAAAAACGCTGCACCACCAGAGCATGTTCAAAGCAGTTTTAGATCTTTTCTTTTGTTCACTGCTAAAGTGGCTGCTGTGCGTTCCTTGTCAAATTTGAAGTGTGCTTTGACCAACACTGGAGGCTAGAGGCTGACAAGAGAAAAAGAAAATCTTTTAGCTTGTATTTCTATATTGTTAATTTTGGATTTCTATTTAATATATTCCTTTTCAAAGTTTAACTGAAATTAATATCTGTCTTCATTGATGCATGGCGCACGCACGCACACACACACACACACACACACACACACACACACACACACACACACACACACACACACACACTTTTGGTTGGCTTTGAAGTTGAGATCAAGGTGGATGAATTTTTCTCTGCATTTTAATTTTTTTCTTTAACTCCTGAGTTCCTGATTATTATTGTTACGAGCCATGCATGATCCCTTCTCAGTGGAGAGCAAATGGGCACGATTGCCTGTTTATTTTAACATTTTTTCCATGATGCTGCTGGGCTTCCCAGTACTTTTGAGGGCATCTGTGTGAGAAGTAGGCAGCTTTTCCCACTACATGTTCAGAGTTAATTTCTGTTGAGTTACTTCATTTTGAATGTTGCATAGAGAGAAATCTTCAAGGGAATAAGTTACCATTATTACAAACCAGATCTCAGCCATGCCCCAAGGGTGGGATCCAAACAAGCCCCCCTTTCAATACTGGGAGCAGCACTCAGTTTCTCTCACACACTGGCATGTGATTCCTCCTCTTAATCCTTGCACCCCATTTAACTTGTTGTGGAGGGTCATCTAATATTTTGGAACAGGTTGGGTTGCGGTGGTGGTGGTGGGGCTGTGCTGGGCCAGGGGACTCTGTTACCCTCATGGTGTCCACGCCACTGAAAGACCTGATAAATCACGGTGTTGGAATGTTTTCAAACACAGTGTGATAATGATGATGGATATTCTGTTTCTTTTTTAGATTCAGTTCTTCTGCTTTGTTAAGAGCTAGCTATGTTTTTGTTCTCCTTCCCATGGTAGAAGGGATTTATTCAAGAGTACACTTATGTTATAAATCACCTTAAATTTACTACTTAGTACAGTATTACTAAACTCCATGTAGTAGTGGCTTGATCTTCTCTGGATGCAGTCCCAGGATAAAACAGACATCGATTATACCTCCTCTGTTCCAACCTGCTCACTGTCTGTTGTGTCCTTCATGCCATTTCTTCCTTCTCCCGTTGTCAGCACCGTGCCACACTAGAGTAACTTCATTACTGTGTTGAAGCAGTCAAGGAAGTGGTATCATTTCCTCTCTTCATTTTTTGTAGGCCCCTGGAAGAATTGTGATGTGCATCTTTTGGAAACCTGGTTTCTGACTTGTTTATACGTTTATTGCCAATAACGTGTGCAAAGTTATTTCCCCCCTCTTGACAGTGTCTTGTAGTCCCTTGTTTGTTTAAAGTGTTCAAAATACTGATTGTACTGTACTTGCAAACAACAATTATTTTCTCCCTTCCGTCCCTATTAGGGAAATGGGCTGAAGTCTTAAGAAACTGGGTGAAAGCTACACATAGCAGCTGGGAGGTTCAGTGGTAGAGCACATTTTGCATGCAGACAATCCCAGGTTCAGTTCCCAGCATTGCCACCTAGAGCTCGAAAAATTCTCGCCTGAAACCTTGAAGGGCTGCTGTCAAGGGGTGATGCTAGAATAGATGGACTAAAGGACTAGCTCACTATCAGGCACCGGCCTGTGTTTATACGTATGCTTCCCTCACAGCATAGCTTGTGAAGCAGATCAAACACATTGCTCTCTTAGAAGGGTTTTCTATTTGCCTCAAATGAGTTGCTGTTTTGCAGGCTTTCCAGAAATTCTTCTGTGGCACTGAGGTTGCTGTGTCCCAAAATGTCTGTGCCATCAAATAGTCATCCCTTGCTTCTAATGGCCTTCTAGCTTGTATTGGGACTATCAGCTCCTGTACCACCCTGTGATGTAACTGGCCAAATGTTTGACTGTAGATCTGATCTTCAAAGTCCAGTGTTACAGAACTCATCTGCAAACATCAAGCACCGTATATTCAGAAGTGTGCTTATTGATTAGGCCATGTAGTAAGCACAAGAATAGCAAGGCAGTAATAGATAGCTCAGGGGTTAGATGAGTGACTGTGGGGCCAGAGGTTGGATATTTCATTCCCCACTTTGCCTCCTAAGCAGAAGAGCCAGCTTGCATAGACTTAGAAAAGTTGCACGGTTCTGTAGTGCCCCCTGAAGAAGGCAATGGAATATTAAGCCACTTTAAGGCAGTCTCCTTCGGCAGGTGGATGCATTTATTTATTTATAGTTTACTCTTTTCTTCACATGGGAACAGATAATCAGGGCACTCTGAATTGCACCCTGTGGGTGTCATGGCGATTCTGTAAAGAGTAAAGTTTTGGAAGATGAATTAAAATTTGAGACATGAATGGTAAATGTTAAAGAATGCAAATGCTGGCATAGGCCAAAATCCTCTTAGTTATGCTTGCCAGATACTGTCATGCAGTCGGCAGCAATCTTGGTGGCAAATTGGCGCACGTTAAGAAGTTAGTATAGATGTTTGTTGTCTCACACTGAGTTACGAAACTTCAAATACTTACCCTAGTTTGTTTCTGAGATTTACACCAGCTGTATTATGCTAGCACAAAACTCAATAAGATTTGGGTCAAAGATGTATACTGGTGCTTGTTATTATTACAAGACTTGTGCTGTTATTGCTCACTTTCACAATATTCCCCAGGAGGTTAAAGTGGCATTTATTTATTTATTTAAAGACTTATATCCCGCCCATCTTCCCTGACAGGAACTCTGGGCGGCTAACAATGTTAAAAAGACATAAAATAAGTGGAAGAGCCTCCGAGCGAGAAGCAGCGGAGGGCAAGATGGCGGCGATAAATAGGGAGGAGAAAGGAGGGGGGGAAAAACTAACTGATAAGGTCACCATAGGCTTCTTTAAAGAGGAAGGTCTTCAAGGCCCTCTTGAAGGCAGGCAGTTTATTTGCTTTCCAAATCTTACTGCAGTCTTAAATTTACTATTTCAGAAAACTTCATGTGATGAGAAAGAACCAAGGAGAAGAGAGTGAACAGTGCTTTTTAATTGTATGTGCTGGTTTCAGTTAAAAATGATGGATAAATATATATTTGTTCCACCACTTGCATGCAACACCATGCTTACCTGCAATTAAATATAATTTAATTGAAGGCTATAATAATCTCGTAATAATACTGATTTATTAATTGAGGGCTATCGTACAGACCTCTAGGAACAATAAGGCTTAGTAGCAAGTCAGAAAAATATTTTTACTTCCCAATCTTGATAACATGTAGGTGTGTTCAGATATATTAGTTGCGCTGGCTGAGGATGATAGAAATTGGCATTTAACACATGTGGAATATAGCAGTTGCAAAAAGTCTGTGTTGGGTCTTGTCTACTACAACAGTCTCTCAATGGAGAAAATTGCTGTGAATTTCTAGCAGCATTGTTCTAGGTAGACCTTTGACCTTAATGATTCTCTTAAAGGTAGTTGGGATTTATATTGTTCTGCATAACTGATTGTTTCTAAATCAGGTTAAAAAATACCAGAAAATAAATACAGTAGTACCTCAGATAAATAATTTAATTCATTCTGTGAGTCAGTTTACTAATCGAAAAATTCATTATACAAAACACGGTTCCCATTGAAATGAATGGGGAACCGATTAATCCATTCTGGAGATACAGAAAAAGGCAAAAAAGCTGGGGGGGTTTCCAGACCTCTTTATAAAATGCACTTTAAAAGCATGCAGTGCTGGAACCCCCATCCCACCCTGCTCCTGCAGTACAATACAAACATGGAGAAAAGACAGCAGCAAGACTACCCCAGCCTGTTTCTGCCAAAAATGCAATGGGGAAAAATGCAAACATAGACAAAAACAAGCAGCAAGAGAAATCAAGCTCGTTCTTGCCTGCAGAGCAATGGAAAAGATTGCAAACATGGAGAAAAGAAAGCAGCAAGGCTACCCCAGCCTGTTCCTGCCCAAAGTGCAATGAAAAGCAGCGCAAAATGAATAAAAGCTAGCTCCAAAACAAACACCAGGTCGTTCCTGCCAAAAGTGCAATCGAAAGCAATGCAAAAACACAAAAGAAAGCAAGGAAACCTCATCTCCCTACCTTTCCAAGTCCGAAAGGTCCAAATCCCTCAGCAAACATTTCCAGAATGGCTCCAAAACATGATGAAAAAGTGTTCCAACTCTTCCCACCTCTCCACAAATTACCGGGGGGGGGGAGGTTGCAATGTATCCTGGGTAGACTTTTTTCACAGAGCACTATGAAACATTTGTTATCCAAGGCAGCTCATAGGGAAAATTCATTATCCAGAACATCCCTGTTCACAGAAATTTCAATTTGCTATCTGAATTATTTGTTAACAGAGGCATTCGTTATCCAAGGTATTACCGTACTAGACTTCTGTTTCTGCCTTTGTAGGCCATGTGTATCCTAGATTTACCATAGTTTATTTCTGGTTTTATGCATTCTGCCCTGCAGTGTTTGCACAGATCAAAGAAAGGCATAGCGCTATGCTAAACTTTCACAACAATATCCTAATTTAAAATATGGATGGAAATCCCACAAATTAGTTTCTGCAGCTACATGTGTCTTTTCATTTCCTGACTGCATTTTTCTCATTTCTATCTGTTCTTATTCAGCAAATATATTGCCATATGGAATATATGTACAAGTAGGTACAATTATTACATCAACACCAATTTTTTAACCAAGTGTATGTGTATGGGAGAAGCTGAGAGCACAGTGGAAACCAGTGGAGCCAAGATATTCATGAGGGATGGGCCAGTGTTCATGTACAATGCAAATTCATTAATCACATCTGTTGGATTATTCTAAGAAAGCTGGACAAAGCACATGATGAAATTTAAGTAGAGGCAGCAGTGCCAAGTGACATTGACCTGGAGAGCAGACTTGGATCATATGGAAAGCAAAGCAAAGCAAAGTGTTCTACTTATATACCACCCCATACCACTTCAAGTAGTCTCTGGGCGGTTTACAGCTTTAATTATAGCAATGAAGGCTACAGATTGCCCCCCCCCCCCAGCAAGCTGGGCACTCATCAACGACCTCAGAAGGATAGAAGGCTGAGTCAACTATGAACCCCAGGTTGTGAGCACAATTTTACTTGCAGTACAGACATTTAACCACTGCGCCACAGGGCTCATGAAGAGATGAACAGTTAGAAATCAACTATATTCTTCCGGTTATGAACCTTATACTGTATTTGTATAATTTGGAATTCAGCTCTGACAGAATTTGTCTGTCAAAACATGCATGTTTTGCACTGTCTAGTGTTGTACAGGTGCTTTGAACATGAGATAAACGTTGTTTGAAATAAAATGATACACAAAGAGGTATAGTTTGCCCCAGGGGTTCAGAACTGTTCCTTAATCATGACATCGGGGCATATTGTCAAGTTGTAGAGTCTCAGTGCTTTACCATTGCTTCGGTTCTCTTACACAGCCTATCGATGTAAACTTTGAAGGGTCAGAAGAAAGCCCGTTTAGATGCAGACCTAGTACTCAATACTCAATAAAGCACTCAGACGCTGTTTCACCATTGACACCTTCTGGTGCCATCCTGGAACCGTGAAGATTGCTCAAGGCTACACAGTCTGGCTCTGCTCCCAGGAGAAAACTCCTTGGACAATTGGACTCCCAGTCCTTGTAGTACAATTCAGTGAACTGCTCAGTCAGGGCACAGCTGACTAAATTATGAGTTTTTACTATTAAAGAAGTGTTCATAATAAAATATTGTATTATAATAATACTGTCCTGTGAAACTGGATAATATTCTAAGATAATTTTCAAAGACGCAATGCTTAAGTGGCTTATTTTATGTACAGAATGCAAGAATTGTCTTGAATGTTGATAATTCATACAAGACGTGTAGCTGGAACTTGCTTAAACAAATGTTAACCATCTGACTTGATTGTAAGTACTCATACATGGTATGGGGAAACAGTCTTCCTTAAAAGGTACTGTGGTCAAGGTCAGATTATGGAACCTGTTAATTAAGCTTGCAATAACTTGTACATACAGCAGTCATGATGCATCTGATGGGGAGCTTTAGTTAAAACATAATATATTGCACCCCAGGACAGCGGTATAAAGATCCTTTTTATTTATCTTTCAGACTTCAAACAAGTTGATGCTTAAATTTAGCTGCTTCCACACCATTGCCCCATTTCACTTTGATTAGTTATTCTTTTTCCGGGAAATCTCATGGTAAACGATAATTTCCTTTTTCCTTTTTTTTTTCTCCTTCTAGCCGACTATGCCATTCTGTGCTGAGGGTATTTTACCCTCCTATTTTTTATTGATGTTTCTGATTTTTTATTGATGTTTCTGATTGCTGTTGATTCTTACTTCCGAGTTCTGTCTCGGAAGATGGGGCGGTATATAAATAAATAAATAAATAAATAAATAAATAAATAAATAAATAAAATAATTTTAATGGGGATATTTGTTGCAAGAATGCATTTGTCCACTGCACAACTTTGCTGTATCTCTGTTGCAAGCTGCCTCCCTTAAGTCATCTTTGTAAGCCTTTTTTTGTATGTGACCCAGTAGATACTGTTCTGATCATTTAAAACTCTTTCTTTTGTTGCAGTGCTTTGGGAATGTAGGGGACTAATTAGCCCCTGTGGTGTTCTGTCCTTATTGTTTGTTTTGCTAGTACAGCTTCAGAGGTATTTCCGTGTCTTGCCCTGCAAGAAATGGGCTCCCTTGGTAGTTTATTTTAAGCAAGCTCGCAGCTCTTGTTCTAATTCTTTGCCTGGCTTAATCAGAGGAAGGAAGTGGATAGTAAAACAATTGAATAAAATATTTACAAAAAAAGTATGTTAGAATAGTGGGGGATTGTTGGATAGTCAATGTTAAATTAATATGTTAGCATTGGAATAGAAAGGGCTCAGCCACTTCCTGGGAATGTGGTGGTGGTGGTGGTGGGGTACCCTGTGTTTGGCCTGCACAATGGCAAATTCCACAGCAATATTCTTTGAAAACCAAGTGCGTTAGTATCATGTTTGTTTTAATTCAGAATCATGTTTTTGGAACTCTGATCTTCATGCATTCTAATTCTGGTTAAAAGCGAAGTGGGCGTTCTTCGCACAATGGACGCTGAATAGTTAGGCAATGTAAAAAGACCATTAAAATTCCATGTTTGTGCATGTGTGTGTTGCCTTTCTATGTTCTAAGGATATTAAAAGAACTGGCAGAAGTAATTTCAGAACCCTTGGCAATAATCTTTGAGAATTCCTGGAGAACAGGGAAAGTCTCCATAGATTGAAGGTGGGCAGATGTTGTCCCCATCTTCAAAAATGGGGAAAAAGAGGACCCAAATAATTACCGCCCAGTCAGCTTGACATCTATTCCTGGAAAGATTGTAGGACATATTATTAAGCAGACAGCCTGTGATTATTTAACAAGCAATGCTGTCATTACTAGAAGTCAACACGGGTTTTTCAAAAACAAGTCATGCCAGACTAATTTGATCTCTTTTTTTTGATAAAGTTACATGCCTGGTGGATGAGGGGAATGCTGTGGATGTTGCTTATCTTGATTTCAGTAAGGCCTTTGATAAGGTTCCCCATGACATGCTTGCAAAGAAGTTAGTAGACTGTGGAATAGATAATGTTACTGTTAGGTGGATTTGTAATTGGTTGACTGATCGTACACAAAGGGTGATTGTAAATGGCTTCTCCTCAGCATGTAGAGGGGTGACCAGTGGGGTGCCCCAGAGTTCTGTTCTGGGTCCGGTGTTATTCAACATCTTTATTAATGACTTGGATGAAGGAATAGTGAGTAAACTGATTACATTTGCAGATGATACCAAATTGGGAGGGGTGGCTAATTCCCTACAGGATAGGATAAAATCCAAAATGACCTTGACAGATTAGAGTGTTGGGCCAAAGGTAATGGAATGAGTTTCAACAGAGAGAAATGTAGGGCCCTGCATCTAGGCAGAAAACAATGGATTAGATAGATATGGGATGGGAGACACCTGGCTGGAGAGTAGTACCGGTGAAAGGAATCTGAAAGTCTGGGTGGACCACAAATTGAACATGAGTCAACAGTGTGATGCAGCAGCCAAGAAAGCCAATGTCATTCTTGGTTGCGCCAACAGAAGCATAGTTTCTAGAGCAAGGGAGGTGATAGTACCACTCTAGTCTGCTCTGGTCAGACCCCACCTGGAGTATTGTGTCCAGTTCTGTGCTCCTCAATTTAAAAAGGATGTTGACAACCCCCAGTGGGTCCAGAGGAGAGCATCCAGGATAGTAAAAGGTCTGGAACATATTATTTCTTACAAGGAGTGGCTTAGGGAGCTGGGAATATTTAGCCTTACAAAAGGAAGGTTGAGAGGGGATAAGATAGCCATGTTTAAATATTTGAAAAGATGTCATATTGAAGAGGGGGCTGGCTTGTTTTCCATGGCTTCAGAGACTAGGACTCGGGCAGTGGTTTCAAACTACAGGAAAGGAAACTCCATTTGAACATAAGGAGGAACTTCATGACAGTTAGAGCTGTTCAGCAGTGGAATATGCTGCCACGGAGGGTGGTGGAGTCTCCTTCTTTGGAGGTTTTGAAGCAGAGGCTGGATGGCCATCTGTCGGAGGTACTTTGATGGGGGTTCCAGCATGGCAGGGGGTTGGACTGGATGGTCCTTGAGGTATCTTCCAACTATGATTCTAAGGGATCCCTGCGCCACTTTTTCCCTTACAGTATGAAATTAGTAATGTATTTGCACATTACAGACACTTATATCAAGGAAGTCAGGACCATCTACAAAAAGCTAGATCTAATCACATGCTTAGCAATGAGTGTAGGTTTTTCTTTCTATTTTTATTTTGTTGCTTTAGTCCTACATAGTAGGCAAGTAGCTCTGATTATGGAGTGGCTAACCATCCCTCTTTCCATCAAGGAAGCAGCACCATTGTCTGGCAAACCTGACTCTTTGTTGGGCTTTGCTGGGGCTTGGAGCCCAAATAGCCAAGAATTGGATACAAGGGTGCCAGTTAAGGTAACACAAACAAAAACCCCTGTTCTAAAGGCAGGGG
>CM074738.1:36876446-37043330 GCA_037367245.1 Phrynocephalus guinanensis | reverse complement strand
TAAGTAATTCAGGGATCCATATATGCTGCTGGTGAGTTTTGTAGCTTAGTGAGTTTATAATTGATAATACCATTAAGCCTGGAAAAAACCTGCTGCAGAAACCAGCCCAATACTGGAGAAAGTAATATTCTAAGCCCTGGCAGTTGAAAGGCCCACCCCGCTTCGCTGGACACTTCACATCCTTTAGTAAAATCATTGGTTCCTTCCCTTGGATCCCCAGATGTTCTTAGCCTACAAATTGCAGAAAATCTGGCCAGCACAGCTAGTGGTGAAGGCTTCTGAGAATCTTAGTCCAAGAACAGGGTTGTCTCTCCCCACAGAGTATCAAACAACTCTTTCCTTCTCTCTGTGCGTGGATCTTTTCAGTAGGAATACCTGCTAGACAAGCTGATGCAAGGAGAGCCATCTGTTTAGAAGAATGAGTCTGCAAAGATGCGAGACTTTGGGTGAGGCATGTTAAGTGGAAAAACACCCTTGTGAGGAAGAATTTCCTGACGGTTAGAGCTGTTCGGCAATGGAATATGCTGCTACGGATGGTGGTAGAGTCTTCTTCTTTGAAGGTTTTTAAGAAGAGGTTGGATGGCCGTCTGTCGGGAGTCGTGTGATGGGGGTTCCTGCATGGCAGGGGGTTGGACTAGATGGCTCTTGAGGTCTCTGCAAACTCTGTGATTCTATGATTCTATGAAATATACTATTTTATCAGTGTCTGATCAGAAACACATTGCATTCACGTATGGCCTAGGACTACAGCCTTGAAATGCTTATTGTGCAAAGTTGCATCATATGCCCATTGAAATTATGTGTAAAGTAGTTTTGGTCATTTTTATCTGAGCAGGTATAGTTTTTGCTTTCTCTCACACAAAAGCTGGTATCAGATATTCCAGCTAGTTTTAGAAGATGGAAAAGTATATATCAACGAATGCAAACAATAAGACTGCATCCCCCAAGGGACTTACAATGAAAAACCCCTTACAATCCACATATCCCACTGACAATGGCGAAAGATTATCGAACACTCTTTAAAAATAAAATTGCTGAACCACTTAATTGGCATCTCATAAAGCAAGTGAAGGGAAATCCAGAAGCATATTGCAGCTCTTGAACCATGCATACAGAACCAGCCCTCTGCCCTGGATACTGCAGAAATGCTCCCCCCCCCCAATCACCTGGGATGCACAACTTGCTTCCCTGAAGAAGAAGAATATAATCTATTACAGAACTGTTTGGCCCACAATAAGAGCACAACGGACTAACCCAATAACATGGCAGGGGTTGCCATGTTATAACATCAAGAATCTATCCAGTCATTCACTGAGCCAAGCAGAAGAGTCATTCCTCTCATGGCCCTTGTTCTTTCAGCCCACAAGGTCCGCACAGATGCTCCAGCTCTGTGGTGATATAGAGGCCCTTTTCCACAGTCTTCAACCTCAACAAATATTTCCATGGCTTGGACGGCAACCAGGATGACAATGCACGAGCTGTGCCCCACTCTCCACAACATGCGGAGGAAGTGTCCCAAAGCACAAGAACAAGCTATATACTGACCAACATCCACCTGCCTCCCAGCACCACATAAAGAAGTAGTGTACATGCACTTCTCCGGAGGGTCAGAACAAAGAACTGGAGTTTAGGAGGGAGTGCTTTTGCCATTGCACCTAGAGCAGGCATGTCCAAACTTTGGCCCTCCTGATGTTTTGGACCACAACTCCCAGAATTCCAAGCCTGTATTTCCAATGGCAAAGGACTGAGGGAGTTGTGGTCTAAAACATCTGGAGGGCTGAAGTTTGGACATGCCTGACCTAGATGCAATGGTTTACCGCAGTGTTTTAGACAGAGTGTGATGCTATATACAGTTTCAAAAACAATCCCAGCATTGTCATCAAAGAGGCAGATAAGGGTGTTGCTGTAGTTGTCATGGATACATTGAGCTGCACAGAGGAAGCTGAGAGACAATTGTCCAACTGATTTTTTTACCAGCTGGCTGGATAGTGAATTAGGTATCTTGCTGAACAGCCAGAGGTTGACAGGTCAGTTCCCGATGTGACTCCTTGGTGAAGAACCAGTCTGTGTAGCCATGGGGTAGGTGCACCATCCCATGATGCCCCAGAAGAAGGGAATGGTAAATTGCTTCTTCTGAATATCCTCTACCTAGAAAACCCTCAAAAAGGTTACCATAAGTCAGAATCAACCTAACAGGATGCTGTGGCTGCTGCTGCTGCTGCTATTATTATTATTATTATTATTATTATTATTATTATTATTATTATTATTATTATTATTATTATTATTATTATTATTATTATTATTATTATTCAGCAAACAAGGTAACTACGCTGGATTTTGTATTACAAATCACTAGTCAAATGCTTCCCAAGCGTTTAGGACTACATGATGTATTGGCGAATTATGCATGCAGATCCCAGTAAGGTGGCTTTTTGCAGCTGACCGATGGCGGCTTTGTCAACGCCAGTTTCTTCTAAATACTTGCTTACCTGTTTAGGCCATCACACCCAGTGTGCCGATTACCATTGGGATCACCTGTACCGGTATATGCCAGAGTCTCTGAAGTTCAATTTTCAGATCATTGTATCGGATAATTTTTTTCAAATTGTTTCTCGGTGACTCTACTAACACCTGGTATAGCAACATCAATGATCCACACATTTTTTTTCTTCTCCACAGTCGTAATATCCAGGGTATTATGTTCAAAAAACCCTGTCTGTCTGTATTCGGAAGTCCCAAAGTAATTTTGCATTCTCATTTTCAATCACTTTTTCAGGCTTATGATCCCACCAGTTCTTTGCTATGGGCAGATGATAGTTGTGACACAAATTCCAGTGGACCATTTGAGCAATTACATTATGACACTGTACAGTAACTAGTCTGAGCAATTTTGTTACAACTCAATATATGGTTGATAGTTTCATTTGCCTCTTTACTGAGTCTACATGTGGGATACTCATCTGATTTTTGTATTCTAGCCTTAACTGCATTTGTTTTAATAGCTTGTTCTTGAGCTGCAAAAATCATGGCTTCTGTCTCTTTTTTCAGTGCCTTAATTTTCACTCTCAACTGTCCATGCAGTGCTTTATTATGCCAGCTATCAGCTCATATTTGCATCATTGTTTTCCTGTATTGACCCCTTTTTTATTTATTCTAAATACCTCCTTGTTCTTAACCTACAATAATGCTGGCTCTGTACTATTTTTTACATAATCTGCCAACGCATGCTTCTCTTCTTCAACTGTCTGCTTCACTTGCAGAAGACCTCTATCACCTAATTTTCTAGGTAAATACAGCCTGTCAACATCACTGCATGAATGTAATGCATAGTGATTGGTCATAAGTTTTCTTGTTTTCCTATCCAGACTATCTAGCTCTATCTGTGTCCAGTTTATAATGCCAGCGGTATACCTGATGACTGGTATGGCCCAGCTATTAATGGCCTTGATGGTGTCACCATCATTCAGCTTTACTTTTTAGTACTTTTAAAACCCTTTGACTGTATTCTTTACTGACCACATTTTTCACTTGCCCATGCTTGATGTTATCTAATTGCAGTATGCCCAGATATTAATGGGCTTTAAACTGATGATACTTAATGGCTTGTACATTTGGCATTTCAGTTCCTTCACTCTCAGTGATTTTTTGTTTGTTTGTTTTCTGAGTGCCACTGTGGCACATTTGTTTAGTCCAAACTGGGTTGGTCAGTGAGTGTATTTTGGTTTCTGATTTTCCATACAACTTTAAGTCATCCATATACAATAGATGATAAATTTTCCCTGAATTTTTAGCAGTCTGGTACCCTAAATTTGTCTTCTGAAAAATTATTGAGAGTGGAATCAAGGCAATTTTAGACAAAAAATATAGTTTATACATGGAAAAATACTATATTTCTTTATATGATCACGGCCCTCGTGAGTTTACAAAGTCCTTTGGTATTCCTATTTAATTTTTATGTAGCAAATATTTATGTTTTATTTTTTATCATGGTAATTAGAAAATCTTACTTTTCCATTAAAATATTGGAAAAGAAAGATATTCCCTCTCCCTTTTAGCATGGGAGGGGGAAGTCATAGCGTCATGCTATTTTTAAGGGTTTTCATAAATAGCAGGAAGAAGTCTAGTTATTCTGATGAAAACCTAATCTTTTTTGTGTATACATTTTGTTATATAACTAGAGTTGCCCTTTAGTGAAAGACTCCAAGGGTGGTGTTCAATTTAAAACAAAATCAAACCCTGTGAAGTACATTACAGTTTTGCTCTAAAAGCTTTTGTTCATTTTAAATATCCTTCTTTCATCATAGTGGACTGCAGTAATACGTGAGAAACTTCCTTTGGTAGCTTGTTTGTTTTGATGCAGAACTCCTTTAAGCTTTTTAAAAAAATATATTTTCAGATGACTTTTGTAATTTGGGCAGCAATCTACTTTAAGTGATGTCATGTGTCGTTTTCACTGACTGTGAAGAATTGGTCTTAAACATACAGATGTAATGTGTTTTTTTCTCCCTTCTTTACAGCTCTGCCATTGATTGAGAGAGAGAGGCAGAGAATCAATGTCTACACCAACAGATCCTAGTGCAATGCCTCATCCTGGCCCTTCCCCAGGCCCAGGTCCGTCTCCAGGACCAATACTGGGTCCCAGCCCAGGACCTGGTCCTTCACCAAGTTCAGTACACAGCATGATGGGACCAAGCCCTGGACCTCCAAGTGTCCCCCATCCAATGTCAACGATGGGGCCGGGGGATTACTCACAAGAAGGCATGCACGCTATGCATAAAGTAAGTTCGTTTTAATCGTTTTCATATTTTATGTCCAAAACATATCTGGCAAGACTGAGAACCAGTTACAGTAGTTTAATATCCCCAGTTATCACTACAAGCTTTGTATTATGCAAATAATTGGGAAGAACTAGGAGCATCATCTGATTTGTACATGGAGTGTTTTAGTGACAGACATATTCTAATTAAGCCACTTAAGCACCATTTCCATAAATACTTGCTTAAGACTTGTGTGAAGATTCTCAGTCATCCAGGTTCGTTTAACTGGGAGTTGAGTCATGGCTACTGGACTTCTTTTTTGAGAGATAGAAACGTTTCGCTGTTCATCCAAACAGCTTCATCGTGAACAGCGAAATGTTTCTCTCTCTCAAAAAAGAAGTCCAGTAGCCATGACTCAACTCCCAGTTACTTGCTTAAGAGTACCTCCAAATAAATGTGGAGAGTGTACTTTTGTGTATGTAGAATAAAATTATTCATCTCCTTTTAAAGAAGGCAGCTATTTTATAAAATATAGTTATTAAAGAACTGCTGAAAGTTTTGAAACTCGGGAACAGGTGCACTCAGATCCAGACATTAGAAACTGTTCTCCTAGGACAGGTTTGAACACCACACATTTTTGTGTCCTCCAGACCGAGTAAATTTATTATTTATTTATTTTTAAGTTTATATACTGCACCGGTTTTCCCAGGGAAATTAGCTGTCACACTGCAGGAGCACGCTGTCCAAAATGTGCAACTTTTCTTTTTCATGTTTTCTTTGAATTGCACCACAGATGATTTAGTTTTGCGTCGTAATGTGGGTTGCTATATATTTTAGGTTGTTTAATTTTTGTAGGGCTGAGGAAGAAAGCTGGCTTAGTGCATCTCTTCCCTTCCAGGCCTAAGTTACTTGGGGGGGGGGAGGCTTGCTAAAGTCACGTTGATTTACTTTCATGTACATCCAGAATTCTAGCAGAGTTCGGATGTGCTTACTCTGTTTTTATACAAAGTTTTCCTCATTTACTTTAGTGTTAAGAGAATACTCTAGACATGCTGCACGAAGGCTTTTGAGATGGAGCAGAGATTGCCTTGCCTCAAAATTTCCGAGCAGGGCATCTCCACACTGCAGTCACAAGCCACTTGTGATACAAAGTGAGATGTTTTCCTTGTTGAGTGGAAAATGATGTCTTGCATTGGCATTCCTACCTATGGAGGAAAGTATTGAACCAAGTTCAATAGATATATAATTATGTTATTATTGTTTTTGTCTTTGTTTGTATTTATTCAAACTTGTAATCAGCCACATAGTTCCTTTAAGTAATGATGTGAATCGGGGTGGATAAAAATCAATAATTGTTAAAAATTAAATTAATTTCAATCATAATTTAATTTTTTAAAATGATTTTTATTTAAATCTTCAAAAACCCTTATTTTTAAATTTTAAATTGTGATTTAACTCAATTTGAAATCCAACTTAATTTGAATTAATACGTATGTCACGAGGATTATCCCGATATTTGGGAAATGGGCATGTTGTAACAGGTGCTTAATGTTACTTATGATTTTGAGGTTGTTTATCTGAGTTACGTCCTTCTTGTTCATTAAACAGGAATTGTCCTACTGAGCAACTGCTTGACATGGTAATGTAGTGTTGCACTGAAAATAGGTAGAGAGAATTTCCTACTTGCAAACTTTTAAAACCTCACATTTTAGTGCCTTTATTTTAAGTGGGATCCTAGGATTACAAATGTGATCCTAAGCTTATTCTCACTGAGTTACTCTATTTTTCCATCTATAAAATGTCCCCATGTATAAGGCAACCCCCACTTTTCCAAACCCAAATTACCGTTTCGCAACCAAGTGGTTCTCTTCTCGGCTTAATTCCGTGTACAAGATGACCTTCAATTTATGTCTAACAATTTCAGACAAAACTATAGTATTACATATGGAAACATACTGGAAGTGGCAAGCTTCAAGAATATTTTCTCTTATGGGATATGTGCTATGCTATGCGGCAGGCATGTCCAAACTTCGGCCCTCCAGATGTTTTGGACCACAACTCCCAGAATTCTAAGCACAGACTGCCAATGGCAAAGGACTGTGGGAGTTGCGGTCCAAAACACCTGGAGGGCCGAAGTTTGGACATGCCTGCTATACGGGGATGTATGGTGAACAACTTCGAAGCTATCAAATTGGAAGGGGAATATCCTAGTAATCATATATGGGTCCTTTCCCAGCTCCAGATTGGGAATGTGTTGTTTGCTTCCTTTGGCTATTCTTAGTCAGGAGATGCTGGGCATCACATTACCTGCCCCCTATGTACCCTTCTCAGCGTCCCTTGCAGACTCAGGGGGATGACGTGTTTTATTCCTCAAATATTTATGGCCAAAACTTCAAGACCCTCTTTCCCCACTCCACCAACTGTTCTTGCAGAGAAGGTCACTGCAGCACTTGCTTTGCAAGAAGTGTGAGGAGAGGCAGGATATGATGATAAAAATTTGGTTTGGCTAAGGCAGTGGTTCCCAAACTTCTTAATGCTGCGACCCTTTAATACAGTTCCTCATGTTGTGGTGAACCCCTTGGCTTGTGTGGAAGAGGCCACAAGCCCCCTTTTGCCGGCCCCACTGCCGCACATGCCATAGAGAACTAACCTCTACAGGCACCCTCAGCCAATCACAGCCTCTGGTGCCATTGACTGGCAACCCCTCCAGCCTATTAAGCTGTAACTCACTCTCCCCCCCCTTCCTCCCTCCCTTCCTCCAGACCCAAGCCGTTTGTGCCTTTTTCTTCATTGGCTCATGGCGACCCCTGTGAAATGGTCATCCGACCCCCAGGTTGGGAACCACTGGGCTAAGGGCTAGTCAAAGAATGTAGGCTTTAGTTTATTGAGATTTAAACATTGCATTGCACACACTTTTAA
Source organism: Phrynocephalus guinanensis (assembly GCA_037367245.1). Lineage (NCBI taxonomy): Eukaryota > Metazoa > Chordata > Lepidosauria > Squamata > Agamidae > Phrynocephalus > Phrynocephalus guinanensis. The sequence continues at coordinate 37,035,651 of CM074738.1, read as the reverse complement.
TTTTCTGGGGGGGGGGAAATGATTATAGAGGAAGGTGGATGGCCATGCCCATTGCTCCTTGGAACACAAACAATGGGATGCAGATTACCTAGCCATTTTGTTCCTGGTCTAACATGGCGATAGAGCTCCACAGTGCTCTTGAGTAGGGGATATGGTTCCAATGAAATTGTTTCAGAGGATCATAATAACGTTTGTAATTCAGGGATTTCAGCATTATAACTCAAGGGTTTTAAAAATGACCTGTGTTACTATATATTTTAATGTTACATATTTGTATCCTGCCTGTTTGTCTAATCTAAAGCATTAGAAGTAGCAACAAGATTATGACTATGACAATCCCTCTAAGTGATTTAGCGCCAGATAAGCTGTTGGGGCCAATCAAACTCGATCCAGCATAATGAATCAAACATTGAAAGTTGTAACCAGTCAGTGAAAGGATCTGAAGTTTCCTTTATGGGACTCTCCTGCCAATGGAAGAATAGGAGATGACCTCCTCCTGGAAACTAGCTTCACAAGACTGAGAGGCCCTCTGGATAGTGTGGGGTGACTGGAGGTAAAAACAGAAATCAGCAGCTCTGTTTTCTGTCAGTATCATTGTTGGCTAGATCTCAGACCTGTTTATGAAGAGGAGCCCTTCTGTTCATGGGAACATACTTAAGAATCCTTGCTCTTATTGTGATTACACTAAGAAAAATATAAGTACAGTAATCACAACTTACCTTCTGCTTAGTAATGTCTATAGTCCTGTTAGTTTTAAAAATATAATAGACCTTTTTTTGGTTTTGGTTTGTCCTGGAATTTTTTTTGGGTTTAGGAACACATTTTTGTGGTTTAGGACACATTTTTGGGTTTAGGACACATTTTTGTGTCCAGACCAGGCCTGCCCAAAGTCTGGCCCAGGGGCCAAATCCGGCCCATCAGGCCATTCTGAGTGTTGAGTTTAATATGTGCTGCCTCTTTCTACGTTGCTGCAATTTATGAGCTCTCTGAGGAGTCCTAAGTATTTTGAAATCAGTGCCCGAAATCTTATTCTTTAGCTTTGTAAATCATTGCTGGAATCAGCGGAACTTAAGAAGATACTGACACACCACATCTCCGCTGATTCACTGGTTCTAATCTAGCTGCAATTTACTATGCTACACAACAAGATTTCAGCTACTGAGACCCAAATCATAATGCCCTTGAAGCTCCTGCTGTGGAAATTAATGACCTTGATTTTGGATGAATTATATCCTATATGTGAAATCCAGAAAGTTTTATACTTCTGAATATTTCAGTCACTTCTTTGAAGGCTTCATACGCTCAATCTGTTGCCCTTTGGCTATATTAGATCACATCCTTCTGCCAACCTGGTTAGCTGATGACTGCGGTGACTAGAGTTGATGATTATCTGGAGGGCTCCAGGTTAGGGAAAACTGCTTCCCATTCAGTGATCTCAGAAATGGGTTTTGGATTCAATTCCTTAGGGAGAGAGACTGAGATTTCCCCTTAGAGAGCAGAAGCCTGTTGCAATTTATAAAACAACAGAATATGTTTAGTGAGAGCTACTTTCAGATATGAAGACACAACTCTATTTAGTTGTGGAAGAAAAACCTGAACCTGAAACTTAAGTGGGAAAGAGACAGCTTTATTTTCCATTTCTAAGAATAGATGTGTGGCTGAAGAAATGCTTAAGCTTTGATATACAATATCACAGCGTTTTTAGTTATTGTTGTTACAATGTATGCTGTAATACTGAGAGAAGACGTTATATGGCCACATGCTTCTCCTTTCTTTTTTTGCCATTTTCATAATGTTTTTATTAGCTCTTCTCCTCAGCCTTGCTGATGGTGATTAGAGGAGGTTGTCAGAATAACGTTATGGGTTAACTGATCTGCATTAATTTCCTTTATTTAGCCTTGAAGGGTGCTTTTTTTTAAAATCGACTCCCCGCCCCCTTCAGTTTGTAACTGATTTTCTAACTGCCAAGGAACATTCCTAACCTTTGAGTGGCAGTAGTAAAACATGAGGAGAAAACCCCTTCGCTTGCACCAGTTACTATATAGTAACACGCTTTATCCCTTGAAGATAAAGCCATTTCTCTCTGGCAGAGGTTGGCGCTTCAACCAAAATTAGACAGTTGGTCTTGTAATTCGAAAACACCTTGGCCTGGATTCCCTTGGTATTATCTCAATTTTAACCATCTGAACTGCTCTTCAGCCTCAAGATTTCCCTCTGTTGTTTTCAAAATAGTTATCTGGCTGCCTCAGTCTGTCGGGTTGGAAGCAGTAACATAATTTGTTCCTATTTCTGAATCTCTAGCTCGGCAGCTTTCAGAGTGTGGGTGGATGTGGATGGGGCTTAAAGGCATGCCCTGGCCTTCAAAGGAAAGGAACAGAGAGTGTCCACTTGCGGCCCCGTTTGGGTAGTTTCAAAATGTAGCACCGTATCCAGGAAAACTTTTAGCAAAGCCAACCCATGCTTGTCCTGTGCGCTTCCCACCAGCTCCCTCACCCCAAATCTGGATTCACTTCTATGAGTTGCTTAGTTGGCTTCTATTTTTCCTCACAGCTTTCCTCTTTTTTACCCTCCTCTGTTTTTCTGCCTCCTCCCTTTTTCTCTGGCTGGACATTTGGTACTTAATGCATACATGCGGGGACCTAAAGGTTATTGATGATGTAAGCTGGGCTGATAGAGGTTCCTAAGAGAAATGGCCAGTGCTCCGGCTTTGTATGTGTGGCCGCCAAGTGGGAAAGCAAGAGGGAGGGTGCATGCTGTCCCTCCCCGAGCAGTATCCAAATGTTCCTCTTTCCTTAAATCTCAAGTCCCCAGTGCTTCACATTTGCAGTGGGCGAGTGTAGAAAATCTTTTTATTTCATCCTATGCTGGTGGTTTTGGGTTCAAAACATCCCACCTTTGTAATTGGAATGGCTTTCTTTCTACACCCCACCTCCCAATTGCTGCTCCCTGGATACTGGGTGGATGTCATTTTGTCCTCCTATGGCAGTCTCTCCTCTGTCTCCTGTTGTCTCCTTCCAGTTTTTATCTTATTATTCAGATACTTCCTCCTCCTGTCTTCCTTCACCCTTGTGAGTTGAGTGAAACACAACCCTTGCTTTCCTAACCAACACTGTGGGGGTTTTTTTTGTGCTGTTGGGGAAGGGAATTTATTTATTTATTTATTTTTATATTTATATACCGTGCCGATTTTCCAAGAGGGAACTCTGGGCAGTTTATATAGACACAAAAAATCTAAAAAATAATAATGATAAATAAAATAATAATAATGAGAAAATTAAAGGGGGGGGGGAAATATTTGAATGTATTTGAATGTGCTCTGAGGATTTGCTTACTGTCAGTCCTTCCCTTTTATAGCAAGGCTTAAGTCCCTGCAGTAGAATATTCACATTGTGAGGGGAAAATGTATTTGGGATTTTCTGTTGAAGCCGTTATCGCTTATAGGTGAAGACTGGACTGGGAGAACAGTAGTCCCTTCCATTTTGTCCTACTAGTATTTGTTTCCAGGTCCTCTTAGGCTTGATGGTTTTTGCCTTTTGCTTGATTGATGCCGAAATGTAGAAATGTATTGTTCTCAGCTCTCTTGTCAAAACATATAGCAAGAGTGCTGTATAAAAGAAGCAAAAGTGTCAAGGAAGTGGCTTTTTAAATAACTTGAGTTACATTAAAGAGGGGGGAAAATCTAGCATTTTTGACTAAATGCATAAAGGATTTGATTTCAGAAAAAGACTGGTGCCATGTCATGTTACACTTGGTATTGTTTACTTGGTTGACTTGATGCTGTTAATGCCACTTGAATCTTTTGCTCAGTGTTAAAGACATGCCATTTGGACTTTCAGTTGATACTGTTTTACGTAGTTATGAATATCAAGGTACTGGGAAAAAATTAAAGGGGAAAGGAGGAGAAAAATGGGGCAAACTGTTGTGGTACTTTAAAGACTAATGTTTATTTCTCTGTAAACTTTTGCGGATCAAAACCTGCTTCTCCAGACAGAATGAGTGCAAATACTATATTATCTTATTTTAATATGTATCCCTGTGACAGTAAGCTTCATGACCAGGTAAGGATATGGATAATAGGCCAAGTGACAATGATTCATCAACACATAAATGTTACACATTAACCTGTTAATTGCTTTAGTTTGCAGGACATAGATATGTAGTAAACAGTATGCCAGGCTGTCATAGAAATTGTGAGAGTTGTTCATGGGGCAGCAGTCAGAGTCTGTCATTTTCCCTTGCCATATTCTGAACATTCGCCTAGAAGCAACTCTCAACATTTATGGAGCAGAGAGGTCTATCTGGCATACCAGGTAGTAAGTGGCCTTTGGGCCAGATGACAGAGGTTGGCAGATCAATAAATTAATAAATAAATTTATCACTAAGATCCAGTAATTAAAAGCTCAGTAGCCTCATTGTGTCAGTGAACCATTGGCTGAAGTCACGACTTGAGTGGGGCCACTGAATCAATGGAATTTATATAGGTATTGGCTTTTGAAAGCCCTCCTGCTTCATTAGGCCTACTGTAGAGACAACATTGTATTGGAACACACCACTTGTCTACTATCAATAGCCTCAACTATCCATGAAGCCTACTGCTATGCACGTACTCATACTAGGATGCTGTCAAGTAAATTCTAACTTACGCTGACATTTACCAGGGTTCTCTAGCTAGAGATTACTCAGAAATGGTTTGCCATTCCATTCTTTTGGGAGAGCTTTACTATTTTTCCAAGATAATAAAGGCTGGCTGGCTGTACTCTTGGGCACACAAAGAAAATCAAACTCCCAGCCTCTGGCTCCATAGAAGGATACTAAATCCACAGGGATTTGTATAAATACAAATTGGGAGGATAGTTGAATTCCTTGTATTTGAAGAAGGATTTAATCCATGGAAGCTCACATTGAATTAATCCCATTTGTTTATAAAGTGCCACAGTATTTTCCCCTCTTATCTCCTCCCCTCCCCCTTTCCTCTATACTGAAACAGACTTACATGGCTATTTTGGAAAATATTGATAATGACATCTGTCACTTGATTGATAAGTATGATTATGTTTCATATGCACATGTATGTTTTAGATTTTGTGATTTTTCACAAGTGTCCAAGGGAGGGGGTGTAGACGAAAACTGTAAAGCATTGAAATATAATTCATTACCTCTTCATTTTTACAGCCCATTGATGGTTTGCATGAAAAAGGAATGGCTGAAGACTTGCATGGCAGCTCTATGAAGAATGCAAGTATGCGACCTCCTCACCCTGGTATGGGACCACCTCAGAGCCCAATGGATCAACATAGCCAAGGTTTGTATCGTATATGCTTTTGACAAATTTTAGATAATTTTTAGGATCTGTGGAACTACAAACCAGTTTTGACAGAAAACATCAAAACTTCCATGGTAAAACTGTTGTGCTTTTTTATTTTAAAATCTTTAGTTGCATATGTGAATTCATTTCTGGAAAGTAGCTGCCTATTAGACACCAAGGCAGAAAATGCAAATCTAAGATGCTTTTATTTGCTTTGCTGTTTTCCAAAAACTCTTAGTGTTGAAGGCCCAAAACCATGGCATAGAGAAAGCGGTTAGTAGGAGGGCATGTGTTTTGCATGCTGAAAACCTTGTGATCGGTCTGCAGCTTCTCCAGATCAAAAAGAAACAACTGCCAATCACTATACACAAGGGTTTAAAGGAGCTGTGACAGTCCAGATGCTGCTGAGTTTTAGTTTCCATCACTTGCAGGCATTGGACAATTGTGGTAGGTAGTGGAAGCAGCATCTGAAGGTGCATAGGTTACCAGCTCATTGTGTAGATAATACAACTGGCCTTTTTAAACCATTGGCGTGATTCGACATAATGAAGATTCCTGTATTTCTTTCCTTGGTCAAACAGTTGGTCTAGTTTATAATTGTTTTGATTGGAGGTAGCTCTTCTGGCCTTCAGGCAGAGACCTTTCCCAGCTGTCTTTAAATAGTTTTAAATTAGGGCTGACATGACTTGAACTAGGGTGGGGAGTATGGTCTTCGTATACTTACTATCTCTGTGTGTCAAGTATGGTTTCACATACAGTGTCATCTTACAGCTGCATTTGTATTTAATGTTCTGAACTCTGGCTTTGATGGACAGTATATTAATGATGACCATGTGGCTATTTGGAGGGAACAGATTGGCCAAATACTTTAGCACAAAAACTTCAGTGAGTTCCATATAATTTTGCTTCCTTAAGTACTACATCACGGGGTCATGGTGATTCAGTATTGAGCTATTTTAATATTTCATATTGGCTCTTAACCTGATCAAGGATTCATTGTTCCATATTTATAATATGGGAATCAAGTAGCAGCCTTGTAGATTCCAAGGTGAAGGTGAGGAATAGGAAGAGGATATAAGACATTTTCAAGAAGACAACGGCATAATCAATCAGTAAGAGTGAAGATTTGAAATCTCCAAGTATTGGAGCATTGACTCATCCTGACTCTTGTAATGCAGTACTGCAAGAAATTTGAATGGTGAGTTTTGTAGTCAGTTCTTCAAACACATCATTGGACCTCAGGCCTAATCAACTGGAAGCTTTCAAAAATAAAAATTCCTGGTTTTGCTGCATGCCTAGCTTTCTGAAAACAGGGATGAAAGTGTTAATGGGACAGGCCACAGTACTTGGCTGTGGGCTTTGTTTGTCTTGGTGGATCAGAAGTTGAGAATGTCATTTGCATTCTGTAAAAGAACACTGTTGAGGATCGAGAAATGTTTGCAGGACCAAATATTAGCTAAAGTCTATGCAGCCTGTGTGGATTTAAGGATTATATCCACACTGTGTGCTAGATATATTATTCTTCAGTGGTTCCTATCTTGGGTCTTTATGTTAATTATGCTACCTGCCTGCTAGGAGCAGCCTTGTTGTCTTCCTTTGGCAATGACCACTGCAGTAGTTTGTTTTTAGATGCTTATGGAAGACTGGGAAGGCTTTAGAAAGGTCAGGTGTACCTGTAGCAACATATGCTGTATAGTTAAGCTCTAAGAACAGAAGGTAAATGTAAAATACACTTACCGTATATACTCGAATATAAGCCAGGTTTTTCAGCCCTTATTTTTAGCTGGAAAAAAACACCCTTGGTTTATATTCGAGTGAATATGGTAGCCAGCTTGGGGGAGGCAGCGGAGGGCTGGTCTTGCCCATTCTGCTGCCTCCTAAGCGCTCGGCCGGCTTGGGGAGGGTGGCGGAGGGCAACTTCCCAAGCCAGCCAAGCACTCAGGAGGCAGCGAAATGGGCATGACTAGCCCTCCGCTGCCTTCCCCAAGCTGGCTACTATATTCACCCTTGTTCCCCTCTTATGCTCTTCCGGTGAGCCAGCCCACCGGCGGAATGGAGGGAGAGCCTGAGGACAGGACGGAGGTGCGAAGGAATGCTACAAACACACAGGCTCGCCGCCGCCACCACCACCACCACCACCACCACCACAGCCTCAACCCCTGCTCCTCCTCCCTACAAAAGGCCACACTGAACTAGACCAGTGGCAGGTTTACCTCGCCCAGGGACGTTGGGAGAGCCAGGAGCGACAGCAGCAGCAGCAACAGCAGCCTGTAGGCAGCCCCGCGTCTTGTTGTTTGCGCAAGAGAGGCACATGCGCAGCATGAGAGAAAAATAAGGGGAGCGCCACTTGCACAAGTCACTGCTGTTGTTGCTGCCACCTTTGTTCGAGCTTCCCTCGCATTGGAGTTGCGGAGGAAAAAGTTTCCTGACGTCACACCCCAGGCTGGCATCTTCTCCACATCGTTCCCCCACCCTTCAGCTTCTGGAAGCTGAGAGAGAGGGAGAGTTGCGGAGCTCCCGTGTCTCACCTGCGCACCAAGCCTCCGGGAGCCCTAAGCCACGTTGGGCCCCAGGCCATGCATTGGCTGGGAGGAGGTGTCTCCCTCTAATGCTGCCGGGGGAGGGGGACGCTGGCACGCAAGGCCTCCATGGAGAAGGAGATAGGTGGTGCCTATTGTCCTCACGCCGCTCGGGGGTAGATTTTGGCGAGTGTCCGGGGGCTGAAGGCTAGGCAGCAAAAGGCGGCCTGGCGTGACCAAGTGCCTCTTGCCAAGTGGCCCACAGTTGTTCCTCCTCCCTTTCCCAAGTAGGTGGAAAGCAAAGGAAACTTGGGCTCTGTGATTGCTTCCCCCCCCCCCGGGTGCTCTGCCAGCTTGACTGCACGAACCCGGTGTCAGGCGAAAAATATAAGCTGACCCAAATATACCTCCTTGACTTATACTTGAGTCAATATGTTTGTCTAGTTTTTAGTGGTAAAAAACTGCCCTCGGCTTATATTTGGGTTAGCTTATATTCGAGTATATACAGAATCTCTGGCAGTTTTTAAAAACAAATCAGTACTAACAGAAGCACATCATTCAAGGCTGTGTCTCCAAGGAATATACAGTTGGAATCAAGCACTTGCAGTACTGTTAGTTTTTCGGTATTTACATAAGGCTTACAGCCAATGTTCGTTTGTTTAAACAATTGTCCAACATTCCAAAGCTGCACAGGACAGAATGAGCTGATTATTTCACAATATATGATGTAGGGATAGGTACTATCTATTTATTTATTTATTTATTTATTTATTTATTTATTATTTATTTATTTATTTATTTATTTATGTACCACAACCAATTCGCCCCATGGGGACCTTGGGTGATTTACTTAGAAAACAACACATATACAATTAAAACCAGCATAAGAAATAAAAATCAAACCAGTAATGCAAAAAAGAAAAACAAATAACCTGGCAAGAGGCACAAAAACAAATAATGATGACAAACATTAGCAATCACTGAATGCTTCTTTAAAAAGACAAGTTTTTAAAAGGCTACTAAAGATGGAGCTTGACAAATCTTGCTAGGCAGTTTGTTCCATGTAGCCAGGCCAGCCATTGAGAAGGCCCGATTGCATGTGGCAATCTTACGGGCCTCCCTGGGGTGGCCACCCAGAACGTGAGTGCCATTGAAGCTCAAGTGGGCCAGGCCAGCACTGACCTTTGGGAGATGTACTCTGCCAGTATTCAGGGTACAGCCTTGGAGAGTTTTGTAAACCAAAACCAGCACCTTGAACCTTATTCTGGAGGCGACGGGCAGCCAGTGTAGGTGAGGTCAAATCTCTGTAGGTGAGGTCAAATCTGCCCGCACAAACCACCAATCCAGCAGTTGCATTCTGCACCCATTGTAATTGCCAAACAAGGGTCAAGGGAAGCCCCATGTAAAGAACATTACAATAATCTATCCTTGATATGAGTAGCGTCTGCACAATTGTCCTCAGGGAGTCCCCAACAAGGTATGGGTGAATCTGGGCAATAAGCCTAAGCTGGTAATAGGCCGACCTGGTCATGGCTGCCACCTGCGACTCCAGGGACAGCTCTGGATCCAGGACAAGGCCCAGACTCCTCATTCTTTCAGCCAGCTGGAGGACAGTTTCACCCGGACTGGGAAGAGGGCCACTGTACCCATCCCCCCCCCCCCCCGAAGAACAGAACCTCAGTCTTTTCAGGGTTGAGTTTGATCCTGTTAGTCCTGGTCCACTCGAGAACCACAGCCAGCCAGTGATCAAGGGTCTGGACGGCCTCCATTGCAGAAGTGGAAAAGGAGAGATAGAGCTGTGTGTCACCAGCGTACAGATGACAGCAAGCTCCATATCTCTGAGTGACCTCAGCCAGCGGCCTCATGTAGATGTTAAAGAGAATGGGGGAGATTGCTAACCCCTGAGGCACCCCACAAGAGACTGTCGAGGGGGACAATAATTCTCCCTCCAGGCTCACTTGCTGGGCTTGGCCCTTGAGGAAGGAGTGGAGCCAGCCCAACGCTAGCCCCCCAATCCCCACCTCAGAGAGCCCACCCAGGAGGATACTGTGGTCGATGGTATCAAAGGCCACTGACAAATTGAGAAGGACCAACAAGGTAGAGCAACCCCTGTCAGCCCCCTCCATGACACGGCCTGAACTCGGACTGGAAGGGATCCAGGATGTTGTTCTCCTCCAGAAACAATTGGAGCCGCGTGGCAACTCGCTCCACCACCTTGTCTAGGAAAGGAACATTGGCTATAGGATGATAATTAGATATATCGTCCAAAGCCAAGTCTGGTCTTTTAAGAACGAGCTTAACCACCATTTCCTTCAGCCAACAGGGAAAAATCATAGGGCCAAATGCAACAAATTGAGGAGACCAAGGGGGCGCAGCACTGGCCACGCTCGGGGTCAGATCACAACATATGGCCTGAATTTTAGACTCCACATGACCCCGTTTTTCAAAAGCAAACTTGCATTGCATATACAAATTTAGGTCATATATTTTCATACTTATGATGCAGTACTGCTTTCTTTAGATAGATAGATAGATAGATAGATAGATAGATAGATAGATAGATAGATAGATAGATAGATAGATAGATAGATAGATAGATAGATAGATAGATAGATAGATGAAATAGTTGTGGAGTGATTACAGTTAAATTGGGTTAGTTGTGTTCATCCATGTAATATACAAAGCCTCAGATGAACAAACAATGGTCCACTAGACCAGCGATCAGTGATCTGTTGCCCTCCAGATCTTTTGAGTTAAAGTTTCTGTCTGCCCGTAACCAGTGTGAGTATTGGGCAATTATAGGAGTTGATGAAGGTGGTTGTCCCAAACCTGTGGAAGGCATCAAGTTGGCAGTCCTGGGTTCGGATATGTTCTGACCTAACACACAATGTTCGACACACAGTCACATATTGCAGAGAATTTACCCAAGACTTTGTACTGATTTATTTACAGCTGCTTCGAATAAATGCTGAAGCAATCTTACGGGTGCAACATTGAAGCAATAATTATAGCAGACAATAGTTAATGTAATGTGGCCTAAGTAATGCATTTTGAGGTATAAGTGATAAGTGGTCTGCTTTCTCCTTTTAATTTTTCCCCTTATCCTTTTAATTTTCCAGTTGGTTAGAAAGAAGCTGCGCTACCCACCTCCCTAAATCAACAAATAGCTTCTTTACAAAGAAACTGCTTCCTATGTTCTCACCCTAAATTTGTACTAATAGTTCACCAATCTCCAGTTCTCTCCCTTCTTCCCCTCCAATGGGGGTCCAATGCCATATAATAGTATTTTCCTGGCAATGATTTTCTGGAAAGAGCAGGTTGCAGAGAGTAGATAGTGAGAAGTCTCTGAGTAGTCTGATGGAAATATAATTGAAGCTACTGTAGCCTGTTGTGCCGCTATGCAGAGCCTCCCATGCTGAAGAAGGCTTGTTCTACTCACACATTACTGGCTTCAACAGACAGTAATTGTGTTTGGAGGCAACGTGTGGGATACCAGTGATTGGGACACAATTGTTATAGGAAATCTCATTTTGCTCACATCAGTGTTCAGAACTCGAGAGTCCTAATACCTGTGTTGAAATTGAAGTTAGTGTCACTGGCTCCTTGAATTTAATACTTTTAAATGACATAATTAATCATGGCAGATGGAAGCAATGCAGGAACTCTGCTTCATTTTTTTTTTTTTTGCACATGCAGTTCTTTTAGTTTCCCAGTACACTGTACTACAGGATTAAGAGATATCTGTATTCATCTTGCCCTTAATGGTGTCCAGAGGAAAACTCTTCTGGAAACTAGATCTGCAGCTCCCTTGCTGATAAATTGCTGCTATTTTTAGAAACTTGCCCTTTATGTTTTTGAAACAAAAGATAATTACTCGAATAGGTTTGAGAAGGGTTTACTTTTGCTCTTTTGGCCTAAATAGTGTTTCTTGTCAGCTTGACAGCTCAGGAGACAGTGCTTCTCAGATGAGGATAGCTACTTATCTATTGTTATGGCTAGTCAAGTCTGCTAATTAAGGAACCCAAGGCAGCTGTTTTGGAAGATGTTGTCCTTTATGGCTTATGAGTGGTGGTTGGATTACATCTGTGTTACAGTGGGTCATTTCTCTAAAAGTACTGAAGCCTTTTATCAAAATCTTCGTTTTCCTTTATGCTATTCTGTTACTTGTTTGGGTAGGTTTTATATGTGAAAAACATATATCCCTATTAGGGAAGACAGTTACTTCCTAGTAACTAGTTAAAATTTGGGACTGAATAAGGTCAAAGAATAAGATTTACTCATCTTGTCAAAAAGTTAAAATAAGTGAGAAAGATACATCTTCTTGCAATATTATATATGATAGAGACTAATCTAATCTTATCTGAAATATATTAACGTTTTATGTATTTTAGGTATTTTACATATTTTATATACTGTATTTTATAAGCCTATTTTTAATTACTCAGGTCAATGACCATATAATAAAATTTGATTTGATTTGTATAAAATGTATTTTAAAAATCTGTAATGTCTGGATAACAATTTATGATTTGTTGATTTATTTAGTTCTTGTATTAATATGCCTCTAATAAAGTATTTATTCCATACATTTTTATGGAATGCTAAATGCAAATTATTAAAATGAATAAGTAGATGTGGAACTGAGGTATTTATTGTCATGGAGAGATGAAAAAACAATAAACAATATTGGATTAATAATACAAGACTCCTAGGCCTTTGTTATAAAACTGAAGAATCAAGATTGTTATTTCAATATTGTACTGCAACCTTTATCCACTTGTAAGGAAGATGTTTTTAACATAGTACGTGTACTTCAAGAGCATAAAAAAAGTCTTAAGAGTTAAAGTTACTTACAATTTCCAAGTTTTTAAGGTGGTGGTGCTCTCAGTTTTAGACATCTAAATACTGTGTTTTATGTTATCAGCATAATATTTATATCTTACATTAAACCTTTCAAGGATAAACAGTCATTTACACATTGGATGCATTCACATGACTTGACCACTCAAGGATCTATGGGACCTCTGGCTGAGCAGTGTGCTAGTGCAGACTTTTTAGACATAACTATATGCAGCACAACACACACACACATATGCAGCAATAGTAGCCAACCAAATTATGGAGGTTTACTCCATAGCTGGCTCCCTGTGTTATCCCTCCTCTGATTTGTTCCTTCCAAATAAACCTTGGAAATACCTGAGGGTTTCTTCATATAAAGTCCAATACTAGATGTTTTGCACATTCAAATAGTGCTTCAAGAGGTTCATGAGAATGAAGCTAGTTTCCAGCAGCATATGAAAATAAACACATGTATATCTTGTTGATAAAGCCTGTTGGTTAACATTAGGCAGTTTCCATATGTTTATGTTCATATTTTTATTTTTATTTCCTCCACCTAAAAGATTTCAATTTGCGGTTAAACTGAGTTGTACAGGTCATAGGTCTCATTAACGGTGGAAAAAGGTCTGAAATGATTTATCTTTGTCTCATTTATTGACATCATAGACACTTGGTATTTTAACAGGGTGTGTAAACTTTTTTATCCACCATAGAACAGTTTTGCCCAGCTTCCATTTTCAGTGATGTTGTGTCATTCAATATTTTTGCTGTTTCAGTTTTGATTTTTTTAAAGTTCTCCTTTGAAGTGAGATTTACAAACAAGTGTTTCAGTTCACCATAGTCAGCCTCACATTTCCATTCCCTTGCAAATTTCCTTTCCCCTATTCTGTTGGCACAACTATCAAGCTGCATAATAAAAACCATCTATACACAGCTTTAAATATATATGTTGTATCACTCGAAAGTCTTCAGTGATAATTTCTTAACATGTCTGGCAGAATAGCAGTGAGTGCATATCTCTGGCCGTCTTGTATTGGACTTTCATTGTCCAGTGAGGTTTGCAAGTGTGAACCCTCTAGTATGAATGTATTGTAGATGAATGTTTAAAATGTGGAATATCTGTGTATTAGAGTGGGTGTCTATATCTGTTAGAACCCAATACAACTTAAAAACAAGCCTTTTTTGTTTTAAATATTTTAAAAATTATTTTTATTGTGGGTTTCTTTTTTTCTAAGCCATATTGCAATGATCTGTTTTTGAAAGCTAGGATGTAAATACATAAATCATTTTCTTATCTGAATGTGGACTGTCTAAACAGCTACCTTTCAGGTTCAAATGATGGAGGAAAAATGCTAGATAAATTAAGAACTCTCTGTTTGTTTGTGATTTGTACTAGTGATCATTCTAGGGGTTAGCTTTGGCGGGGGGAAGGAGTTTGAATGAAGAGCTGAAATTCTAGTTCAATGGGAAAACCCCCTCCCCTAAATTAGCAAAGTATGTTAGAACAACAAGTCTGTGGGAGAATATGCTTCAATATTGTATGTTAGGGCTAATAGTTGCCTAGTAGAAACTACTATTTTAATATTTTATTTTGTGTTGTAGGCTACATGTCTCCTCACCCATCCCCACTGGGGGAGCATGTGTCCAGTCCGATGTCTGGAGGAGGTCCAACTCCACCCCAGATGCCAGCCAGCCAGCCAGGACCCATGATGCCAGGAGATCCACAAGCCATGAGTCAGCCCAGCAGAGGTCCTTCACCATTCAGTCCAGTCCAGCTGCATCAGCTCCGCGCTCAGATTCTAGCATACAAAATGCTGGCTAGAGGGCAGCCACTGCCAGAAAATCTTCAGCTTGCTGTACAAGGGAAGAGAACACTACCTGGCGTGCAGCAGCAACAGACTCTTTACAAGCCATCTGGTAAAGCAGCCATATACCGTACATTTTTCACCTGTGTGTGCTGATCTTAGGCATGATTATGTGGTGTCACTAAGGGGGAACGGAGGACAAATGTACGTACTTTGTGGAACTCTATAAGGATCCCCCCGTGACGATTCTGCCCTCAAAGCAGAATTGCCTATTTTCTTCTAAGAAGCAATTCTCTTTTAATTTTAAGTAGATGTGTTTTTTAAAAAAAAAATTTAAAATGCTATTAATGTTACCCAGAAGATTTTACAAGTCGTAATGATTAGATTCTACATCAATGCTTCTTTGTTAATATGTTGTTGTAGCAGATCTGAGTTTGACAGTGTGGAGGAAGGCTCCAGCGTTCTTTCTGCGATCGGAAGAACCTTAATATTCTATGTTCCCTCACTATTATGTCACCACTTGGTTGTGTGTATATGTGTGTATACCCACACAAGAAGAGTATTGGGTGTACAGATTCTTTTAGAGTAGACACTGCATATTCTCAACTGAAATCTATAACAGCCATTCAAAATCTGTTTACAGTAAATAGTCCTTGTAGATGACACGTTCTAATAAGCATTTGTTCCTTGATTCCTTGCAGTGGTTGTCCCCATCGCTGGAGCAGCATTAGCCTCAGGAATGCCAGGACACACACCCGCTATGGCCCCCAAAACATGGCCAGAAGGTGAAATAAGCAGCTTTAAAAACATCTTTTTGTACTAGAAATGGGCAACAGTTCTTTTGGCCCACTTGTGTGAATTAGGTTGAGTGGCAGAACTAATGCAAGAGAAGAGTGTTCCTATCTGGACAATACACCAGAATATTCTGCTCCAGAAGATTGCAGCCCAAGGTTTTTGCAGAGATATTAACATGATAATTTTTATCTTTTTGTGGGGGGGGGGGGTCCTGCAAGGCTTCCCTTTTCTGAGGTTGCTTCTAATAACTCCCTCATTTGTCATCTTCTTTTGAAAGGGAGAACAGCCTTTTAATTCTTTGATGCAAAATTCTTTCAGTATAATGTTTAAAATGAATACATGAAATGTTCTGAACCCTGAATGTTATTAATTACAGACAGTATACATCAGGTGTATGACTACCAGGTAGATTACTGAAGTTCATATGCTTTCTCCTGGTGGGATTGCAGGATCTTAACTCAGTAATCATTATTTGGATACCATTAAATAGAAGTTTCTCTTTTAAATCTGTTGTATTCTGTCTGAGGTCTCTGCGGTGTTGCTCCTTTGCCCTGCTGCTTCCTATGTTGCTGTTTGCATGAAGAATTAAGAGACCATAATTAAGAGGGATAATTAAGAGACCATAGTCATAACAAGAAATCAGCAGCAGTCAGTAATGGGTTGATAAATAAGAATAGAATGAAGTTTTGTTCCATTTTAAAGCATGACAGTATAGATAATATTTCCAGTAGTAGGAGTCCTTTTCTTGCTGTATCATGTCTCATGCAGGGTAGGTATAAAAAAATCATAATTTATTATTTTTTCAATATTTTTAAATATTCTTAACTACTTTTCAAACATACTGTCACAGTGCGAAAGTAACAAATGGTCTACTGTCCAGACACATTAGTAAATTATGATGCACAGAAATCAGGAGTTGAGAGTGCTACGGGTGGAAGAGAGTAGGCATGACCAGGGTTTGAACCCAGAGGACAAGTTGTTTTTGTTGCTTTTATTGTTTTGACTTGCATACTGGCCCATCGTGTTGGAGCCATCTCTGGGTGGGTTACAGCATAATTTTTCAAGGAGTAGTTTGCTCCCCAGCAAGCTGATTACCGAATTTACCGACTTTGGAAAGATGGAAGGCCACGTCAACCCTGAGCTGGCTATTGGAACCCATTAGGATCAAACTCGGGTTGCGAACAGAGGCTTGAGTACAGTACTGATGTGTAACCACTGCACCACAAAGCTCACTGCTGCACAGTTAGTTTGGCTTTCGCGTATAAGCCAGACTGCAAAGTTGTGGGAAAGACGATTGTGCACAATTTGTTCATATGCTTGGGCTTTGCTTTTATATGAGACATTGATTTTCATCCATGAAGTGTAGAAGTGAAGTACAGTGGTACCTCGATTTACGAATTTAATCCGTTCCAAATGCATGCTCTTAAGTCAAACTACTCTTAAGTTGGGGCACCTATCTAAAAAAATGAAAGAATAAGTAAAAAAAAAATCAAAGAAATGAAAATAAAAGTAAGTCGAGCAGATCATAAATAAAATTTGTAAGGCAGCACTTAAAACACCAACAGTTTTCTGCTCTTTAGTTGAACTGCTCTTAAGTCAAGCTGTTCTTAAGTCGGGGTACCACTGTACATCTTGATTTTGCTAGTACGCTTGAGAATCTGTAAGTAGAGATTTCAGTGTTTGGCATATTCATTATTATATGACTCCTTTTATTTCTCTTTAGTGTATGGCTTTTATATTTATTTATTTTTATTTGAAACTGCTTTGATTTGATGATTTGAGCTAAAGAGTGAACGATGGAGGACTTATGTTGTTGTTTTCTTGATTTTTGTTTAAAAAAACACGCCTACCTTCTTCTTCTTTTTTTCATTTTTCCAGGGCAAAGTGCAGATATGAATGTTCCTAGTACCCCTCAAAAGCTTGCGGTTCCAGCCCCGAGCGGAAGACCTTCGCCTGCCCCTGCTCCAACGCAGCCTGCTGCGGTCATGCCGGGTCCTTCCGTGCCACAGCCTACCCCTGGCCAGCCTTCGCCGATTGTTCAACTGCAGCAGAAACAGAACCGCATCAGCCCCATTCAAAAGCCACAAGGGCTGGACCCCGTTGAAATTCTCCAGGAAAGGGAATATAGGTAATAACCAAATCAGGATTCTTGGTTTTATGAGTACAGTGGACCCTTGCATAACAAACAGTTTGTATAATATAAAATTCGTACAACAGAAAATATATTTCGGAGATAGGGGGAATTTGCTTAATTTGGGCCAAATCCGTACAACATAAAAATAGGATTACTCCATTTTCAATGCATTCCTATGGGAAATTTGTACAAAGGGAAATTTGCTTAACATAATTTCATCTGGAACGAACTAATTCCTTTATACAAGGTACCACTGTATATAAATACATAAGATGTCCCATTAAGCAAAAGCTTCCTTTTGAGAGTCCAGCTAAATGCATTTCTAAATCTTAAGTATTGGGAGCACCAGAGGATGTGTGACTTGCCACAAAACCATACCTGTAGGTGGCTGCCTCCTGGCAAGGACACATAACCTGCTAGGGACACAGTGTGTTAAAGCAAAGGTTGTGTTGGAGTCCTGGATAGCAAGTTACAGGTTTGCTTTCTCAAAGGACAAAAAAATACTCTTTTGACTGGTGGCAAATTGATACGACTCAAAAACAAGTCATTTGCCAGAGCAGATCAAAAGTAGGGTCTTGACCCTTAAACAAATGTGTACTTGCTCCCTGATCACTAAAACTGGCAGAGGGACAAGAGGTCCCAGGCACAGGAAGTGGGAGGTCAAGTGCCAGCCCCTGATTGTTGGCTGTTGCCACCCCAAACTGGGTAGACTTTCTCCTTTTCATTGGAAATATTATGGGAAAAAGGGCCATGGAGACAGCCTGTGAACAAGGAGCCTTTAGAGTCTCTCTTATGCCTCTCACTGAGGAAGGATATCAGAAACTCTCTAAAACACTTGAACTTCAGTTGCTCCTTCAAGAGCCCTGCCAGTTGCTTTTGGAGCACCTCTTTAGAGAGTTTTTTTTCCAGATCCCTCACCAAAACTCAACTTGATCCTCACAACAACTTGGGGAGGGAGGCAAGGCCAAAGGAGGGAATAACCCAGGATCACACTGTGAGTTCCATATCTTGTGTGTATATTTGGACAGAGGCTTATTTGTTCCTAATCCAGTGCTAGTCATAGGTTGGTCAAAATGAGACTATTCTGTCTTTAATTATTCTTATTTTTAATGATTCAACAAAGAATATAGTGAAACATGGTTCTTGAAAAATCTTTCTAAACCCCCTCCCCCATTTTAAAAATATACAGAGAATAGTTCAGCTTACTTTATTTTTTGAAACTGGGCCAACATGGTAAATTTATGCCATCGTTTTTACAAAGCTCTCTTAATACTTTTTTTAAAAAAAAATTAAGTGCTTCTTTAATCTTAATGAATAAGTCTTGTAAAACTAATAATGTTCAATGTAATTTAATGTCATTCCACTATGTGTAAAGCTTCTTTTCTTCTCAATGCTAATAAAAAAATTGCATATGCTATTGTCCTGAAATTATGAGCATGGTGGATTATGTCAAATGGATCTCTTTTATCATCTGACAAAACCGCCTTCCTATGGATAGAAAGCTCTTCTGTGTCCTTGCGTCATCCGTCCGGCTGTATAGCGACTTTCACCCCCAAACCCTGCAGCTATTAATGTTACATCTGTGGTTATGTTCAGTTGGTTTAAGGGAATGCCTTTTTGCAAGACGATCTTTATCTTCGGTTCCATTCCGAATTCGCTTTCTGCATGGGTGGAGACAAATAACGGCGCTGTGGAGATTAATTAAACGTATTTTGGGCAGGGGTAGATTAAATCCCCGAAGCACTTTGGAAATGGCAGCTTCAAGGAACTGCTTCCCTCTTTGGCCCTGTCACGTGATTGGATGACTGAATAGCCTTTAATATTTCTCCCAGAAAATAAGAATGGTCTTTTTTTTTTCATCTGTTCCACGGATTAGGCAGTGAGCCTGGTTTAAGATTTGCTGCATATGTTTTAGGTAAAAGTGTCTGTCATAGTCGCCAAAGATATGGCATTAATTGCAGTTCCATGTGCAGGGTATTACCAGCACTAATTGAAAGAAACAAAAAAAAACCCCTTCCAGTCCCTTCTTTGTTATCTTCACATGAAAGCTATTGGGCTGTTTCTTTTTTTTATAAAGCTTGTACTTCAAGTTTCAGCAAAACCAAGATAATGTTTCTTGGAAATTAAGCACCATGTCCACAATTCAGTACTGTTGTTGGTCTAGATGCGCTGCTTAGATGCACTTCATTTGATTTAGTTTGCAGATATTGTTCTGAGACTCGTTACCTCGTGGATTTATATGACCACCCTTCTTAAGGTGAATAAGATAATGCAGTTTCAAAACTGGCTCCCTGGTAATCGAGTGAACCGGTTAGAAGCCAGAGATCTCCCTCTGTAGCCCCGTTTCTGCCAAGACCAACCTCACCGCCTTCTCCCAGAAGGCTTGTGAACTGAGCAGGGCACTTCATCTCCAAATCGCCTTTCTGGGTCACCAGCTCTTCTCTAAACACTTTTAAGCAGTTTGTTAGCTGGACCTTAACCTCAGCTACGGAGGGAAAATACTTTTCAGATCATGGATTGGACCTTAACTGCTGCTAAGGTTGATACTGATCAGCCACTGTGAAGAGGATATTTAGGGGGGCGCACTACTTCTTGAAGTGGTACCACAGTTTTATTAACTGCCTGGTGACTAAATTTGAATCTGCCTAAGCCTGCTTTGTTTATAATATTTAAATGGGTTTCAATGTTTGTTAACTAAAAACCTATTGCTAGTCGATAAGGCCCAGGCTAGAGAGCTTAAATTTTCCCCCACTGTTATTTTCAGAAAACAGACCCGTATTGTCACCACAATTGTTCTCATTTTTAACATACTTTGTAGGTGTTCATCCCACTGCCTTATGCTTCTTCAATGCAGTATTCTGCCTTCAAGGGGCTGGGGCTTGTGGCCTTTGTCCTGCTTCTTTGAATGCTGTATATAGGCTTTGCAACTATCCCTAATGTCAGGCATTTGTGGTAGATCAAATAATGGATTTACCCCTTTCCCCAGATAAGGGGATCCTACTGTACTACAATAAACCACACCAGCTAAAACTGAAATAAGAAAATGAAATCATTATCTCTCTGTTAGTCATAAATCCAAGACTTTGGAACTTGAAATGTGCACTATTAGGGCTCTCAGCTCATGTACCACAATACTTTTTGGTTTTTCAATATTATTAATTAAATTTAATCATAATGTGACAGTATATTTGAAGCGTAAAGTACCATCCTTAGGTGGCAAATATCTAAAATAGGTTTGCACACCATACCGTTTTGAAGTTGGGGGAAGTGATTTGAGGAACAGGTAAAGGGCTACCCCCTCTCCTCTGCTGCGCAACAGTAGCCTTCCCTCCAACTTTACAAGACTTTAGAGCAGCCATTCTCAGTCAGGGCCTTATGGCCTCCTAATAAGTCCTGGCATATTTGAAGTGAGTCACAGTTTAAAAAGTGAAAAATGTTTCTGAAAGATCTCCGTTTGCATTGTATCCTTGTTGGACAGGGTGTCCTGGTACCTAAGAAATCCTAAAAGGGCAGCATCCCAAAAAGGAGTAGGAATGGCTTCTTTAGAGGCACAGTGACAGAGGATGTGCGTACCTGAGGTGCCACCAGGTGTACCTCTACTTGTATAAGGCAGATGCCATATCAAGGAACTTTGCTTAGGCTTTAACATGTGAAAGTAAAGGCTATATTTCAACGCTGCAAATCTGGAGGCTTTTGTTAGAGACTCAAGGTCTGAATTGTTGACAAACCTTTGAAGGCATGGGGAATTCTGGACTCATGATCTAATTCTTTTTCTTTCCTTTTATTTTAAGGAACGGCTTAACAAAAATTGAAAAGCATTTCCTGACTTGCTCAAGATAGTTAAACCAAGCAACTACACAACCTAAGTGTATTTAACATTTTTATCCCATGCATGATGTAGTATCAAGTACCACACAGTTTTGTATAATGTGTTAATAACCTCAAGCTAATAGATGTGTTTGATAGTCAGTAATAAATTTCATGAAAAAGGGTTAGACATAATCTTGTTTAACTTTTAAAATATATACACTGGAGAGGCAAGTTTTATGAACTGGTCAAATACACCAGTCTGAATTGTGTTTAGCTAGTTATTTCCTTCTTTAGATTTGCAGAGCAGCTTTTATTTCCTTTGTGAAATCAGAGGTTGAGAAGTCACCAAATATGTTAATTGTCAAGTTCACTGAGCAGTCCAGTTACAGAGAGGTGCAAAAATAATACACTATTTTATTTTATTTTCTAGTGTCATGCACTTGTTTTAAGGAACAGGCTGTATCCGCATTATTTTATGAACAAATAACTGTTCTACTAGCAATCATAAGCTTTACCTCTGAGGCTGAGTCAATATCAGTTGCCTTTAATGGATTTCTTTCATGCCAGCACCCTTCCAGATTTGCTGTACAGCTACAGTGGACCCTTGTATAACAAACAGCTTGTATAACATAAAATTTGTACAACATAAAAAATCCAGAGATAGGGGAAATTTGCTTAACATAATCGCCCATGGGGAAAATCCGTACAACATAAAAATGGGATCACTCTGTTTTCAATGCATTCCTATGGGAATTTGTATAAAAGAAAATTTGCTTAACATAATTTCATTTGGAATGAATTATTTCCTTTATACAAGGTACCACTGTATTTAGTATTATATATCCTTCTGTAGTTCCAAAAAGTTCAAAATTCTGTATCTATGTTCTATATCAATTTTGGCGAACCTATGGCACGGGTACCAAAGGTGGCACTCGGAGCCCTTTCTGTGGTCACCCAACATCGCCCCTTCACAGCCACCTGTATTCAGGTTAAATTGCTGTATTGCCATTTTGCGAAAAATTACTGGGTTCTGAATCGCAGTTTGGGCACTCGGTCTCTAAAAGGTTCGCCATGACTGTCCTATATCATGTTGAAGTAGGAAGAAATTATCTAGAGGGAAGCAGTGCACTATATCCAAGTATAGTTTAATATATGCACCACTGAAAAGTGTATAACCCACTCCTGAATATAATTATTACCAACATTTATACATTTCTGGTGTGCTGTTGCTGTTGCACATGCGTTGAGTAAGAATTGATGTGTATATTCAGCTGAATCAAGTACTAAAGCCAATCTAAGACTGTACCGCATCAAACTCCCAGAAGGGGTTGCATGTTTAAATGTTTACTGAGGGCATGTCGTGGGAGATAAGTCTGGATACTTCTGCTTGACGTGCCAGCTCTCTCTCTGTGTTGCAGTTTTATTTATGAATAACTATTCAAAATGCTCACCAAGCCATGAAAGTTGTACATTGGAAAGTTGGCATGTGTTCAGCAACCTCTTTTACCTGTAGCCTGAAGCGGTACTATTCGGGGCAAGTTGTATATATAAACTGGCCCTCGGATATTTTGTGTCTTGTACATTGCCCCTCCCCCCCTCAAAAAAACCCCAAAATTGATTTTGTTGGGAGTAGCTGCTATATCCAACTACAAAGAGCTTTTAGGAAAATAGGTTTTAACTGTAGTGTAGACAGTGCTCCACCTCCTTTCACAGAGCAGGAGTAATTTCAGCATGAGAGGCTCTCTCACATGTAAGCAGCCCCACAAATTCCTGCTCAATAAAGTTAAGACCTTAATTTAAAGTGGTGGCGAACCTTTAGCACTCCAGATGTTTTGGACCACAGAATTTCGAGCCTGGATTGCCAATGACAAAGGACTGTGGGAGTTGTGGCCCCAAACATCTGGAGTGCTGAAGGTTCACCACCCCTGCTTTGAGTATAGCTTTTGTAGCAGCCTGCTTTCAGAGATGCCTTTGGCCAGTAAATATAGCAAGGTGCTGAGTTACTGTGAGGAAAATAGAGAAAAGAGCTTCCTTTTTTGAGACGAAAAATACATGGACCCCCACCCCCACCCCCTGGTAATAAGAAGCAGAGCTTAGGAAAATATACCCCAAAAGTGTGCTGACTCTAAGCTTGAGCAAATATCACACACTGTCTCATCTTTTAAAAAATGAGGAATGGGCAATGTAGCTGTAACATCCTGGATGCATACTCCATTGTACAACTTTTTTCCCAAGCAAATTCCTGCCTTGCCCTTTGCTTAATTACAGTTAAAGGTAAGATTTTCAATTAGGTTCTAAAGCCATGGACTAAAATGGTGTTTAAATCACGAGTTGAACTTTAGTTGTAGCCAAGGTTGATGTTGATTAACTACTTCACAAGCTTCACATTGCTAAGGAGGGAAGGAAGGATGGGAATTATAAATAGGAAATGTGCTTACCTCAGGCTGTTTGATTGTTAGTTAACTAAAGTTAGAAGGGTGTTAGTTGTAATGTTATGGATTAGCATTACGGGTGATACTTTTATTAGACCACTAAAATCAAACAATCAATGTGCTTTCGTGGGTTAGAGTCTACTTCCTCAGGCATGTGCCGGTGTCTTGTGGACAATCCAGAAATATTGTATAAATGTGAGTCTCAAAATTTCATAAGAGATAGTTGTGCTGCTCATGTTTCATGGTGAGTTAGGAAAAAAAACACAGGCTGCATAGGTGTGGTTTTCAAACTACATTTGAGGGGATATTTCACCTCAGATCCCCAAAGAAAGCAATGCTAGGTAATGTACACATGCCCTCCCACATAGAGCCTTCTTTTGGAACTTCATGTTTCTGTTTGGACAGGGAGCAGGGCAATACAAAAAACCCAGGGTCTTCCATCAAGGAATTGGGATTAAAATTTCAATTACTCACTAGACAGAGCCAATTGAAGTCATTTTAATAATATTGCCTTGTGATTAAAAGTGCCTGTTTCCTTCAGTACCTGTTGGCCACTTCTACTGTTTATGTTAAGCCTACATTGTCCTCTTAGTAATGGTGTGGTGGTGGCTGTTTCTGGTATCTCCATCCTTCCAGAAGAGGCAAAGAGAGTCGTGTGGTCCTTACAGAATACAAATGCAGGAGAAAGTGGTACCTTGATTAGACTGCTAAAACAAAAAATTCAAACAAACTGCAAGCTTTTGTTGGTCAAAGTCCAGTATGTCAGCACCTGTGTCTTGGGGACAATTCAGAAAAAATATATAAATTATATGATACAGTACATCAGATGCTAAAAAGAAAGAAAGAGGAAAATAGTACGTGTCTGTGAACCTTTGCAAACAGGAGTCTGCCTACAGAGTTCTGTCACCAGAAGTCTAAGACACTGGCTAATGTCACGTTGACAGATAACACCAGTCCATGTACTGGTTACAAGTGCATAAGCAGACAAGTCAGTATTGATTTGGGGTGTGGAGATCTGATCCAGGATGCAACTTTCAGGGAAGGGGGACATTGCACATAAGAGCAACTCTTATAAGTCCAATAGGTAGAGCTTTCTTAGCCTGTAAGGAAGTGTTGCAGGGGAAGTCAGGGCTGGCAAGTGTTAGAAGCTGTGTCCCCCTCCTCCCCCAGCTAAGAATATAAACAAATACATGGAACTGGACTCAAATAATAGGTGAAATGCAGTGTCACATCAAGGGAGAAAAGAGGGAACAAAATCAGAATCTGTTGGCGGCTTCTATTGTTTATGTTGGCTTAAGATTCCATTGAGCACTCTGATCACCTGACTCTGAGGCCATGGCCATTGACCAACCTTGCCGTGACATCTGCTATTGCAGCTGGCTGAGATAGTGGCAGCACTTGAAAGAGAGACTTTGCAAGTGCTTGATCCCCTGCCCATTCTCCATAATATTTCCCTCCATTTTGTGCCAGCCTTAGAAGGATCCGCCCCAATGGCTCTGGTGGCAGAGTTGCTATGCCTTGTGCCATAGATGTTCTGGGCTCTTGTGGGGGCTGGTTTCTAAATCTAGACCCTGAAGAGGACCTTTGTGCTTCTTTGCTCTCATGATGGATATGTGATAGCAGGATTCAATCGGCTTTCAGAAGTGTTAAATGCTTCAGCGATCTGCCTGGTGCCAGACTGCCCCAGCTCTTAACATTTTGCTTAGCTTACAGTTTTCCCTACCAGGGCTGCCAACTACTCTATTAACATTAATTCTTTGTAACGTGATAAAAGATATGCAATGAATAGCATTCTTTGGAGTTAATTTAGTGGTATTTGAACAGAGCAGCATTATTGGCAATTACATGTTCTTTCTGTATTGCTGGGGAGAGGGGAACAGTCTGGCTTGTGAAAGTGGATGAAGTACCGTCCCATTGCTTTGAAATGAGACCAGAAGGATTAGAAATTACGCCTTGCTATTTTATTTCTAATGTCTCTCTAATGCCAAGCCTGAGGTATGCCCTTTATATATCTACAACCAGACAGGGAAACACTTTGCCTTTCAGGATCTTTAGAAGACTTTCCCTATATGATTTTTTTTTTTAAAAAAATCATAAATTCTACAGACATGTACACGATGGCTCAACCTATCTTGACATTGTTGGTTAAGTTTCTATCTCTCAAAAAGAAGTCCAGTAGCCATGACTCAACTTCCAGATAAACTCACCTGGATGACTGAGAATCTTCACAGACATATTTCAGATTATTCGAGTTTCTATGGATGTAAATAACAGCAGTCTTTTCTTTCAAAAGCAAGTACGTCCATGCATATGTGATTAATTACCAGCAAGAATTATTCAGCCCAATCTGTGCATTTTCTCAAAGGACAATTCCACCAAATTCAATGGCACTTGCTCCCAAAGAGCTGTGCCTTTGACCCTAGAACAATTAAGAGACTCTCGAATGATAGAGATGGAATTGGCAAACTAATCTGATGTTCTCTCTTAATTCCATGTCTTGTGTCCCTACTTATTTAGGCTCCAGGCTCGAATTGCTCACAGAATTCAGGAATTAGAAAATTTGCCGGGCTCTTTGCCTCCTGATCTACGAACTAAAGCCACTGTGGAGCTGAAAGCTCTTAGGCTACTGAATTTCCAGCGTCAGGTAAGTGCATTTTACTGGAAACAAGGTGTTTATTATGAGTTATAAATTGGGTTCTGTTTAGTGGCACAATACAGTAGAGACCTGGAACAGATCAGTAATCAGCCCGGCAAAGGAATAACCAAGGGAGTTGTGATCTCCCACTCCAGCTCATCCTGTAGAGTGAACCTTCCTCGTGGTTTTCACAGATTAGAGTGAATGGATTCTGTACTTTCAACAGAGGGGGCAGCGGTTACCAAGAGGAAACAGAGAGAGATAAAGGAAAATGGCCAATAGTCCCCAGATAGATTGCCGATTTGTGGCCCTGGAGCGATGCAAAGTCCGTTGTGTGTTCCTTCTTTCCCCCTTGGCAGTTGCAATGGAACTGTGTATGGGGAAGAACAGTGTGTCCCCCTGCATGGATCTGGGCTGCAATGCTCCTAGGCAGAAGTGTTTCACTAGTGTTTTGACAGCCGTAGCAAAGTTTCAAGCAGAACACATGGCCTTTGCTCCTCTTTCTCTGGGACTCTTCTGGTTATGGCTGCTGTTGCTGCTGCTGCTGCTGCTGGTGGTGGTACTGGTAAGGGGTCAGGAAATGGAGGACTTGACAGCAAGTATTCTTCTCCCTTCCCTTGCTGGCTGATGAGCAGTACTAGTGCTGGTGCCTTCCATGGGAATGAAGTGGGGAGGGTACCAGTGGAAGTTGATATCTGGAACCCCAAAGTGAAGTGCTAATTTTATTCTAGACAGAGGAATGTTTGCAGCATGCTTAGGTGTCTGTGAACTTACATAATACATTGTGCTTTCTTTGTATGTTGCCTTTCCCCACCGCTGTTTCTCACTAACAGAACCCCTCCTTAGGAGCAGTAGGTGTCTGCTTCCTGAGTCCAGAGAGCAGATGGAGAAGGCAGGGAAGCCTCCTGTAACAAGTAGAAAGCTGTAAGATGCATCCTAGTGTCTTCATATGCTGGTCATTTTAGGCCATGATCAAATTTCGTATAACAAAGGAGGAGAATGATATCCTTTTCATGTGCTACTGAGGAATGGGCCATGCTCTTTGGATCCTGATGTGGTGCACCAGTGGCTGCTCATATGCCAGTTCCACAGCATCCAAACATGCCTGCAATCAGGTCGCCTACTGGCATGGGAGCTTCTGCATGGGAGCAACCCCTTACATGCTGAAAAATTTTTGAGGTGTGTGTGTGCAAATGACAGCACTCAACATGTGCTCACCAAAAGCAGATGTGTAAACTTGGAGGCAAGACTAGGAGAGCAACCACACTATTCTGTGATGAAGCCTTTCATGTACAGTAAATGAAACATGAGTAGGACCTTTGAGTCTTCATTAAAACAGAAAGAACAGATAATATTTTGTTAGTGTCTTCCATTTTACATGTATTTAAGAGATCAGTGCGATATACCCCAGAGGAACTAGTTATCATCCTCTTTCTTTGCCCATTTATGTAAGTCCTTACCAGACTCTTCCCAGGTGCTGTAGATCAGGATGAAAGGGGCATGTGCTTTTCTTCTTGCTTCTCACTGCAGTCTCTCTTGCCTTTTGAAAAGGCTTTCCCAGCCTAAGGGTTAGAGGAACCTCGGAAAATCCATTCATGATGGCCTTGTTGGCCCCTTCCATCTTCACTATCATAAGAACCTAAGAAGAGCCCTGTTGGATCAGGCCAAAGGCCCATCTAGTCCAACTTCCTGTATCTCACAGTGGCCCCACCAAATGCGTCTGGGAGACGAGACTAGATATCTGTCTCCTGATACCACTCCCTTGCATCTGGCCCTTGAAGTACCCTGGTTTTAAGCCTGGGGATTACACATCTCCATCATGGTTTGTAACCTGTGATGGACTTCTCCTCCAGGAATCTGTCCCATCCCCTTTTGAAGGCATCCAGGCCAGATGCCATCACCACATCCTGTGGCAGGGAGTTCCACAGACTAATAATACGCTGGGTAAAAAAACATTTTCTTCTGTCTGTTCTCACCCCCAGCCCTCAATTTGAGTGTATGTCCCCTAGTTCTGGTATTTTGTGAAAGGGAGAAGAGTGTCTCTCTATCCACTTTACTCATGCCCTGCATTATTTTGTATGTCTCAATCATATCTCCTCCCAGGCACCTTTTTTACAGACTAAAGAGCCCCAAATGTTTTAGCCTTTCCTCATAAGGGAGGTTCCCCAGCCCAGTGATTCTATGAGTCTACGTTGATTGGGGGAGTGCGGTCAGGAAAGGTGTCTTCTTAACCCCACTGGGAATGCACAGAAGACTCATTTTCTCTTTTACTGGGGCTTATTGTATTTAGTTGTTGGATGTCTATGTTTAGTGATCTTCAGCATTATTTATTGTTGTTAAAAAGCCTTATTAAGTAAGTTAGGCTGAGAAAGAACTGCTTCCCCACATTTAATATACTCAGTGAATGGTGATTGATTAAGTATTTGAACCTGTGTCTTCTACTTCCAGATTCAACATATTGTCTCCTTTGCAGTATTGGCAGCCGGCTAGATATTGTCTTCTCTTTCTAAGAATTCTTTCATTTGACTTTCTTTTCCCCAAAGAATATGCCAGCATTGAAAACAGTACTGCAACAAAACAAACAAAAGAGCAAATATATGCCCACAATATCTATGAAAATCAAACAATAAATACTGTTGGACTACTGCTGCCCTATATATCCATTCCTGTATCGAATAAATAAGCAAAATTCAGTGCTAGTAAATTAATGGAGTCTGAAAATCCAGTGATGTTTCGCTGCGGTCCTGTGGACAACTGGAAAAGAATGTTATCAGGAGCCACTCTGAAAATCTGTTTTCTTTATTAAAGTCGTGTGCCGACTTGCTTTTAAAGCTGTGCTCTTCTGGTTCACAGTTAAGGCAAGAGGTGGTGGCCTGCATGCGTCGGGACACCACTCTGGAGACTGCTCTGAACTCGAAGGCCTACAAGCGCAGCAAGCGCCAGACCTTAAGGGAAGCCCGAATGACAGAAAAACTTGAGAAACAACAGAAGATAGAACAGGAGAGGAAGCGAAGGCAAAAGCACCAGGTATCTTACATCTCAGCCTAAACTGATGGGTTTGTCTACTACGTTTGGTCTTTGGTTTTCTTCTTTTTGCATCCACCTAGAAGCCTGCTAGGAACCCCGCGGTTGCTGTGGCCAAAACAGTCTTATTGTTCTGTGCGTGTAGTTTGGAAATTGGCAACGGATGCCTGGTTTCTTGCAGAGTGGTGGGAAAGTCAGAAAGAAAATGAAGTTAATTGCGTCTATTGCTTTGAAAGTAGTTTGACTGTCCTTTTCTGGGTTTCCTCCCTTCTGACTTGGTCAGTAGGGCACAAGAGTTGGCCTTTAGTTTCAGCCCCTGCAAACATACTTTCCCTTTCTATCAGCTTTTGTTCTCTTCACCTTCATTTAAACCCCTGCCATTTTCCACTGAGAAATTTAAGGCTTTCTTGAGAGAGAGATTGAGAGAGAGAGAGAGAGAGAGAGAGAGAGAGAGAGAGAGAGAGAGAAATTATTCCCACTGTCAGATCTAATAAGCATAGTGAGTCTAGTAGACCAAGATAAGTGTCACTGTGGGCTATTGTTCCTTGTATCTGAATGGCACAGATAACTAATGTTATATCTTAAAGAACAAATAGGTAATCATCCTTCCATAAAAATGAAAAACAAAATCTATAGTTTGTTACATTTCCTTACAACCCAGTGAAGTGCTACAAAGATATACAAGCTTTCAGATTGTCCAGCATGCTTCATCAGGAGGTACAACAAAGGACAGCATGAGAAAATAAACAAATAATCTGGATGTTGTAGCAGTAAGATCTGCCGTTATGTTCAGTTCCAAGATGGAGATGTCAGTAGAATGACTCAGTGACTAGCGCAGGTATTCAATTCCATCTTTCTCTGATACAAAGGCAAAGAAGCAGTCGCTGATATCCATTTCTGAAAAAAATAAATTCTGACTGCAGGGTGAAGATCTCCCTGCTCCCAGTCTTGGTGGATATTCCCTGAAATATGATCCTTTCCACAGGCCGGCACAGTGAGTGCCTAGCGGTTTGGTGATAAGATTGCAGTGGTACCTCTGATAATGAATTTAATTTGTTCTCCGAGGCAATTTGTTATCCGAAACGTAGGCTTCCTATTGAAATGAATGGGAAACCGATTAATCCGTTCCAGAGGTCTGAAAAAAGGCAAAAAAGCTTGGTTTTTTTCCAGACCTCTTTTATAAAGTGCATTTTAAAGGCTTGCAGTGCTGGAACACACACATACCCCAGAATACCACCCCTGCAGTGCAATGCAAACATGGACAAAAGAATCCAGCAAGACTACCCCAGCCTTTTCCTGCCAAAAATGCAATGGAAAGCAGTTCAATGATCAATAAAACCAAGTTCCAAAAAAAAAAACACCCACCACCACCCAGTTGTTTCCACCAAACACACAGGAAAAAGCCAGGACGATTGTCTGCAAACCCCTCCTCAGCTCACCCCCCGTTTTGCAATGGAAAGCAATGGAAACAGACTTGAAAAAGCAAGAAAACTTCAGCTCCCTATCTTTCCAAGTTCAAAAGGTCCAAATCCCTCGGCAAAAAATTGTACAAAATGGCTCCAAAACACCATGAAAAATGCTCTTAACTCCTCCCACCCCTCCACAAACTATGGGGCCATGCAATGCATCCTGGGTATACTTTTTTTGCAAGGCATGATGAAACATTCGTTATCCGAGGCTGCCCATAGGAAACATTCATTATCCGAGGCAGCCTTATAGCTGGAAATCTCCATTCGCTATCCAAAACATTTGTTATCAGAGGCATTCATTATCCAAGGTATTACTATATATGACTAGTGTCCATTCCCAGTTCAACACTGAGATTTCTTCTTTCCTTTTTAAGGTTGGTTACATTTGTGTTACAGTTTGTGACCACTCTCCTGAAGTGTCAGAAGTTCAGGAAAACTAAGTGTAATTTGAGCTGTACCCGAGACCGCTTGGCCAGGGGTAGAGAAAAGAAATGTAATGAAGTGAATATTCAGCAAGCAAATGAGATGAAGTGGCAATCGGTTACACTTAGTAGTGACCAGGTCTTCTGATATGTGGAGGAAACCAGTGCTAGTAAGCTTAAAGATTTTCAGATGGTTTTGAGTCCTAATTCCTATCAACCCTAACCAAGCCGGCTGATGGTGAGAGTAGTTGTTCATCAGGTACTAGCTGTGGTTTGTACTCTAAGCTGAAAGAATTGGTAAAACTGACCAGAGCCTAAGTATGATCAAGATCCTGAACGCATTGATTTGAGAGATTACACACACACACACACACACACACACACACCTCATGTTAATGCTTATTTCCTTTTACAGGAGTATCTCAACAGCATTTTACAGCATGCTAAAGATTTTAAAGAATATCATCGGTCAGTGGCTGGGAAAATTCAGAAACTTTCCAAAGCAGTGGCTACATGGCACGCTAACACTGAGCGCGAACAGAAGAAAGAAACTGAAAGGATTGAGAAAGAGCGAATGAGAAGGCTGATGGTAAGTATAGCTTTTGATCATTGGGAGGGTGGCATTTCGGAAGAGACGAGTCAGTATCCATATTTTGACAGTCTGAAGCGAGGGATGCTTGAAAGAAAGAATCTTTTCTGTGAGATAGCCTATTATTTTTAATTTGCCTGACATAGTTAGTAAAAATGAATTAGCAACTGCAGCCAGTGATAGGCACAGGCTTTCAGGGCAAGAGATTGCTCGGGGAAGTCTTCTGAGTGCATTACGGCTGTTCCTTTGTTCTGTCCCCCCCCCCGTGTGGTATCACTGGAGATTTTCAAGGTGTGGATGAGTGGGGGCACTGTATAGAATAGAATAGAGTTTACTGTCACTGTAAAAATACAAGATTAAAAAGTGCCATCCAGTCAGCTCATCACACACCCCAGTATAAAAATCCAAGACATAAAATCTACCATTTAAGAACATACATCCATACACATACTCCTACATTCACACGCAGAACGTCACTTGTACACATTTTAAAACTGACATAAAACCAAATGTACACACACAGCCCTACACTCTCACCTGACAGCATTCGTACCCAATACATAAAAACTACAATTTAAAACAAACAAACAAACAAACACACACAAACAACACACACACACACACACACACACACAAAAACCCTACTCTCTCGCACCCAACAACTGCATAATCCCCCATACAATATACATGTTACACATTCAATACTGATGTTACCCATCAACTTAATTTTTTAACAGAATTTAGCATGATTACTGCTATTAGGTAAAAACTGTTTCTGAATCTTTCGGTCCTTGTTCTGATAGATCTATACCTTCTGCCTGATGGCAACAGTACAAACAGAGAGTGTCCAGGATGAGAAATGTCTCCTATAATATTCTGTGCTTTCTTAAGACAGTGGGAGCTGTGTAATTCCTCCAATGTGAGGAGTGGGCATCCGATGATCTTCTGTGCCATATTGATAACCCTCTGGAGCGATTTCCTCCGAGTCACTGTGCAACTGGCGTACCGCACACATATGCAGTACATCAGTATACTTTCTACTGAACATTGCTAAAGGACACCAGTAGTCTCTGAGTGATGTTATTCTTTCTGAGCACTCACAGAAAGTACAGCCTCTGTTGGGCCTTTTCCAGCAGCTCAGAGGTGTTTATGCTCCAAGTTAAATTCTCATCAATGTGGACTCCCAACAAATGGAAGTCTGGCACCCTTTCTACACACTCTTATGACTGTGTTCTATCATACCATCTACCTTAAAGAGCAGAGATGTATAACTGGTACACACACAAAAAGAAAAGAAAAACATTCTACAAAAACACATCCCACTGAAGACTGACACACATTGGATAATTTGAATCACTACTGAGTCAGCTTAAGTTAAATTGTTGTGATCAAACTGAATTTCCCTTTAATTTTAAATGCTAATGAATTACAGTGTTTCAGAACTTTTTATCTTATGTGCTGCCTTTCTTGTGTCTCTATAGGGGACTAAGGTGGCTCACAACTAAAATTACAGTTTTAAAAATACTATATGAGTATACAGTAATATTAAA
The DNA here is from genome assembly GCA_037367245.1 of Phrynocephalus guinanensis. Lineage (NCBI taxonomy): Eukaryota > Metazoa > Chordata > Lepidosauria > Squamata > Agamidae > Phrynocephalus > Phrynocephalus guinanensis. The sequence goes on along the minus strand of CM074738.1, from coordinate 37,002,323 downwards.
AGCAATTAAACATATACTAAGTTTGATAACCAAAATTAAAACAATTTGAGAACATTTTAAAATGTATAAGTTAATAAACAAGCATTCCTGAGAAGCTTATTGTTTAAAAGCCTTCCTGGACATAATAAGTTATTCATTCATTCATTCATTCATTCATTCATTCATTTATATTATTTATTTTATTTACCACCCGTCTTCCAAAAGAACTCCGGGCGGTTTACAACAGCAAAAACTGCAAACTCTTTGTGCATTCTGCTGTTACCTCTAATTTAGATTTTTAAAATGCACAACTTCCTTTTCTGCTGTGACTCGGATTGAAACCGAGGTTGCTGCTGTCACAAGGCAGAGTACTAACCACTATACGATCACGGCAAGCTATTTGGGAGTTTGTACTCTCTATTACATTGCATCTATTTGGACACGCAAAGAGATCTTCTTGAGTATAATTCTGAAATTTTGAGCCACTTGACACTTCATTATACTGTATTGCTTGCTCTTATGGAGTTATTCCTATCTCTAAGTGCAAAAAATATTTCCACCATGTCTGACCCCACCCAAAAAAAAAAAAAAAAAAAAAAAAGCAAAAACCAGGCTAGAAACAACATCAAGAATAGACAAAGTTTAAACAATAATAACATAAGCATGGAAGGAGCAAAGCAAGTTCCACCCCAGATCAAGAATAAGTAGGACTAGAAAAGTGTTGTTGTTTTTTCTGCTTTGAATCCAGAGTCTTATGAAAGGGACCTTCAGGTGAGCCACATTAAGGGAACACATTCGTCTTGCTTACTGCCCCCCCCCCAAAGCTCCCCATAGAATTCTTCCTGTTGACAGAATTGGATAGAAGGTGATGGACATGGGTGGGCCCATCCATCAAGAGGCCTACAGCTCTTTCCAGTATCACGGTTGCTTTTTGTGCAGCCCGAACCACACTGCCGTTTTTTGATCCTTAGGTGAACGTGCAAGGTGCCAGTTTGCAGATACAAACCTTTCTTGTGTTTTATAGGCATTTTAAGGTGGCGATAAAGTTGTTAATTGAATCTTTTAAACTTGATTAATTACGCCACTTTTGCTTTACCTTGTGGTTTCAAGATTTTTAATTGTCCTGCCCCCTTTTAGAGAGTGACCCCATTACTCATAATATCTGAGTGACAGCAGCTGCTCTTTCATTCATTTCAAGAATTTATGATTTTTCAGCAGAAAGCTTTTACCAACATAGCCATTTCATTTGAACACTTGTTATTATGCATAACAGGGATACCATATCATTTCCTTAACCTTTCATTTATTCTTTAAACCATGGGTGCTCTTAACACTTTTCAATTATTTATCATGGCAGTCATAATTTTGAGAATGATTAACATACCAAAGACAAGCAGCAGAATCTTAGCAAAAATAAGCCTTCTGGAGTCTTGTTGATTTTTATAGGAAACATCTAAGCACCTTTTCTTCTGTTAGAATCAATAAAATCAGGATATAAAAGCACATTAGATTTGGTGGGATTGTATTCATATTTTCCAGCACCTAATTGAAAGGGAAACATTTCGAAACATAGGTGACCCAAGTGCCCCAAACTGTATGCTCCTGTGACATCACACAATATAGCCTTCAATTAGTAAAATCTTATTGAAAAATTATGCTTATGTAACTTGACATTAGGCAAGCAGTGTTTAAGTTTTCAAGCTTGGATTTCTTTATTTTGGATATTTTCACCATTCTAACCTTGGCTAATTTCAGCTTTGATTGTCAGTATGCAACAAGCATAATTCCAATGGCAAATGCATAGAGTTGGTTTCTTACACCCAAATTTGGAATGTCAGTTAGACCTCTACAAGTGATTGATACGGATTGATCTCACCACCTTTTAAGCCAACTTATAATTGATTCCATTTTAACTATTGGGATCTATGAGGGACCACCTAGAGACTGATACTATAATGCATTTTTTTCCTTGCAATACTAGGCTGAGGATGAAGAAGGATACCGTAAACTGATAGACCAGAAGAAAGACAGGCGCTTGGCGTACTTGTTACAGCAAACAGATGAATATGTCGCTAACCTGACTAACCTGGTGTGGGAGCACAAGCAAGCGCAGGCTGCCAAAGAGAAGAAGAAACGGAGGAGAAGAAAGAAGGCAAGTATTCATCTGTCGCTAAGGGACTTTTTAAATAGTTTCCTTTCGTCCACAGAAAAAGTATAATATGCAGGCTTATGAGAAGCTTATTTTTTAACACAGCCAGATCTCCACTGAGTGGTTCTTGACTCCATTTAAAGATCTTTCATCTTTTAGCTGTGCTTCTCTTTATTTATTGTATAGATTTGAGTTGGTATCTCATTGTTCCAGATATTTGCTTTTAAAGAAAGCTAAAGGGTGTGGAGTAGAGATGGGCACGAATCAAAAAAACTGCGTTTCGTTTGTCGTTTGGGGGGTCCGTTTCGGTTTGTTTCCGTTTTTCACGAAATTTTTGCAAAAAAAATCATTTTCATTTTCGTTCGTTTGTTACCGTTTCGTTACCATTAATTTCAATTTTTTGTGATTTTTTTTAGCATTTAAAGCAGTTCAATGTATTGCTGTAATGAAAACTAAAACAGACGTTTCTGTTCATTTCGTTTCATTTTAGAGACAAAATTCGTTTGTCATTTCGTTGCGTAACGAAACAAAAAAACGAAAACGGAAATGAAATTTTTTTCGTTTCGTGCCCATCTCTAGTGTGGAGTACTGTGAGACTGAAGCAGAAAACAAAATGAAGTTAATATACTTCTTTGGGCAGTTCGGTTTACTTCTTGTCCCTCGTTTTTCTTCATGCTGACTGATTGATCGGTGGTAGAGGCGGCGGTTCGGGGATTTGGCTGTTCAAATGGGATCCTCTTCAGGAGGGAGGTGGGGTATAAATAAGGCAGTGAATTGAAAATGGAATATGAAACTCCTGAAGTTCTGGATGGTGGTTCCTCGGTCATTAGGAAAAGGGCGCAGAGGCAAGTGTAAGTGTGTGCTTGTGTCTGCCACATTGCACTTACTATGCCACATAAAAATAGTACAGTAAATAGTTCCCCTCTCTGTTGTCACTTTTGTTGCTCTGAGTGCATAGAAGAAGATGAATCTGAATGGGCAAGCCTTTCCTGTCCTTGTGGGATTTCCTAATTTTCTGGGAAAGTAGATCTAATCATGATTTTATATAGGAGGCTCTTCTGTTCAGATTGATCAGCCTTTATGTGACCAGGGCTACAGAACCAGAGGTAGGGAAGGGTGGAGCTGAAGTCCCCCCCCCCCCGCCCCGTTTGCATAGCAAGTATTCACTATACATAGGGCTTCAGTGGAGCAAGTGAATTTAAGCAGCCTGAATTGTTTTGTACTGCTTTCAGGTATGTGCAGAACCTCTCACAAAAATCTCAGAAAGTTGATTCCATAAATGAGAAGCAGTAAAAACCTCTCTATAGTTTTTTAAGGTTTGAAAGTAATGTATCAATTGTACAGTTAGAAGGGCATGGTGGGTTAGTATCAAGGCTTATGAAGGTCACAAGAAGGACCTTCGGTAAGATACGTGGGATCCATTTCACTTAGAGCTGTATGATCTGGATATTGAATTATGTCCAGATGCGTGTAGGGTACGATCCTGACCAGTTTACATTGTGTCCAGAAGTTTATGGAGGGCCATCATGTAGGCTGGTGCACTACTACAGCTAGCTTCTGATAATTCACATACATACTATATGTGTATGCACACATGCATACAGAGACACTCAGGAGAGGCAGTACACTCTGCATCTTCCAATCAGAGAGTGTTGTAAGAATAGTGTTAATTAGAAAACATGACAGTGGTTACATCTTGAGATTAGGAAGGCATGAATGTTTACTGTTAGTTTATTGTTCCTCTTTGCAAAAGAAGCAATTGGGACTGGGGAATCCTAGCTGCAGAATGGGAATGGAGAGGCCCCGTGGAGGAGATCTTTTTGCAAGCTAGGCGTATGGGGCAGGGGTGGAATCCCGGCTACTGCAAGGGAGGGGTGGGCATTTCTGAAGTTATACAACCTACACTATGCCAAGAGAAATAGACAGATACACCTTCATCTCTGAACCTGGCAGAACTAGGGGCCACTTCCAAACTGGAGGGGCAAAGAATCAGGTCCTACGTTGTCATTGCATCGCTCTGCTGCTTTAAATAAAAACTCAAAGTTAAAAAAAATGCTATCTTGTCACAAGGCAGCTTAAAGTGTAGAATTTAGGGGGCTTACATCCAGTTCACATGCACTGCAGGTGCAACGATGACAACCTGACTATTTTAGTTTAATTTCAAATAATGTGACCTACATCTGCAGCTATAAAAATGTGTGAATAAAATGTGACATTTTGCATCTTGAAGGATATACATTTTACAATTCTGCATACTCTCTGGGACATGCCATTGGCTTGATCAAAACTTCCTGTGTTTTGTTACAGAAGGCGGAGGACAATATAGAAGGAATGGGATCTGGACTTGGTCCAGATGGAGAGGTAATCAGTCTTACTTCAACTTAATTAATAATGGACAAAATGCTAAAGAGGTACAGTATATGTCTTGTGTAGCATGAGTTTGGAGGGAAAATAAGAGGGCTAGGATACAAACACAGTGGTGGTTTCTCTTAGGTTGGTCTACCTGTAAGTACTTCTGGACTCTTATAACGTACTTCATTGTACTTTTGTGAAAAGAGAAACCTATTTTAAACAGCTAAGTTACTTCTGAGAAGTATTTTAATGGTTTTGATCTTCAGTTAATCCTATTCACTAAAGGTGTTTGATCCAGTGAAGGATCTTGCTGAAGATGGGAGGTGATGGGTGACCATCATTAATGGCTCTCCCTTTTCTTGCTACCCTACATTCACTCTTAACTCAGCCGGGTATATTTCCATATAAACAAAACCAATTCATCTCTACAGATCTCCTGTGTGATTCTTGTGAAGTAATCTAAGCTTTATATATTTCCAAAGCAAATAGGGAGACTTATTAATTATGTCTGCAGTTGTTTTTAATTGTATGATATTGAGCTACCTGTTATACAGGTAAGAAGTAATGTATTTGTGTTAACTTCAGAGTAGTTGCCTTTGCTTTATGACTGCATTCTTAGATAACCTATGCTATAGTTTGTTTTGCAACACGAAGAAACCTATTTAGATTTTCTTAGATGACTAAAATTAGATTGTTGCAACCAAACTAATCAAGCAAATACACACCAGTGGATTTATCATTTGATGTCTTTTCTGGCATACAGTAAGATATGCAGTAAATTGGTTTAATGGCAGACACTTTCTCCAACACATCTAATTGAAGTTTTTAATGAATACCCTTGCTGTTAATGAGCTGTCTCACTAATGAGCATGCTAGAATGCCCTATAAATGACTCCAGAAAGTTTCTCTGTGGAGGTACATTAGGATTTCCTATTGGAAATATGACATGCAGTATTACTGTTAAAATTATTGTTGTTGTACAACTCTTTCTATAGGATTAATTAAACCTACTAAGATATCCTTTATAAGTCAATAGACCTGAATCGCATATTGAAACCGTTTGACTGAAATCCTGTTGCCATTATGTACGCTGCATAAAGCTGCGAATGTCGGCAGTAATGATTTTTTTGGTAATTAAACACTTTTGACTTCAGTCCTAAGGTACTTATGTAATCACTTTAATTGTATTAGAGCCAGCAGATGGGAGGGGACAGCTTTAATTACTGAAAATTGTCAATGCTGGAAAAGTCATCCCACCAGTGACAGCTTTCCATAGTTAAAAATGCCCCCCACCCTCTCTCTCAGCATCCATGGGCTCCCCAACGATGAGAGGGGTTATTTGGAATCTGGGGGAGAGAAATCAGAAATTTTCAGTTTTTGAAAGGGGGGTGGGGAGAGATTGGGTCTCCCATAGAGAGCATCTGCATCCATCTAATTGGGGCAAAAAAACAAAAGGAACATGGTGGTCAGAGTTTATACTGACCGTCCCAGTCAAGGAGAAGAAGCAGATGAAACGTTTGAAAAGCAAAATTGCAGGAGAGTTTTTAAAAATGATGTAGTAGGGGTGGGAGATTTCATCACTCTGGATATATGCTGAGAGGCAAATTTGACAAAGTATGGCCCTTCCAAGAAAATCCTGGCTTCTGCGGCTTTTCTCCTACAAGAAATGGAGAAAGAAGCTAGAGGACAAGCTGTCCTCCACAAAGACCTATGAAGAAAGACTGAAAGAACTGGACACGTTTAGCTTGAAAGAAGACTGGGGGGGGGGCAATATTACAGCATAGCACCTGTCAAATATTTGAAGAGCTGTCATACAGAAAGAGGGGAAGGGTCTGGGTCCCAGAGTGCAGGACTCACAACAGTGGGCTCAAGTTACGAGAATCCAGCTTTTAGCTGAATTACAGTATCAGGAAAAACGTCCTAACTGTTAGAGCAGTACGGCAATGGAGCCAATTACCTCAAGAGGTGGTGAGTGTGCCAGCACTGGAGACATTCAAGAGTAATTGGGACAATCTCCTTTGATCTGTATTCTTGCATGGAACAAGGGGTGGTCTTGATGGCCTTATAGGCTCCTTCCAGTTTCGATGATCTGTGATTCTATGAAAAATAGCTGCTGTTACTGGTATCTTCAGTCTTACACAGCATGATTTATGGCAAGAGGATTTCATCCTTTATGTTATAAGGTGTGTGTTGTGTGTCGGGGGGGGGAGATAAATTGCATCAAACATGGTAAGGCTTCCCTCTGAGCATGGCATATGGAAGACCACAGTGTTGGAAATCAGTGGTACAAGCCTTGATCTGACTACTCAGAAGTAAACCGATTGAGAAGTACCTGTTGATTTCATTGGGACTTTCACATCAGTAAATATGTATAACATCAACATCATAATTATAATAATCCCCCTTTAAATAGTATAGCAGGCACAGTTCTGTTTTACATACTTGTTGAAGAGTGTGGAAATTCTTCAAGTCTTAATTGTATGTACACCGAAGTGCTTTTATTAAACATTATATTCCCTAACTTGTTAAAGGAAATATATGAATCATTGTGTCAGCCATATTTAAAAAGAGGAAAGAATGTTACCTGATTCTAAAGTGAGTATTTTTGTTAAAACCTTCCTTTTGAGCGTAGGTGGTCTCTGAGTCGGGGTGGGTGGGTTGGGGGCGGAATCTAACATTTTGGAATCAAGCTCCTTGCTTAGATCATGAGCCCCTCCCAGCCTTTCCCTGTGCGCCTTGTATCATTTCCACCAAGTTGTCTAGAACCACAAACTCAAGGTGTTGGTTTTAGTTTACAAAACCCTCCATGGCTTGGCCCCTGCTTATCTGGCAGAGCGTCTCCCCCGACAATTAGATCCGGCCCGACCCACCCGATCCTCCTTGGCCCTCTTGCTCCGGACCGTCACTCCGAGGGAGGCCCGCAAAACGAGTACACGTGGACGGGCTTTCTCGGTGGCGGCGCCAACTCTTTGGAATAAGCTACCGAGCGAGTTACGGCAGGCTCCGTCGCTGGCGTCGTTTAAGAAAAATTTAAAGACCTTACTTTTCTGGGACGCCTTCGGCATGGATTAGGGATTTTTTTTTCCTTGCCTGGCCCGCTTGATCGCCTTTGCCATCCTGTGTTTCGGATCCTTGATGTTTTAGCTGTTTTAGTTATTTTATCTCTTCTTAGTGTAAACCGCCCTGAGTCCCCTATGTGGGAAATAGGTGTGGTATATAAATGAAAATACTCGTTGGTGTGAATTTGAGTGGGTAACTCATTTCACACGGACAGCCTTCATTCTTCCCTCTCAAAGGGTGAGATGTTCTTGACGCTGATTATTATTATTATTATTATTATTATTATTATTATTATTATTATTATTATTATTATTATTATTATTATTATTATTATTATTATTCCCCTCCTCGATTCTAGCCCATTGACGAGAGCAGTCAGATGAGTGATCTCCCAGTCAAGGTAACTCACACGGAAACAGGCAAAGTTCTACTTGGACCAGAGGCTCCTAAAGCAAGTCAGTTGGATGCTTGGTTAGAAATGAACCCTGGGTGAGTAAGTCAGCCGTATCCCCCCCTCCCAACCCAAACCTGTTATTTTTGTATTTATCTGTCAAAAGTATTTGCAGATGCTCTCACTCTGTTTTTTCTTAGCTTTTTGAAATGCACTTTTGTTCTTGTTCTTATGAACCTGCTTCAAAAGATGACAATTGGGGGTGTCTCCCACACTCATATTCTCTCTCCTGTGTCTTCTCCACCAGCTATGAAGTTGCACCTAGGTCAGACAGTGAGGAAGAGAGTGATTCTGAATATGAGGAAGATGTAAGTGGGCACCTTATTTTGATACCTGTATTTTTCTCAAAGAATATCTTTAAATATTTAATTTGCATTCCAGAGCCCTGAGAGAGAGAATAAGCATGCAAAAGGTTTCTCTGCCTGTTAATATAATTACTGACACAGTACTGCAAGATGAGTAAGGGGAAATTAGCTTTATTAGACTATGTTTCATTTCTCACACCCATCCCTTTGAATTGCAACTATAACAAGTCACAAGATAATGCTAATTTGTGTGGCTTTTCTTCTCTAAGCATGCATCTTTAGTAGGATGGAAGGGAATTGCTGTATTAAAACCCAATTAATTATCACAAAAGATAAGATTTAGATGATACAGATCTTTCTGCAGTGAAGGAATAGATTTCACCTTGATTACTGATGGCCATGAATCACCATAAACGATGGGGTTTACTTTTATAAAAAATGTGGCCCAATAAAGCTGATAGAGGTTTTTAGTCCTTAATATAGTCAGTAACCTGTCTGTTGGGTCAGATTTATCTTCATGCTAGTCAACTTACATTATCCTGAGAAGTGTTACTGTTTTAGTCACTGCCTCATTAAAACACAAGGATGCTGCAGGGGGGAGGGAGAGAGATCAGAAATAGCTGTTGCTCTTCTTTGTTACTTTGGCAGTCAAGCGTGGATTCACTAATATTTGAGTGTATTTTAAAAGCATCACCACTAAGAGGTAGAAAAATGCATGTTTAGAATATTAGAATGGCACTAGGAACTGAAAGTGCTTTAATACTTTCTTGTTAGCCTGTGGAAACCTTTGGTGGGGGAGGGCAGCTAAAATGTCCTGTTAAATTAGGAAGGTCTATTTGTTAATTTTCTTTAATTGTCATTTTTTTAAAAAACTTGTTTTGGTGTCCAGAACTCATACAAAGTGTACTCCTCTGATTTCTTCCCATTCTTTCTTCCTATTACAACACAATGGCCCATTTACCTGGAGTGGCTTATCAGGGTGTTTGGGGTGGGTGGGTCTGGAAACCTGAATTCCCCTTACAGCTCTCTGGACTTGTGCAACATCTGTGTGCCCAGAGGAAGGCTCTTCATCTCGATCAGATCTTGCTTATAATCAGTACTGAACAAATAACTAGCACATACCTTTAACGCTTGCTGATCAGGCGATTCAAAGATTTCCCACTACCAGAAGCAGAAACCAAAGCAACACTGAGTTTCAGCGATATATGCATGGAGCTGCTATTGTTTCTTAAAATGATAAATGTAGGTTGGTGTTCCACAGTAAAGTATTTTTAGTGCTCATTGCCTCAAGGTAGCCAGCAGTGATTATTAATATATAAGGGTCATTGATATTTTGTGCTTTTCTCTCTTTCTTTCGGATGGTGACGTTATGGAACACTAAGCATCTCTCAACAGTCATGTACCCTGACATGGCTCCACGTTTACACTGTAAAACAAGCTTGTCTTCTGATCAGATGTTTTAAACTAAGGAGAAGTAGAGAAAGCACAAGGAATATTGGAATTTATACAATATTTAAACTGTTGTAAATTAAAACGCACACCCATATCAAAGGGAACTTTCATCTCCCTTTTGGGCAACAGTGCTAGCTTCACAAAACACGATTCGGACAATCGTTTGGGGAAAATGAAATTGTTTTAATAAAATGAGGGAATGGAAGTGGTGAATGAAACATAGCGTAGTTGGACTGACAGCCGGACTATTCTTTCGTGCAGGAAGATGATGAGGAATCAAGTAGACAAGAAACAGATGGGAAGAAACACCTGGATCCAAACAGTGAAGATGTTTCAGAAAACGATGCTAAAGAAATCATTGAGTAAGTACCCTAGGGCAGTGCTCCCCAACCTTTTTATCACCATGGACCGGTAAATGCTTGATAATTTTTCCCTGGCCCGCTTGTTTTGATTTAATAAGATAAAAAATGTAAATGCCCCCCCCCCCGGCCGCTGACACACATGCGTGCTAGTCGTTTCCCACTCTAGGGGGCGGTGCTCATCTCCGTACTGAAGCCGAAGAGCCAGTGTTGTGCGATGAGTCCTTGGCATCGCTGCAAGGAAACACTGTTTTTACTTCCTCACATTTTTCCCCCGGGGGCTACCCAGCCACCGTGAGGTCTTGGGACCCTTTACCCTTCCTTGACATGAGGCCTCCCTCCCTCCCTCCTTACTTTCTTTCTTTCTTTCCCTTTTCTTTCTCCCTCCCTCCCTTCCTCCCTCCCTTCTTTCTTTCTTTCTTTCTTTCTTTCTTTCTTTCTTTATCTTTTCTTTCTCCCTCCCTCCCCCTCTCCCTTCTTTCTTTTCTTTCTCTCTCTCCCTTCCTCCCTCTTTCTTTCTTTCCTCCCACTCTCCTTCCTTCCTTCCCTCCTTCCTTCCTTCCTTCCTTCCTTCCTTCCTCTCTCTCTCCCTTCTTTCTTTCTTTGTCTCCCTCCCTCTCCCTTCTTTCTTTTTTCTTTATTTCTCTCCCTCTCCCTCCCTCTCTTTCCTTCCTTCCTTCCCTCCCACTCTACCTCCTTCCTTCCCTTCTTTCCTTCCTTCCTCATTTTCTTTCTTTCTTTCTCCCTCCCTCCTCCTCTCCTTCCTTCCCTCCCACTCTCCTTTCTTCTTCTTTTTCCCCCTTTTCTTTTTTCTTTCTTCCTCTCTCCTCTCCTCTCCCTTCTTTCTTTCTTTATTTCCTTCCTTTCCTCCCTCCCTCCCTCCCTTTCTTTTTCTTCCTTTCTTCCTCATTTTCTTTCTATCTCCCTTCCTCCCCCTTCTTTCGTTCTTCCTCTCACTCCTTCTCTCCCTTTCTTTTTCTTTCCCCCCCTCCTTCCTTTACTTGCTTACTTTCTTCCTCCCTTCCTCCTCCTCCCTCCCTCCTTTCTTTCTTTCTTTCTTTCTTTGTTCCTTCCTCTTCCTCTTTCCTTCCTTCCTTCCTTCCTTCCTTCCTTCCTTCCTTCCTTCCTTCCTTCCTTCTTTCTTTTTCTTTCTCTCTCTCTCTCCCTTCCTCCTTCTCCCCCTTTCTTTCTTTCTTTCTTTCTTTCTTTCTTTCTTTCTTTCTTTCTTTCTTTCTTTCCCCCTTCCCCCCTCCCCCCCCTCCCTCCCTTCTTTCTTTCTTCCTTCTTTCTTTCTTTCTTTCTTTCTTTCTTTCTTTCTTTCTTTCTTTCTTTCTTTCTTTCTTTCTTTCTTTCTTTCTCTCCCTCCCTCCCCCCTCCCTCCCTCCTTACTTTCTTTCTTTCTGGCGGGGCGGGGGCGATTGCGGGGGGTCGCAGCGGCGCGGCGATGGTGGGACAGGGGCGATTGCGGGGGGATTGTGGGGGGGTCGCGGTGGCGGCGGCGGTGGCAGCGGTACGGGAGTGATTGCGGGGGGGGTCGCGGCGGTGGCGGCGGCGGGGGACGGGGGCGATTGCGGGGGGGCGATAGCGGCGGCGGCGGGGGGGGCGCGGCGGCGGGACGGGGCAATTGCGGGGGGGCGATTGCGGCGGCGGGGGGTCGCGGCGGCGGCGGGACGGGGGCGATTGCGGGGGGTCGCGGCGGCGGCGACGGGGCGGGGGCGATTGCGGCGGCGGCGGCGGGGGGTCGCGGCGGCGGCGGCGGGACGAGGGCAATTGTGGGGGGGCAATTGCGGCGGCGGGACGGGTCGCGGCGGCGGGACGGGGGCGATTGCGGGGGGGTCGTGGCGGCGGGGGGGTCGTGGCGGGGGCGGCGGGACGGGGGCGATTGCGGCGGCGGCGGGGACGATTGCGGGGGGGTCGCGGGGGGGGGGCGATTGCGGGGGGTGCGGTGGGGGGGGATTGCGGGGGGTGGCGCGGCGGCGGCCCGGTGCCGATTCATCCACGGACCGGCACCGGTCCGCGGCCCGGGGTTTGGAGAACACTGCCCTAGGGGAGTGCAGAAAGGAAGCCATGCCCTACTACCTTGTTTGTGCATGTTTGCATCAGGACTAAAATAGTGACAGATCATTAAAATATGAAGTTTGACGTGTCCCTCTTTTTTTGTCGTATAGGACAGCCAAACAAGATGTAGATGATGAGTACAGCATGCAGTACAGTGCCAGAGGGTCTCAGTCTTACTATACAGTGGCTCATGCAATTTCTGAGAGAGTGGAGAAGCAGTCGTCTCTTCTTATTAATGGCATGCTAAAACATTACCAGGTAAAATGTTCTTGATGAATGAAGAGAACTGGTCTGGTTGCCTTTCCAGTGTTAACTCTTTTACAGAGTTCGCAACCTCTTCCATAATGAGTCTCCCCAAAGCTTTTTCAGTGCCACCCAGTTGCTTACATTTAGAATAAAGATGTATGGGTTTCTTGAATACTGCAAAGTATTGCCCAGGGCTGTACTCAACATGAAAAAAATATAGGGCAAATCAGGATTGTAGAAGTCACATAACAAACCTTATAAAGTGGCATATGAAGAATTGTTCCCAGTCTGTGCCCCCCTTCAAAAGCGCTAGGGTCCCTAGCGTGGGAATGATTATAGACCACTGCTTGAGAATGATTGCAGCATGCAACATTCCGTCCCTTTCTCATTTCTTTGTCTATCTCCACACAGGGACCAAGGGTTAGACTTGCTTACTGATAGTATGCAAATCATTTATTTCTTTGTTTGCATCACTTTTTGCTCTGATATTATATTTTATATTTTTGGCATATCTTACACCCACTTGTTGTTCTAGATGATGTCATGAACTAGGTTCAAACTTACCCAAGTCTCTCTACTCAGCAGTGCTTCATAGCAACACAGTCTCCATAACTGTCCTGCGTCTCATGCAAGGATATTTGCCTCATTCCTCTTTGTAAACTGCCCGGAGTTCCCCTGGGAAGACGGGCTGGTATAAAAATAAATAAATAAGTAAATAAAATAAAACTGGCTCCCTACAAACCGTGGTTTCTAAAGGAAGATTTAGAAGCAGACACCCTCTCTTCCCTCATTCCCTCCCCTGTCGGCTTAATCATTGTTTAATTTTATATCTGTGCTGCATTAGTCATAGTTAATGTCAGTAAGGTTCTCCTTTTACTGTAAAAACCCTGTTTAAATATGGATTCAGACTGGTTATGTTGGGAAGCCTGGTTGGTAGTGGTCTTGGAGATTTAACATTTACGTTCCAGTTCAGAGATCAAAATGAGAAGACCTGAACATCCAGAGGTGCCATAGGTAAAGTTAAGCTAGTGGTCCATTGCATTCCATTTTATGTCCACACACTGGCAGCACTCCTTAGCATGTCTGCCAGGTGTGTTTCCCAACGCTAGTTGGAAATTCTGTGGATTCAGTCCAGGTCCTTATGCATGCAGATCATGTGCTCTGCTAATGAGCTGTGGCATGTTCTACCCTTCTCCTCCTCTCTCCTGCCCTTTCCATCCCCTTTTGCTTCTTATGTGTGGATTTTGTCCTTTTACCAAGTTACTCTAATTGTAGTATGGTGGTGTGTGAAACAGGCTATCACTGCCCAACTCTCACAGGAGAACAGGGTTAAAGCACCCTGAAAACAAAGGTCTGAGTGTCCCATGTTTCTAACCTTGGCCAGAGCAGATGGGATAAATGAGATGGAAGTTCCAACCAGAGAATAGAAGAAAGAGTTGGGAGAGTATCCTAGGATGGCGTTTTTCTTATTTGCAGAACATGGTGGCATCTATACTCAACCTCTGATTGCTTTTTACATTTTGATTGCATTTAGTTTCATTTAATTATTCTCCTTATCAAAACCCAGCCATATTTATGTGCCTGGCTTTTATACCAGTGTACCAATATTGGGATTGGCTTTGTACTCTATAATTCTTCGATTATTCAGGGTAGCTTTTTTTATTAGGTACTGAACTGTTCAGAAAAATAAATCAAGAAAAAATGTAGCTCTTCAGCGATGCCTCTTCAGGACACATAGAGACTGTTAAGAGCCTGCATTTTGTCACAGAATGAGCAGCACTACTCTTGAGCGCTATCTGCAAATCATCAGTCAGGTTTTGGGGAGCAAAGGACTTTCCAGCTTTGGCCTTCATGGCAGCAGCGATTGTCAAACAGGCAAATTTTTCTGTCTTACTTTTCATTGTGCCGGCTTCTTCACTGCATAGTACTCGGCACCAAAGCAGAGATGTTAAAATCAGAGCATTAGTGTATGCATAGATACTGGATAACTGAGATCATTCTCCTGCATTTCAGATCCAGGGCCTGGAGTGGATGGTTTCCCTCTATAATAACAACTTGAATGGAATTTTAGCGGATGAAATGGGGCTAGGAAAGACCATACAGACAATTGCACTCATCACTTATTTGATGGAACACAAAAGGCTCAATGGCCCTTATCTCATCATTGTTCCCCTTTCGTAAGTAGATGAACTCCTTCTAATGATATTTTTTTCTGTGCTGTGCAGATGGGCTCATTAACAACATGTACTTCTTTTTTAAAAAAAATACTTAATGGCTAGATGAAGCATGCAGTAGTCTGTAATGACTATGTCCTCTGGATCTAAACTTTGATGATCTTGCCTTCCTTCACATATATTTTCTGACATTGGGGACCAGGCACATGATAAAAGCATCTATTTAGCAACCAAGAATAACTGTATGTTTTTGTACAGTGTGGCCCTACTCTGATTCATAAATGTTTTGTTCGGTTTTATTTAATGCTGCCAGAGGTTTTATTCCCGAGTGGCATCCATTACAGTATTGGCACATTTGATGCATAATGTTGATTTTATTTTTTAATTTTATTTTTGTATTAGGATACATTGATTTTGATTATTGTTCTTACTGACTGATTCATCAGCCATTATTTTCCGTTAACCCATAGCTTTGTATAACATTGAATTTTGAACAAATAAACACATAGGTACTCTTTCCCTAAATCTGTCTCCTGGCATTTACAGGATGAAATTATATATGTGAAAAGATTCTAATCAGTTTTACAAAGACGAATTGTGGTACTTTAATTAGTACTAATCAGCAGGATATATTTATAAGTCAGGCACGCATTTATGCAAGTGTTTTGGGGTTTACAAAAAAAAAATAGTCTCCTCCCCCTCCCAAAGTGCATGTAGTGGTGCACAAATACCCAACCTTCTCCGTTCCCTTTGGCTGCCTCCATGGTTGCATCTCAGGAACGTTCTTCTGCTGTTCTTTGTACCTCCTCAAAAGTGTACAGTTTGATTCTGTATCAGTAATACATGATATAGACGTTAGGAAGTCATGCCGTTATTTATTGCGGCCACAGCCTGTGGTTCATTAGATGGTTTTGGTTCACAGATGTGATAAAGAGCGAGCGAGCAGTGAAATAACGTTTCCTCAAGGATGGAAAAAGAGACTGCTATACTTGCCAAAGCCTGACTCAGAGCGTTTATACACGACCCCTAAGCTCCGCCGCAAATGGCTGCAAGGTCCGGACCTTAAAAATGTTTACCCACCAGCTCCGGACTTTGCAGACAATTAAGTGCGACCCCGCCCACTTTAGCGCGACCAAACAGCAGTTTTCTTGTACCTGGTCTTTGATGGTGACAAATATTTGATCCGGTGTAAGGATAGTGAGTGCGGGGCTCTCCTGGCTTCCGTTTGTTCTTTTTTTGCGCCCCGCCCCTTTAAGAGATCTGAATGCTGCCGGGAACAAAACGGAGGTAAACCGGCAGTCTTTTCTTTCCTTTTGCTCCCTCCCTCAGGCAGCCAGCAACCAGGAAGTGCAGAGGGGGGTGGGGACAGAGGAAGACAGAGGAAGAGCGACGAACCCCTAAGATCTCTGGTCCGAATTTAAGTGGCCAGCGGATCTTAGGGGTCGTGTAAAAAGGCCCTCAGTTTTTTGAATGTTTGAGCACACCGCTGAAGCTTTAGCTCACAAATATGGGAGCTAGAAACATGCTTCGTTATAAAAATGAAACCTGAGAGTGTATGCAACATAGCATTTTATTTTTCCTTGAAATCTTATGTCTTTAAGGAAAAACTAAGAGGAACTAAGTGAACTTTATTTATTTGTTTATTCATATCAGAGCATTGCAAAATTTAAAATTATGGACATATAATATACGGAATATAGGTAAAAACTAAACACAAATTAAAATGTTAGCAATTGCCATTTTGAAAATGTTGTCTTGCTTCCAACTGGGCAGTTCTGTTTGTTTCCAAAGGGCAAGTTCATGCATGCTTACAACAGCTTTGCACAATGAGGCTGAGGTCTTGAATGAAACCATGGCAGCCTTTTCTAACTTGCTTATAAAATGTTTCCACTGTAGATCTCCTCCTGTTATAATACTGTAGTCTCCACATGGTCCATGTGTCTTATTTTGCTGTACGTCTTGCATCTTGAAGGTTAAAAGTCGATCTGTACTCTTTTTGTCGTTATTGTTGATGAGAAGCTTGTTTCTAAATGAATTTACTGAAAATTTGTTTAATATTGTTTTTTAAAATATAGAACTTTATCCAACTGGACGTATGAGTTTGACAAATGGGCTCCTTCTGTGGTGAAAATTTCTTACAAGGTTTGAAGGGATTTTTTTTGTTAAATATAAAATTGACAATATTTCTTTCAGCCCACTCAGCTTTTCACTATATTCAGCAGTTGTAATGTGTAGCTGTAAAGTAGAAGTTAACTAATTAAGATAGTTATTTTTAAAAATGTTCCGATGGGGTTAACACAAATAATGACTATTACATATTTCCCCCCCCCCCCACAAAAAAAGAGTAAGGGGGGAACAGTAGGGGGAAGAAAGACAGACCCTAATTCCCTAATTGTGCCCTAACTGTGTGGCTGATCAGAGCTCATACAGGCCCTTTTTTTCTCCTGTCTCATCATCATTTTCATCATCAAACTGGAAGGGACCATGTGTGGACCATTGAATCCAGTCCCTGCCAAGGAGGTGTAGTGGGAAATTGAACCCCCCAACCTCTGGATGCACAGCTAGATACCTAAAACCCTGCACTATCCAGCTTTATTTCCTTGTTTTACATCATTCTGTTTTCCCTTCATGAAATATTTGAAAAGGTGGTACTTATGGTCTTTGCATTGATTTACATTCCTCCTTTGCGCTACTGTAGTTAAAAGCTTTCTACATGGCTCTACCCATCGTGCTTTCCCCTTTAACTTTATAACCACTCGGTGAAGCACATCAGGCTGACAGAATGGGCCTCATATTTCATGGCTGAGTGAAGAGATGAAGCCAGTCCTCCGGAGCTGAAGTCCAGCGCGCCATGCCAGCTCAGTTTGTGACTGTGGGAATTGGGAAACAAATGCACCGATTGTGAATCAGTTTGTGAATGTGTTCACCAACCTATACATAGGTTGTCTTTTTGGCCTTTGCATTTTTGTGAATTTTGCTTTCGTTGACATAGAAAGCTGGGTCCTCATTTTTACGACTCCATGCACTGAGCTCCTGCACCGTCAGCCCCACCAGCCCTAATAGACACCAGGTACCACTGAGTGCAATACAATTTCGATACAACCCACTGTAATTCACATTTGCTTCCTCTTCCTCCGCAAAGGGATTAGAATTGTCAAGAGTGCGTTAACATCATTTGACTGCACGTTTTTATGCAGGTCATTGACATTGTTGTTTTACTGAATTATATGTAGAAGAAATTGTGTTTTTAACCCTCTTTCCTTTCTTTTAGGGGACACCTGCTATGCGCCGATCGCTTGTCCCTCAGCTTCGCAGTGGAAAATTTAATGTCCTCTTGACAACTTACGAGTATATCATAAAGGACAAACATATTCTTGCTAAGGTAATTCCGTTTATTTAGTAACAGTTGTTTTTTTAAAAAAAAATATTTCCTAATATTTCTGTTTTTCGCTATAAAATTGTCTCAAAGTGAAGGAGAATTTTAATAAAGCAGAACAAAAATGGTCAAATCAGCCACACTATTTAGTTTCCTTATTTATACATTTCTCCTCCTCCCTACATATGGTTACAATTCTGTTGCACAAAGAGACACTTGACATGGTAACTGTCCATGATGACAGTTACTTTGAAAAGCCAGCACCGTATTTTCCGTCACCGTATGGGCTGTTCAACTTCTCTTCCATCCTATTCATGGTCTCTCTCTCTCCTGCCGTGGCAGTTTCACGTTTGTAGATAACAGAATGGCATTGCTACCTGTGGATCCCATCAATACCATGCAGCCATCGCACCAGAGCCGTCTCTTCATCATTCTGCCTAATAACATTTATCCTGGAACCCTGCTATTCCATTTCTGTCCACAGCCCTGAGCCTGTTCTTTGTTTCTGAGCAGAGATGAATGTGGGGAGAAAAGAAGCCAGGCTCTATCGTTTCTTTCCGTATGTAGAAAGAAAACCAAGAGTGGGTTGAAACCTGCCATCTTCGTTTTCATTTATGCATTAAAATTTGGTAGGGATAAAAAACACTGCTTTGATTTTGGTACCGCCTGAATTGTTGTTAGATCTGAAATGTAAGGGTTAATCCTCGGATTGAGTAAAAAAGAGAGATATTTAGGTAATGCAGCTTACTCACTTTAAGCTATTTTATATATATATACAGTGGACCCTTGTATAACAAACAGCTTGTATAACATAAAATTTGTACAACATAAAATATTCTGGAGATAGGGGAAATTTGCTTAACAGAATTGCCTATGGGCCAAATCCATACAACATAAAAATAGGATTACTCCATTTTCAATGCATTCCTCTGGGAATTTTGTATAAAGGAAAATTTGCTTAACATAGTTCCATTTATTAATTCCTTTATACAAGTACCACTGTATCACCAAACCCACTTATCAAACATTGGAGCATGTATATTGCTTGATGAGATTGTAGGCGCTTGCTATAGCCATCTTTTAAAAATGCCCTTTCCCAGCTTAGTATTAAATAAAAGATGCCTGTCCTTTCACACAAGATGCTTCTCATTTCCTTTAGGGAGAGGGAATAGCTCAGTAAAATGTGAATAGTTTTGGTTTAGATTTTCATCCTCTCATTTAGGAGAGGGGTGGGGGAGAGAGAAAGAGTTTAGCACATAATATTGCAATCCTGTGCTTTTACTTTGCAGCGTGTTCGGTGGCTCCAGTCTCATCAGCTACTCTGATACTGTATTAATTCTGTCATTTTGAGAGTGAAAGGTTTCTTGGATGATACCTGTTGAGAAATTGCATTCACTAAACCTGGCCCTCATTGTGTATCTCCCAGAACCTGGAAGGTAATGTGTTGCAAGTAACTGTATTATCTGAAGCACATTACTTTTCCAAGTAGCAAGGACATAATGACAGTACTTGTTAGGGGCGAGAATAAAAGCAATAACAAAACACTCTTCAAAATAAGCCTGAATAATAGTATGATCAATTAACGGGCAGACAAAGCCGTACTGGCTTAACTGCATGATTGTAACTCAAAAGAGTGTCAGAACCAGCTTTGTTGAGAACCTCCGTGGATAAAATTTCTTGCCAACTATTTTTGTATTTTCCTAGATTCGGTGGAAGTATATGATTGTAGATGAAGGCCACAGAATGAAGAACCATCATTGCAAGCTGACCCAAGTGTTGAATACACATTACGTCGCCCCAAGAAGAATTCTCTTAACCGGGACACCATTGCAGAACAAACTGCCAGAACTTTGGGCTCTCCTTAATTTCCTCCTTCCAACCATTTTCAAGAGTTGCAGCACCTTTGAGCAGTGGTTCAACGCCCCTTTTGCCATGACTGGAGAAAGGGTACTTCCTGGGCTGCTTTATTTAAACTTAAAACTCACAGAGATTGCGACATAAATACATCAAAGTCTGCTTTATGGTGAAGCTATAGCTTATTCGCATGCACATGTCCTACTTTATTTTAATAATGTTCTAGAATTTTTTTTTACAAATAACCCTTAAGGGTTTTTGGTCTGCTGGGTTGTTTCAGTGGATACAACGATAAACAGAACAAATCTGTATGCTGTATATACATTAAAAGTCTTTTTTTCGTTGTCTTCTTTCAGGTGGATTTAAATGAGGAAGAGACCATTCTGATCATTCGGCGTCTCCACAAAGTCTTGCGACCTTTCCTGCTAAGGAGGCTGAAAAAAGAGGTTGAATCTCAGCTACCAGAAAAGGTTTGTGTAGGGGGAGGCACTGGTTTCAATAACTCTGCTCCACTTCTTCCAATTTTGCTAAGTGGGCCAGGACCCACAAAGAGAAAGCATTTGCTTTTAGATGGATCAGTATCTTGTAGTCAGGCATTTCTGGTACCGAGAACCTTGGAAAGCCCCCATGTTTTGCTCTGTTCACTTCTGTTTTATTTGTACTGTAGGTTGAATATGTGATTAAATGTGATATGTCAGCACTTCAGAAGATTCTGTACCGCCACATGCAAGCTAAGGGAATCCTCCTTACAGACGGCTCCGAGAAAGACAAGAAGGTGAGAAGATTCAGTGTCTAGTGCTTAAAATTGAGATCTTGATATTTTCCAGAATAAACTTTTCCTAATCCAGAGGACCAAGCCTTGTCAGCTAGGGCTTGGAAAAGACAAAAATATAGCTTAGTAAGGCGATTTCTCTATTACCAGGCACCAGCAGTGAAAAATAGGTGAAAAATTGATGGAGCATAGTGATTCCTAGAAATCCCCATTATTAATTAGGACAGATAGGCACCCATTGTTTACTTAGTGCCCATGTTATGTTGCCTTAATCTTTTTACAAGTGGCAAAGTGCTCTGCAGAGGACAAAAGATAAAACATTTTTGTTGTGTATGATACATGTAATAGCCCATATACTGTGATCTACATTCAGTTGTGTTGTACAAATGATGCAAGAAAAATAAATTTCAATAGGTTCTTTGTTCCTCTATCAAGGCCTTGTAACAGGAATATGGAGAAACAAGTCATTGATGCTAATAGAAAGGAGGTTTATTTGAGGAAAGGGTAAAAACAAAAGAAGTCTTGCAAGACTGGAGAAGTCAGAAAGTCAGATAAGGCCACTCAGAGAACAGAGATGCACATACCTATACAGTGGTACCTTGGTTTACGAGCATAATATGTTCTGGAAGCATGCTCGTAAACCAAATTACTCGTTGATCAAAGCAAATTTCCCCATACGAAATAATGGAAACTCGAGTGATTCATTCTGGGGCCCTAGTTTCCAAATTGAGGGAAGATTTTTCTCACTTCGGGAGTGTTCGCCCTTTTGTCATTCCCCTCCTTGTGCTGGGAGGAACACCCACCCCAGCACAAGGAGGGGAAATGTCAAAAAATCGAATGCCAAAGTAGGAAAAGCTTTTCCCGCTTTGGCATTCAGCTTTTTGACGTCAAAATCCAGCTCCTCCCGGGTGAGATGCAGCCCCAACTCAGTGAGGGGGTGGCGAGCGATTTTGGTGGACGGGTGATTTGCAGTGCTCGCATATCGAGGCATCGCTCATTGATCAAGGCAAAAATTTGATTGAAATGCTCGTAAACAAGGTTACGCGTTAGCCAAGGCACCACTGTAGTTATAATGTTGCAGGATTTGTCCAGCTGCAAGAATTGGTAAGAACAGCTAGGTTCTCCCCCCCCCCCCAATACTGTACTTTTGGTACCAGTTACACTTGATTCTTTTGTGGTTACATACATACTCGCAAGTTGTTACACATTGGCGCTTGTGATGTTTATACTTTTGGATTCAGAATTGGCACCTCTCTAGCAATAGTAGCACTTTTCTAAAGAGGGCAACCTCTGTTGTGACACAGGCCTTACCTTTTGAAGTTGCTACTTGTCTTTTTGGAGCATTGGGTCAGAATAGTCCCCTGTCACCAAGGTTCCCCACTAAGTTCCTCCTTTCAGCTGGTTATCTATTTTTGCTGAGAGGAGAACCAGCTTTCACAGCTTATGTTGTCATGACAGCGTCTTTCTAATATAGAGGCTGTTTGGTTAGGTATTATCAGTTATGTTGTGTGACTTATAGGAAATATAGAACTATATTTAGAATATGGAAATAATAAAAGACATAGTAGTAAGGGGATTTTTCCTTCAGTTCCTAGCCCAGACTCAATGAATCCATTGCTGAACAGATCCCATTGATTCAGTGGCTCTACTCTAGTTGGGGACACCAATAGGTGTGATATTTGCTTTCCTACCTTTTGCTCAAACATGACTCTTCTCGCGTTGCTTCCCTCAGGGAAAAGGAGGAGCCAAAACTCTTATGAATACCATCATGCAGTTGAGAAAGATATGTAACCACCCGTATATGTTTCAACATATTGAGGTAAATTGAACTTACGCTTTTGTCATTTTTGAGGCTCATATGCAAATTCTCGTTCCAAGTAATTTCAAACCCGGCCTGGTCAAAATGTGAAGTCTGCTTTTTGTGAACCTTCTACAGAGGTGTGGAAAGGTCCCTTTGGTAATCTCAAGGAAAGGACTCATGTGGCAAAGAAGAAAACTTAATTTAAAAAAATTAAACAAAATTGTCCGTTCTGTGACAGGAAGGAAAGAAATGTGCCTCTGTGTTACTAAGGAAATTGGAATTCTGGTGTTGCTTAATTGTTCCCATTCTGTTGTAAATAGTTTTCTGCTTTGAGAATCCTTTTCAAATTGAGCCATTTAATGTCATAAAATAGCAGTCGGAAAAAGTAGCTTGTTAAAAGGATCGTGCACGTGCAGTCTCTTTCCAAGATGCTGTTGAGTGTCTAAGATAAGATGCAGTATTTTAAAAGTGGCTAATTTCAGTTCCTTTGGCCTGTTTTGAGAATGGGGTTCTGGTGTTCAGAATCATTTGGGGCTATGTAGTCCTAACAAATAGACTGTCTGGCCCAGAGCCCATTTAGAGCATCAACGTGGTGAAATGGCATGGCCCATTATTTTTGAACTGAAAGAAGCCACTGTTAACAAGCTGTACTGCATAACTGAGGCTCAGGCCTGAGAAATGGTGCAGAAGAGTGAGGCTGTGACTGACCTGTTTACAAGTTAAGTGTCTGTTTACCTTTATGGAGCCAATTACATAGGCCACCCCAACTTTTCCTCTTGGCATGATAATCAGTGGTAGGACTCACTATGGAGATAGTAACTGGCAGTTAGTAGAAGGGGGTGGACAACATGCCGTCCTGAAGTAGATTGGAGTGCAGCTCTCCACAGACCTTGTCAGTGAAGGAGATGCAGTCCCACAAGATATGGAAACTTTCTCTCCCCTTGATGCAGGAAGTTTCCATTAAGAACTGTAGATGTCACTCATTCACATAACCCGCAAATGTATCATTGGTGCTTCTCCTCTCTGGTCTCCAGCAGTAGTCATTTGATTCTTCATTCCAGTTGGCTCTCTGGACTAAATGACTTCTTTCTGCTCACATGTGGTGAGATTTATCCAGAAGATTTTAGTGTTGATCTGACATCCACTGGAGTCATAAGACAGCAGGAAAAGCTTATATTGAGGGGTGTAATATGCAAGCATTTAATGGTAATTGGGTTTTTGGCTCTGTCTCATAGAATCCTGGCCCAAATTATTTTTCATTTTCCTGAATCTTAATGTTTCATTTTAAAAACAAAAATTGTACAGTCTTTTTGCAAACGTGGGAGGAGATTCTTGCATAATGCTCAATCACCATTTGCTGAATTACCACCCTGATTCACTGTGATTTATTTATTTATTTATTTATTTATTTATTTATTTATTTATTTATTTATTTATTTATTAGATTTCTATACCGTGCCATCTAACAACAAGGCCACTCTGGGTGGTGTACAGAAATTAAACAAATATAAAAAGACAAGCATAAATATAAATACTATATAATAAATAAACAACATGACATAATTAAACATAATACACATTATCTAAATCAGACTCATAAAATCAAAGCAGAGGGCAAAGACAGGCTAAAGATGAAGCAAGGCAAGATGAATAACAGCGAGCGAATCATAGTAGAGAAACTAATAACTGGGAAAGACTTTTCATATAGCCACACCTTCAGATGTTTCTTGAAGACAGGCAGCAAGAGGGCCAGACATACCTCAGGAGGGAGTTGGTTCCAAAGTCGAGGGGCCACCACTGAGAAAGCCCGGTTCCTCTTCAACAATTTACAAGCCTCCTTCAGCAACAGCACCCTCAAAATGCCGTGCCTGAGATGATTGAGTGCTGTGGGCAATATTCTGCGGGAGGAGCCATTCCAGCAGATAACCAATGAAGCCAGTACTGATGCTGCAAGAGAGAGGGGCTGCACATCCAGAGGGCACCACCAGCATCGGGTTGGATAAATGTCTTTGTTTGTCAGAGACAAGTTGGGTTTGTAAGCCAGGCATAAAACAGGCTTCAGATGTCATACAAAACTTCCTGTTTGTAGTTTGTTTTCCATGGTTTTCACAAAAGGAGAAGTTTCACCACATTGCTCATTCACAGTAAAACAAGGCAATCTAGCTATTCTTTCTATGGTTATGTACAGACAAAGGAACAAGTTAGTCAAGAGGCTGTCCTGACATTAATGATCCATTCTTTTCTACAAAGCATAAATGTATTGCTACTTGGCGAACATGTTCATACATTATTAAGATAAATGTTAAATTGCATAATATGTGTTTTATTGGTCCTGTATTTGCTAACCTAGCATTGCAGTAATTTGCAAGTAAACTGTCAGCTGTTTCACATAAATGTTTGCTACGGTGTGGTTGATACACTCATAAGAGAAATATTTTTCCTAAGATCCATTGTTTTAAATAACCCTTGAACTATGTGGTTTTTGCTTCTACTTTATGAAGTTTATGAGTTCTCCACCCACTCCAAAAAATCTCTAGGGTTGAATGTTTCAATCTAGAAGCGATAAAGAATTAACTCTTTGTCATTTTGCAGGAATCCTTTGCTGAGCATTTGGGCTATGCAAATGGTGTCATCAATGGGTAATATCTCTTTCTCTGTGCCTCACTGAGATTTCTTTGTGTCCTTGGTAGAAAATTTTTCTTTTAGCCTTGAAATTAATTTATTTATTATAAGAAATGCATTCTGTAGTAGATAGTGCTGTCTAGTGTTTTAAAGCAAAGTTATTTCCACAGAAAAAGGTGACCCATTCAGGACTAGAAACTTAAGAAAAGCCCTGCTGGTTCCTACCAAAGGCCTAATTAGCCCAGCATTCTGGGTCTGCAATGTCTACTGGATTGAACAGAGTGAGAGGGTTAGGGTTAGGCTCATGGCAGTAAGCAAATAGAAGGTTCATTGAGACGTAACGTTATTATGTCCTATCAAGTCACTTCTCACCTAGAGTTATCCTATGAATTAATGACTTCTGGACACCTGTGCATTCTGGGACTCTGAGCCAATCATCCTTAGAGCAATATTTCACTCCTTGACACCTTATGCTAGTCCAGGCACTGGTGTTCTCTTCTATGCCAAGGACAAGGCACCAGGCTCTTACTGGCTAGTGATGCTGGATTTGTTGACTGGCAGTGCCAGAAGCTGGCAGAATAAAGACTGCAGTATTGGAGCTGGGAGTCCCCTACCACCAGCAGAATCCACTATGAATTTTGTGGGCTTTCCCCTTTGATTTTGCCCTTGGTCAATCAGAAGGGCCAGGGGTGAGGTTAAGCTTCACAGGCAGACCAGAGAGAAGAGGTTTTCACTCCAGTCCATCTGTAAAGTATAAAAAGACCTGGAACAACTTTGGACCTTCACCCACCCCCTCCTTTTTTGCGATTGTTGGTTTTAATTCATAGGGATTTTGGATACTGGACTTTTTAATCTCTTTGCTCTAGTTTTTTGGGCATGAGGACCGATACAGGACGATGTAGGAAGGGTTATGCAAGTGTGTGACCCCCACCCCACCCCACCCCACCCCATCCCCAAGGCAAATCCTGTTTATGGGTCAGGGGTGAAGAGACCAAGAACAGGAATAACCTGAATGAAAACTCTGCATGGTTGGCTCACTGGTGGCAGACTCACAGAGCTAAACCTGACTTCTGGGCTGGCAAACGGCCTTATGCAGATCCACTCTCCATGCCAGCTCCAAAAATATTGGCAGCTGTCACCAATGAGTGTGCAGCCTTTCCTTCCAGTTTTGTTGTGTGGTGTGTGTGTGTTTTCTGTCTCTCTGACCCACTCTGTGGCACCATTTGTGCTCAGCTGGCAAAGTAGCATGTGTACTGGAGTTACAGAAGAGTCTGCATTACTAAGCATGTGTAGAGAGAGAGAGAGAGAGAGAGAGAGAGAGTTACTGAGTACATCTTCTCTTCTCAGAGCTGAGCTTTATCGGGCCTCAGGAAAATTTGAATTGCTTGATCGAATTCTACCAAAGCTGCGAGCCACAAACCACCGCGTCCTCCTTTTCTGTCAAATGACATCTCTCATGACCATTATGGAAGATTATTTTGCTTTTCGGAACTTTGCTTACCTGCGACTTGACGGTAACGTCCGAGCTGAGAAAATAAATTGAGAGATACTGTGGTAACTCAACCCTTGATATTTGACTAGGTGTTTCTGTTTCTCAAATACCTGTTTTATTTACAAGATTTTTTTAGCCGCCCCACTACCAAGAGGTATTCCTTGCTATCAAGTGGCCCAAGATACTGGGATGTTCTCCTTTTCATCTACTGCTAATGTAGCATGACTTGGCTGTGGTAGCTAGGGATGTAAGTTAGACAGAAAGCCCCTTGTTCAGATCTCACCACAGACAAGAAGTCTGTAAATGCAGTTAAGGCAAGCAACTATGCCAGCTGTCTTATCTGCAGTGTAAGGTGTCTGATAAATTTGAGATTATGTACACTTTCATTACAGCCTTCAGATTTTAATGGTGTGATATCTATACATCTTCACCTAAAGTAATGTCAAAATTAAATTCATTATTGTTGCAGATGTGTTCTGTAATTCTTGGAAAAAAATAATCTTTACATTTGAGTTTTAAAACCCATTGAACAGATTGCTTGGTTTTCCGCTTGAGATGACTTATTTAACTGGAGGAAATTGTTGGCCCGATATATATAGACATGGACAAAGATAGAGTTCATTGACATTTAATGAAATGATTGCGCTTAGCAATTATTCCCTCTGTTTCATACTAAAATTGAAAAATGATCATTTAGCTTTCTATGCCAGAAAACCTGTAGTTACTCTATTTTAGAGAATAACCAGGGAAAAGAAATACTGGAGGAACCACAATTTGTACCTTTGGATTTTTAAAAAAGTATTGTTAGTGAGAATTGCCACTGACCTCAAGCAGTGCAGGATGATTACTTGGTCACGTCTGCAGGGATTACAGCTGCCATCAAGTCAACTATCTGAGGAAAATTCTGCTACATTCCTGGGCTGGCATCACCTGATTCATTCTGCTACAGTGGAGGATGATAGCTGTAACTTAAATTGCTTATTCCACTCACTCTGACAGGCAGGAATTTTCAGCCAGTCATTTGGACCCTGGGTGTCCTCTAGAGCAGCCATTTTCAACCTTTATTGGCTGCAGCCGTAAGCACAACACGAAAGAAATATAGGCTGAATTAAGATTGTAAGAAGTTGCACGATGGACCTTTTAAGATAGTGTGTGAATTATTGTTTCCATCTTGCAGCGCCTTTAAAAGGGGCCAGAGGTCCCCATGGGTACCTAGAGACCCGGTTGAGAAGGGCTGCTCTAAAGCAGTGACTCCCACCGTTGGGGCCCCCAGATGTTCGTGGACTACAACTCCTAGAAATCCTGGCCAGTATGGCTAGTGACGAAGGTTTCTGGGAGTTTTAGTCCAAGAACACCAAGGGACCCAAGTCTAGGAACCACTGCTCTAGAGAGAGAAAACCATCACAGAAATTCCAGTGTCTTTCCTCCCTCTGTTATGATAGGCTGTAAAACTCATTCTCCTTGTTTCTTTGCCACGTCCTTTGTCTTCAAAAAACGAAAATCAGAGAAGCAATATATATACAGTGGTACCTTGTATAAAGGAATTAATTCGTTCCAAATGAAATTATGTTAAGCAAATTTTCCTTTATACAAATTCCCATAGGAATGCATTGAAAACAGAGTAATCCCATTTTTATGTTGTACGGATTCTCTCCATAGGCGACTATGTTAAGCAAATTTCGCCTATCTCCGGAATTTTTTATGTTGTACAGATTTTATGTTATACAAGCTGTTTGTTATACAAGGGTCCACTGTATGTGTTTTCTTAAACTATTCTTCCTAATCTTCTATACCACTTTGAGTGTCCTGGCCTCTCGAAAAACTCTCTGACACCCATAAGGAGAGTTGTAGAGGAGGCGGATGCCACTTAGTTTAGAGCAGGCATGTCCAAACTTTGGCCCTCCATATGTTTTCGACCACAACTCCCACAGTCCTTTGCCATTGGAAATACAGGCTTGGAATTCTGGGAGTTGTGGTCCAAAACATCTGGAGGGCTGAAGTTTGGGCATGCCTGGTTTAGAGTACCCTCCTCAATAACATGCAGTATCAAAGTGGAACTGGGATTCTAGGACCACGAACCTACCAGTCCCTGAAGGATATCTAGTAAGTTTTTGAATTCCGAGAACCAAAGCCAAGTGGACATTGGATCAGTCAATAGCCCTGCAAGTTTTGTGTTTTCCAACATTGCCTTGTAGATAGCAAGATCTTTTCTGCTCATTCTTCAAGTCTTTTGTATGCAAAAGTGTGGTATGCACTTCAGTAGTCCCGGTTACAGTTGAGATCACAGTAGCTTGTACTAGATGGATGGCATCAAGAGCAGGAAGAACAACACTACAAATCAGACCTTAACTTTGAGAGACCTGCGGATGACATACACCCTTCTGATGGCTTCTGATTTTAGGAACGACGAAATCAGAAGATCGAGCAGCTCTGCTAAAGAAGTTCAATGAGCCCAATTCCCAATACTTCATCTTCCTGCTGAGCACAAGAGCAGGAGGTCTAGGACTTAACCTGCAGGCAGCTGATACTGTCATAATTTTTGACAGTGACTGGAATCCTCACCAGGTAGTTACCTATAATTCAACTGTTGCATGAAGAACTGATACCCTTTCCAAACAGGACGTGTTATTGACTTTCTTTTTTTTACCTGTGCTTTCTACTTGCTTTAAGTCAATCAGGATTGATTTTAAAAGGCATTATATAAGCCATGTATTTCCTTTGAACTGTGTTGCTTCCATAGCAAACGAGAGTCCCAAGCCAGGGTTTGAAGTTGGCTTCCTATTTTGTAGGAGAACATCCAAGTAAAAATCTTGATTCAGATACAGGAGGAAGTTTTTGCATCCTCATTAATTTCTGCTTGTAGTATTGGGAGCAGCCAGGCAGGGTTGATTTTCTGCCCTCCTGGCATAGCATTATGTCCAAATGTATCTATTGCATGATTGAGATCAATCTGCCCCAGTGTGTGTGCCTATCTAGTCTTCAAAGTGAAACTAGAAATGTTAAATGTTTGCAGAAGCTTGGATATATTCGAAAGAATCATGCAGCTTTCAATACTGAAATTAAGATTTCAGGCAGGTAACAAATTAAGAACGAATGTGTGCGATATTTCAAAATTAAACCCAAAGATAAAATTACAGAGTCTTAATAATTATACACAAGACATCAAAACCTCTCAAACTTGGGGACAAGGACACCTGAATCAGTAAAGGCAGAGATTTCTGTAATGCTGTAGCGAAGCATTTTTCCTACCAGCAGCCAGAGTGAATTGAACAACTTCTCCTTAAAAATGGTTGGTGATTTGGACTGAAATTTGAGAAATATCCTGTTTCCGGTGCCTCTAGTGCCATCCCAGTTTGTTTTAACGATGCGGAAGTTGTTTTGTTCCAGGAATATATAGTTTGAGAAAGGATTGTCACTGATCTCACTGAATTCTAGGGTATCACATTCCACAGGTACTTCCATTTAGCACGTGCTCTCTAAAGGCAATACAAGCCCTATCCAATTATCTAAGTGTGTAGCACCCATAGGTGTTGACACGAAATACTTGCCCTCTCCCTCAGACATCACTTTCATCATGTCAAGGCAGTAGTCTGAGTAGCAGAAGGTACATGAGCAGAATCCAGAATAAGTGAGTTCTTGGTCTTCTAGAGTGTATTCTTGGACTAGATCTGATTAGAGCAAAGGGACAATTCAAGAATGTTCAAACTCAATTGGGTACAGAAACTTGATTGCCTTGCATTGGCCAAAGGCATGTGTTGCTGTGCCACGCAATTGAAATGGATCCTGTTATTAACATTTGTGCCTGATTTAAATACTTAAAATGGTTTGGCCAAAGTACTGTAGCTCTTTGTGCAACTTGCTATGTTTTGTGCAACTTGCTATTCAACAAGGGCTTGGGTGCATCTCAGATGTATGAATGGTAACACACCTGATTGCATGACCCCAGATGTCCCCTGGCACTTTGGTAGTTGCCCACAGTTGGCCACAGCAAAAGGTACAAACCTTGCACAAACACCAATAGGAATGTCACCATCAGTTAATCATATTTATAATGATTTGTGTATTCATAGAGATGTTAAATCCATAAACCTTCAGGTTTCTAGTTTGTCTCTGTTAGCTTTGTATGTTTATGGATTTAAAACCTCTATATGAGATTGCTTGGCTTTGCCAACGATCCAGTGACTGTAAGAGGGCAATACATTTTGCTTGAAGTTTTTCTTTTTTCGCCACAGGACTTACAGGCACAAGACAGAGCTCACCGAATTGGGCAGCAGAATGAAGTGCGGGTGCTACGACTGTGCACAGTGAACAGTGTGGAGGAGAAAATCCTTGCGGCTGCCAAGTATAAGCTGAATGTGGATCAAAAGGTTATCCAGGCAGGAATGTTTGACCAAAAGTCTTCAAGCCACGAGCGGAGGGCCTTTCTCCAAGCCATCCTGGAACATGAAGAAGAAAATGAGGTATTAGGCAAGCTTGTTTTAAGTGTTAAAAATAAAAATAAAAATCATTCTCCCGTTTCCCAAAACCTTCCCATTATTTGTTTGCTGGCTTTGCTCTTAACTAAAGTTCTATCAGCTGGATCATCCTCTTAGCGAAAGTCAATTTAGAATTGAAATCTCTCCTACTTCAAAGCTGCTGTGGTCTCGTTACTGGTTTCTTCTTCTCTCTGAAGCTATTTTCATTCCCAAACATTGGCACCAGAGGGTGGAGGAACAGTATAGGAGGATAGTACAGGAGACTAGAATCAAAGGGAAAGTAGGTGAGTCTGAGCTTTCCTGCTTTGTCGTGGCAACCTTTCCATGGACAGAAGGAGCTTTTCTGTTCATGGAAGAGAATGGAGATGGGCACGAACCAGAGGAACCAGCAGTTCCTGTTGGCTGAATAGGTGTTGGGTGCTTCCCAGTCCAGCCTCTTCCAGAAGGCACCAACCCTGCCCTGCCTTCTCTGCATTGGGAAGCACTGAATACCTATTGAGCCGAAGAATGAACTGCCATGAATTCTTGGTTCGGCAGTTCATGCCCATCTCTAGAAGAGAATAAAGGATCCTTCAAGACTGTGTCTAATGCACACTAAAATGTCTGTTTCTTCAGTCAACACCTTTTTACCTGTGCTGGTTCTTCAGGTTGAGAACTTTGCATATCCCTGATTTGTATAATGAATTAAGATGATATACTTTTGTGTATATGATTGAGTAGCTGAGCCTGGGTAAAAAACTTATGTCAACATCATAGACATTTCTCTATTTATTCAGTAGTAACTATCCTCTTCTGGTTCTTTGTGTAAATCCTATCTCTTTTTCAGTTTCATTGAAATCATCACACAGAAGCGGTTATGTTCTGGTTCTATAATATAGTTCAGAAAATACAATCCATTTTTCAATTTATTTATTTATTTTTAGTAATAAGATTTTCTAATATACTACCACTCGTGCACTGATTGCAATCAATGGAAAGTGCTATTAAGTTACTGGAGAAGTAAGCTGTTGTGGTGGTCTTGGCATAAGTATTAGCTTTGAACATGTAGTTTAACAAAGGAAATTGCATAGAATGACCTGGTTAGGTGGGTGCTGGAGACTAACCTTCTAGCTAGTCAGAATACTTAGCCAACTTCATCCTTCTGATTTTAAACTTTTTAAAAAGGAATCAGATGAGTGAGTAGGTGAAATGGATCTTAAAATCAGCTTCCGCGTTTTTAAGTGTGGTCTCCATTTATATATTAGTGATATGATTTCCATCTTGGGATGAGGCTGGGTGAACATAACTTCCACAGGCAAGAAATGGACAAAAACAAATTAAAATCTAAGTGCTGTCCCTTATAATTTTTTTCCAAGATAAGTTTTAGAGCCATGTTAGTCTGTGCTAGCATATGAAGGCTGTGTGTGTGTCATCATATATATAATCTTTATGTAGGCATATCCATATGTTCTGCCTCTTTTTCTGCATCTGCAGGAAGAAGATGAAGTTCCTGATGATGAGACCCTGAATCAGATGATTGCACGGAATGAAGAAGAATTTGAGCTGTTTATGGTAATGATATTGCACAGTCACAGATCAAGTCACTGTGTTTGATTTACTTCATTGCTCATGTTCTAGTCCAGGGTCATTCTTCCCCCTTTTAAATTCTAAAGATGAGCAGTGTTTGGCTATTGTTGTGTATACCACGTTATTGCATGCTTGTGGCCATTCTACATCATCATCTTCCATATCAGACTTGGCACTTTTTCAAGGGCTAAGGAAAGTTTTAGATGTAGCACGCATTTCAAAGAAATCGTGTTGCATCAACCGTGAAGATGTGCATCATTTGATTTACTAAAATGTAATAATCCAATATTTCAAATTTAGCCACTCTTTTGATTGGGGTGTAGGAAGAGATATTAATCTGATGCTTCTATTTTCTCTGTATCTGTCACTGAAAAATAATACAGCGGACCCTCGTATAACAAAACGGTTTGTATAACATAAAATCTGTACAACATAAAAAATTCCGGAGATAGGGGAAATTTGCTGAACAGAATCTCCTATGGGGCGAATCCGTACAACATAAAAATGGTTTATGTAAATGATTATCGTAAATGGTAAATGATTATTGTTTTCAATGCATTCCTATGGGCACTTTGTATAAAGGAAAATTTGCTTAACAGACTTTTATTTGGAACGGATTAATTCCTTTATACAAGGTACCACTGTAAAACAAAAATCCCTCCTTTGTGCTTTCCTACTCGTCCAGCCATGAGATAAAAGAGTCACCTGACGCTGAGTGACCTTGAATCCTGGAATGCATTTTTCCTGTATGCCACAAGAGGTTGCTATGGCACTTGTTCAGTTGATAACCCAGCTGGTGTCTTGTCTTCATCTGCTTTGTCTGCTGTCTCCTTGTGTCTCTGTTGTTTCTCCGCTGCAGACAAAAATGAAAGCAAAAAAAGGAACTGCAGTAGGCAATGTTTATGTTGTTCTTAAGAGCAGTGAGTGATTAATTGATTGATTGAATCATTCAGTAAAGAAACAGCTGCTGTCACACCGTAATACTGGGGGCTAGGTACTTCGTAAAATGCCATAATGTAATTATTATAAATGCAGATTTTTTTAAAAAAATAAAAAAAAAAAAAATAAAACACTCTTTAGAGGAAATGAGGATCAAGGACCCATATCATTAGCAATCAGAAGCTTGCGGATTCTATACAGTTATGAGTAGTTATGAGTAATGTTAAGTTGTGGAACGATAGAAACCATAGTGCATGAAGTTAGGAAGGAAAAACAACTGCTGTGAAAGAAAATGTAGTGAGAATATAGAGTTGTATTCAGTTTCTAATAAATGCCGTCACATGAGAACCTTGAAGGTTTGCCACTGGTACCTTTGGAAGGTCTGCAAACCTGATGATATCACAGCCTGTTGCCATATTATGTCTGAGTCCTATTGACATTCACATGAGATTTATTCCTGTTGGCCACAAATTCCTGAGAACGCCCCCCCATGTAGACACACCTTCATTGAATCCCTTCATTGTGTTATTTATTTCCTTCAAAAACAAACAAAACCCAGACCAGAGCAAAATTTTAAAAACAGCCACCCTTGCGTCTCTTGATGTTATTTTTAAACAGCTAATATTATAGTAACACATAAAAATAGAAAAGGAGTACAGTTATATAACATTAATATATAGTCCCATCAACTATATGCTGTTAGAAGTGCATCAGAGGTGTTTTAGACATCCCATAGATTAAATTGATACTTATAGTGGGGTATGATGACAAGTATTTAACTGGGGCTGAACAGAATTCCTCATCTTCATTTATTTTTAAAAACTTATTCAGATTTTAGTTGAGTGATTTGTGGGAGAATGGTTAATTTTTGTTATAGTCAAGTGCTCCTTTGGGAATACTGTATACTGCAATCGTTTTGCCCAATCCCTTCAGCCCATGAGGTCTTGCCAAAAGTACATCCAAACAGATTTGATCTACTACTAGGAGAATAACATCCTCTGAATTATTCATCAGTACATCTCATGGTGACCACAGTCATCTGTCGTCTGTGTTGCCAAATGATTTGGACCCTTTCTTTCTGCCTTCCTCTGTTGTCAAACAAGGCAAGCTTTGGCTTAGTTCATCTGTTAATTGATTTTTAAACTGACCCAGAGTTCCTTTAGAGTCTGTAGTAGGAAATGTAAGAATAGTAGCAGGTAAAATGTCACAGTGAGTGCTGGAATTCTGTAGCTGCATACTTATTTGACAGCTATGAGAGAGAGGAGGGTGTCTAGACTGCATTTCATGCCATGCCATGCCTGCCTGTATAGGTAGAGAAGAGCCTTATAGACGGTAGAAAATATTCAGTCTTGTGACACGTACATGGACCTTCATATAACAAACAGTTTGTATAACATAAAAACTGTACAACATAAAAAATTCCGGAGATAGGGGAAATTTGCTTAACAGAATCGCCTATGGGGCGAATCCGTACAACATAAAAATGGTCGCAATTAGCAATTACTCTATTTTCAATGCTTTCCTATGGGAAATTTTTATAAAGGAAAATTTGCTTAACACAATTACATTTGGAACACATTAATTCCTTTATACAGTGGTCCCCCACCCTTTCGTGGTTCATATACTGTGGTCCCGCTATATCATGGGACCACAGTATATGAAAAAAGGCCCCTTAGGTTAAGGGGTGAAAGTCCTATTTCAAGCCTCCCATACAGTATTTATCCCAGGACTGGAGCTGCCCCAAAAGGGCCTCCCTGTGAACCGGAACTGATTTCCGTATCGCTGAAAATCATTTCTGAGGCCTCTGAGAGCCTTTCTAGGCCTTTCGGAGGCCTCAGAAATTATTTCCAGTTTACCGGAAGTCACTTCTGGTTCACAGGGAGGCCCTTTTGGGGCCTCCAAAAGGCCCAGGAAGGCTCTCACAGGCCCATTCGGGTGGGGGGGGGGAGAAGAGCCCCCAGCTAGGCCCCCCTAGGCCTGACTCAACCTGCATCCGCATATTGTGGATTTTCAATTATCGCGGGCCAGGTGAGGTCCCTAACCCCCGCAATAGGTGGGGGAATCACTGTACGAGGTACCACTCTACTGTATTTTTATGTACTGTACATAAGACACCCCCATTTATAAGACCATCCCCACTTTTCCAACCCAAAATTACAGTTTCGCAACTGCATGGTTCTACCCTCAGCTTACTTCCATGTATAAGACAACCTTCAATTTTAAGTCTAACAGTTTTAGACAAAAATATAGTCTGATTCATGGAAAAAATACGGTACTTAATAACCATTTCTACAAGAACTTTAATGATGGCGTCCCTGCATAGCCCGTATAACCTATAACCTAACAGTTGGGACTCGAGAGAACATGTATTGTACCTCCCTTTCTGAAAGGACTGTTCTTGTTCAAGGTTCCAGTCAGCACTTTCCTTGAAGTAGGCACGGCATCCCCCTCTTCTCCTGTGATTCTGTCCGCTGTCTTGCTTTTCCTCCTTTTCACTCTCGCTGGGCCTGAATTTTCGTTTCTGCTGAAAAAGGCAGGATAGAAAACAAAACAATTAATGAACAGTGTTTTGCAACTGTCTAGGACCTCCTAAGCCCCTTTATTCCTCCCTTTTTTCCCCTTGATGATCCTGTTTGGTTATTTATACTGGAGAGAACGACACAGGTAGTGGCTACCTTTGAATCATAATATTATTGATTTTCCCATTTTACATTAGTCATATTCATATTTACAGCAAATGTAGGCCTTATTCTTTTTTTCTCTTTTCTAATCATTAATAGAACAGATTCCATGTCCAATAATATTGTGGGTCCCCTTTTTCCTTCTCGTTATCAGTCTGTCCATTTCCATGCATTCCAAAATTTTCTTAATTACCGTTTATTTTTCGCTCCATAAGACACACCTAGTTTTTGAGGTATGCACCCAGTTTTACAGGTACAGTAGACCCTTGTATAACAAAACGGTTTGTATAACATAAAATCTGTACAACATAAAAAATTCCAGAGATAGGGGAAATTTGCTTAACAGAATCGCCTATGGGGCGAATCCGTACAACATAAAAATGGTCGCAATTAGGGATTACTCCGTTTTCAATGCCTTCCTATGGGAAATTTGTATAAAGGAAAATTTGCTTAACAGAATTTCATTTGGAACAAATTAATTCCTTTATATGAGGTACCACTGTATGTATTTACGAAAAACATATTCACACATACATACTGCGGTCCTGGTACATCTCCAACCCCAGTTTACTCTCCAGCCATGATGCTCTTGGGAGGCCCAGAGTGGCATTGCTAGAGAGTAAAATGTGAAGACAAGCCACCCTCCTGCCCAGGTCTCCATGCTGGGAAGCCTCTGGCCCTTGCAGATGCCTCCAGACCCAGTGCAGGTCCCTGCCTCAGCTGCAGCCCCAGCAGAGGCTTCCTGATTTGGGTGTTTAAGAAAATTACCTTGCATAATTGATTTATTCCATAGAATGGAAGACGGTGTAAACAGCCCTAGCAGAGACCATAGAGATGAGAAACAGGCTAGAGAGTAACCACCCCCTATGATGACCATAGAGCTGCTCTTCAAGACAGGCTGAATGAGAGAGCTCCCTCCCCTGGATTCACATTCTGCCTGTCTTAAATAGTGGCTCTATGGTCATCATAGGGTGTGGTTACTCTCTAGCCTGTTTCTCATCTCTATGGTCTCTGCTAGAGCTGTTTACACCGTCTTCTATTCTATGGAACAAATCAATAATGAACGGTAATTTTTTTAAACAGTTGGGTCGGAAAGCCTCCACTGGGGGTGGGACCTGCACCAGTCCAGAGGCTTCTGCAGCAGCCTCTCTGGAGGCTCCTGGTGGGGTTGGTTGTATTCACCCTATGAGATGCACAGACATTTATCCTTACCATTGGGGGGGGGGAGTGCATCTTATAGAGTGAAAATTATGGTATTCCTTCGTCCATTGGTATTCATTTTTCCAGTGTTGTGCCCATACAATCCTCGCTGCTTTCAGAATATGTACTATTAGATAAATATCTTGCTTATCTAAGTTCTCAGGTACTATACCTAACAGAAACAATTCTGGTTTGAAATCTGTATGCTTTTTTAACATTTTAATAAGCCAAGTATGTATTTTAATAAAAAAATTAGCTTTATCACAGGTGCACCATATATGATAATATGTCCCATTTTTTTGCTCACATTTCCAATATTTACTAGACATATTTGGAAACATTTTAGCTAATCCAGCAGGTAGTAAATGACATCTATAAAACATTTAATATAAATTTATATAAATAAAAGTCCTTATTGTCAGTTTACAATTTCTATTCCAAGGTTAACATGCTAGTATTTTTCTTAATGATCATATATGTTACCGTTACAGCGAATGGACATGGATCGACGCAGGGAAGACGCCCGGAATCCAAAGCGCAAACCGCGACTGATGGAGGAAGACGATTTGCCATCCTGGATCGTCAAAGATGATGCTGAAGTTGAAAGGCTTACCTGTGAAGAGGAGGAAGAGAAAATATTTGGGAGAGGGTCTCGCCAGCGCAGAGATGTGGACTACAGCGATGCCCTGACAGAGAAACAGTGGTTAAGGGTATGTGAAGTAAATTCATAGCTATATTAGTAGGAGGTGAGGGGGGGGGGAGAAAATAGGCTGGTGAAACAAAGAGGAATTGCAGCCGGATTGGCAGAGGGAGCAGAAATAGGAGATCCCAACGGCTATCTTTCAAAGACTGCTGAGATCTGGGGATCAGCAAACAGACAATTGATGATCTCATCCCAGACCTGAGTGGTACTATGGGGATGGTTCTCCTCCCCTTTATTCCCTACCCATAGTGTCCAGGAAAGAATGCTAGAGATAACTTTTTGTTTTACCTTTCAAGGTGTTTTATCTGTTAGGCACCCTCCCGCTTAGCAACTGGAAGAGCCCTACACTCTCTTCCCACTTCCCACTGTTGAGCGTCAAAGAAGGCAAAACAATTTAATGTTTAGATAGAATCATCCTTATTCCCCACTCTATCTGGGATATCTTAAAAGGCTGGATGAGCCCAATTGTTCCCCATACCCCCATCTTTACCAGTCCAATTCCTTTCTGTTTTACCAGCCAATTTATTTGTATGTGGGGTTTTTTTTTTACAACTTTTGTGATCAATTAATGCTTTCTGGAAGAGACATGTTTAATTTTTGTTGAACAACTTTGGTTTCTTTCTGATTTTTTAAAGAATATTTGTTAATTTCCTAATTGGAGAGCTCTTGATTATCTTTGGATTAAATGACTCTCAAGAGGAAGGGAATTGTTTGCTGGTAGTATGCAGTTTGCAGAGCACCTGTGCCCCCTCTATGATAGTCATCCTTTATGAAGATCATGAGCTTCCTTAATGGAGTTGTAACTATGGTCCATTGATTAGACTGTTGTCTCTACTGATCAGCCATGGTTCTTCCACCTCAAATCATCCCCAGCCTGCCTGGAAATGTCTCGACTGAGTGGGGATTTTGTGCGTGCAGTGTGTTTTCTCTCCACGTATCTCTACTGTTGCTCATCTCATCTTCCCAATGAAGGTACCGATTTATCACTCTAGTAGGCCCCCTGTGTCCATGGGGTCGGTGTACATGATGTGGCTTATCCATGGTTTACCTCAGCCCTTTATGCAACTTACAATGGCAACCCCTTGTGGCCTTCGCCCTGTGCCCTTGTAGAGAGGGTATCTGCAGTTTCAGGTGTCCAAAAAAGATTCTGGATCAATCTCCTGCGAATACGCATAGAGGAGGCTACTTGTACAGGTGTCTTCCTCTTATCTTCCTGCCAGTATTATTTTTACATGCATTCATTTGGCTTGTTTATGTGGAATTGCTAGGGAAAATATTGACAAAACATTTCTTCTTCTTCTTCTTCTTCTTCTTCTTCTTCTTCTTCTTCTTCTTCTTCTTCTTCTTCTTCTTCTCTTCTCAATAGAAGAATAGAATAGACAGAGAGTAAACAGCCCTACTGGAAACCATAGAGATGAGAATCGAGCTAGAGAGTAACCACCTACCATGATGGCCATAGAGCTGCTCTTCAAGACAGGCTGAATGGGAGAGCTCTCTCCCCTGGATTCACATTCTCCGTGTCTTGAAGAGGGGCTCTATGATCATCATGGTGGGTGGTTACTCTCTAGCCCGTTTCTTATCTCTATGATCTCTGGACGGGCTGTTTGCTCTCTGTCTTCTATGGAAAAAAATCAGTCATGCAAGGTAAAAAAATTTAACAGCCGGGTCGGGAAGCCTCCGCTGGGGCTGGGACCTGCACCAGGTCTGGAGGCCTCAGCAGCAGCTGCTCTGGAGACTCCTGGTGGGAATGTATTCACCCTTTAAGATGCACAGACATTTCTCCTTACTGTTGAGGGAAGTGTGTCTTATACAGCAAAACATACAATACTTAAAAATACATCTTTGCACCCCGTATCCTGTCTGTTCATAATCTTCTTTCTGTACTTTTCTCTGTGATCATTTTTGTACCAAGCTTTATTGTCAAAGAGTATGCTGCTATATTTTGAGTGTAATAAGTTTTCCCAGGGAAAAAGATTTCAATGTGTTTCCCTCTTGTAGCATAGAGTTTATTTCTAGGTCTGTCTGCTACTGTACTTTTTCCCATTTATTATTAGTTGTTGTTGGTTTGACAGTGTATTATGGAGCAAAACCAATATTATTCTACTTGGTTGCCAAGCTGTTAGTCAGCTGAAAATTAAATAATTCCTGTTGAAAAGGAAGGTTCAGACTGCAAGTATTTCTTCTTTTTCCAGTGAAAATGTCCATTTGGTTCTTCTTTGTGGTCTCTGTAGATACACACAGAATTATTTGTAGTAACCTTTTAGTACGAAGGAGTAAGGTTTCTGGTACTAATCATGCTACAGTAGGACTGCTGTATCTGCAGGGGATTGGTTCCGGGACTCCCAGCAGATAGCGAAATCTGCAGATAAGAGCAAACACTGTTATCCAAGGATAATGGTGGTGACCAGGGGTGGTGGGGTGCCAAGGTGAAAGCTTTCACCCCTGACGCCCCCCCCCCCAAATGCTGAGTAGTGCGGCATCGGCGACAAGGGGATAAGTTTAGTCAGGGGATAAGAGGGCAGGTTCTCCTATGGATTGAGAACTGGTTGAGATCCAGGAAACAAAGAGTAGGTGTCCATGGGAAATTTTCACAATGGAGAGAGGTGAAAAGCGGTGTGCCCGAGGGATCTGTCCTGGGACCAGTGCTTTTCAATCTGTTCATAAATGACCTGGAGACAGGGATAAGCAGTGAGGTGGCCAAGTTTGCAAATGACACAAAACTTTTCTGTGTGGTAAAAAACCAGAGAAGATTGTGAAGAGCGCCAGAAGGATCTCTCCAAACTGCGGGAATGGGCTGCGAAATGGCAAATGCATTTTAATGTAGCCAAATGTAAAGTAATGCATATTGGGGCAAAAAATCAAAACTTTATCTATCAACTCATGGGCTCTGAGTTATTCATGACGTATCAGGAGAGAGATCTTGGTGTGTTGGTGGACAACTCCATGAAGGTGTCTATCCAATGTGTGTCAGCGGTGAAGAAAGCCAATTCCATGCTAGGGATTATCAAAAAGGGGATTGAAAATAAAACAGCCAACATTATAATGCCATTATACAAAACGATAGTAAGGCCACGCCTGGAGCATTGTGTACAATTCTGGTCACCGCATCTCAAAAAAGACATAGTGGAACTGGAAAAGGTGCAGAAGAGAGCGACTAAAATGATTACTGGGCTGGGGCACCTCCCTTATGAGGAAAGGCTAAAACATTTGGGGCTCTTTAGTCTGGAAAAAGGCGCCTGAGGGGGGATATGATTGAGACATACAAAATAATGCAGGACATGAGTAAAGTGGATAGAGGGAAGCTCTTCTCCCTCTCACAAAATACCAGAACTAGGGCACATACACTCAAATTGAGGGCTGGGAGAGTAAGAACAGACAAAAGAAAATATTTTTTCACCTAGCGCATTGTTAGTCTGTGGAACTCCCTGCCACAGGATGTGGTGATGGCATCTGGCCTGGATATCTTCAAAATGGGACTGGACAGATTACTGGAGGAAAAGTCCATCACAGGTTACAAACCATGATGGAGATGTGTAATCCCCAGGCTTAAAACCGGGGTACTTCAAGGGCCAGATGCAGGGGAGTGGTATCAGGAGAAACAGATATCAAGTTTCATGCACTCCCAGAGGCATCTGGTGGGGCCACTGTGAGATACAGGAAGTTGGACTAGATGGGCCTTTGGCCTGATCCAGCAGGGCTCTTCTTATGTTCTTATACGGAGGGAATTTTTTTTTTTTTTTTTTTTCCCTTCTCCTTGCCACTGCTGGTGGCCAGCTGCCCTCTTCACTGCAAGGCCCAGCAGCCAGCCTGCAGGGGCTGGGGCAGTGGGGGGGGGGAGAAAACTTACCGATACCGAGGCCTCCTTGCCGACACATGCCGGCTGCCCTCTGGAGGGGTGGTGTGGGGACTTAAGAGAACCCTCCTGGTCAACAGACCTTTGAATTTCCCACTAGGGTCCCGGGCAGAGGACCGGAAGTTTGAGCTCGAGCAGGAAGTTAAAAGGCTGGTTGTCCAGGTGGTTCCTCTTAATTTCTCACCCCACCACTGTGGAGAGTGGCTGTCGTGTGGTGGCGGCAGCAAGGAGAGTCGGTATATAAGCAGCACATTTTATGTGTTATAGTAACAATGAAAAATGAATACAATAGTCCCCCTCTATATCGCGGACTGTGGTGTTTGGACCCCGCCACCGCCATCCCTGCCACCCTCACCGCCGTTCCCACCCCACCACCCCCGCTGCTGTTGCTGTTGCCCTGCCACCCCCCACGTCCCCCACTGCTGTTGCTGTGCCCCTCCACCACCGTTGCTGTCGCTACCACCATCCCCACTGATTCTGCCGCTGTCGCCTCCACCGTCCCTACCACCACTATCACCACTGGCAGCACCATCACCCCCTCACTGTCGGTGCCACCCTCCAATCACTTTTGGAGTGGAGGGGTGATAATGGTGGAAGCTCGGTAGTGACAGTGACCACATATAATTGATTTTCCTTTGTCGCAGGTGGTTGGGGAAGGTAACCCCTGCGATAATTGGGGGACTACTGAAGAAGCGTTAGGTTGCCGGAATGGAACACTCTACTAGGATGATCTTTCTATCTACGACTATACCTTGTAAGTTTTAGAGTTGAGCAGAGCACAGATAGTATCTCTAGTCCTTTTTCTATACCTTCTGATGTATTTGGGAATAGGCTCCAACTCATCCTGCTTCTGAACCATCTCTTCCTGTCTGGTGCAGATTGCTCCTTTCATTCTCGCACTTGCTGTCAGATGGATGGAAATGTATATAAATACATAACTAGATCCAAACATAACTTCTAAAAATGAACCCAAATAAACATTAGCCATGGTTGAGAAAAGGGGGGATTATGTCTAGGATGATATAGTGATGATTAAGGAATCAAAAATGTTATATCTGTACTGGTCTTTTTAGAATTCATTGTTTTCCTTCCTTCTCCTTGGAGAACAATAAGTTCACCGCTTACCCTACTTTCTTGCTTTCTTGTATAATTAAAATTCATACAAAGGGCAGTTGTCTTCTACTGTTCAAAAAAAAAACACCAGATTTTTAAAGCGTTATTTAATATAAAACATCATTGTTGGTATTTACTGTACTGCTTAAAAGTCAATGAGTCAACACTATACCAATACTGTACTTTAAAAAGTGCAAGAAAGAATCTTCATTAGGATGAATCTAATTTTGAGACAATGACTGCTACTTGTTATTATGGTTGGTTAATTCTTTTGTTGTTATCTGTAAAAATTATATGGCGAATGAAGCTAGGTGTAATTATGCATGTAAGCACATGTGTTGAGATGGGTTTACATGTGATATGTTTTATAACTCGGTATACTTTCAGAAACATTTATTGGCCCCTAATGTCACAAAAATGCCATGTATCGGTAAAGTGGTGTTGAACTTTATCATGGCCCTTGTGTCATATCTTCTCTATGTTAATGACCCTTGAAACTAGAGCTGAGCGTCATAGGCTTAGCTTATGGTTTGGAGCTGTTGTGACCACTTAGAGCAGTGTTTCTCAACCTGTGGGTCCCCAGAGGTTCCTGGACTGCAACTCCCAAAAATCTTGGCCAGCTCAGCTACTGAAGAAGACTTCTGGGAGTTGCAGTCCAGGAATATCTGGGGACCCACAGGTTGAGAAACACGTGTCTTAGAGTAACTGGTACAGCTGCTACTGTACATGGCAGCCAAGAAATCGAAATGTTATCAGTATCAAGTCCCAGAAAGTGTTCCAAGATGCCAGATTACAAATGAGCCCCATCTTCTCTGTACCTTTTAAAATATTAGAAAGGAACAAAATCATGACCTTGTCTTTGATTCTGTTTGTTGGTTCTCTGTCCTTTGTGTCTCGCCTTCAGTTTTTTTATTATTTTATATTATTTGATATATAAAGAAATGCTTCTAATAAACCCATCTATATCAAATCCATGTAGACAGAAGTTGTTGTCAATAGTTTCCTCTTATTGTAGACAAATTGCTTCTAAGTTTGTACAGTGTTGCGGTGAATAATGAGTAATGTAGGAAATCATGGTGGAGTTTCTGTGATGAGGCACAGAATGCATTAGCATAGAATATATTACACAATTGATATTAATTGGCTTCACTGACCGGATTTGTGGAACAGTCGTCTTTGTGGATAATGGAA
Source organism: Phrynocephalus guinanensis (assembly GCA_037367245.1). NCBI lineage: Eukaryota > Metazoa > Chordata > Lepidosauria > Squamata > Agamidae > Phrynocephalus > Phrynocephalus guinanensis. The sequence continues at coordinate 36,958,100 of CM074738.1, read as the reverse complement.
TGTGAAATTTAATTGTGGCCAGGAAACCAAGGATTTCGAAGAAATTGGGTACATTTCTATCCATTGCTTTACAGTTCCATTTGTGTGATGCAGAATGGAACCTTATGCTGGTAAATGTTTTAAAATAGACGTATGACACCTATGGGCAGAGGGAAAAAATTAATGAAATCTTGTAACTTCACTGGTCCACACCCGTTTTGCAGACAACAGAATCCGTGAAATTGTCACATGACTAAATTAATTGTTACTGAATCATATTTTGCTTTTTCAAAAATGAACTTTGAAATCTCTTGCAGTGTAGAAATAATTGATATGCCCTAAAGCAGTGGTTCTCAACCTGTGGGTCCCCAGATGTCCCTGGACTGCAACTCCCAGAAGTCTTTATCACTAAATGAGCTGGCCAGGATTTCTGGAAGTTGCAGTCCAGGAACATCTGTGGACCCACAGGTTGAGACCCACTTTCCTAAAGGAATTCAAATTAGGGGTCATCTGCCAATTCCTGGTTTGTGCATTGGGTATCTCGTATAAATAACTTTAATTTTACAAAAAATACTGTATAGATTTGGAAGTGTTGTTAACAGATTTCAGAGGCCTTATTTTTGTAACAGCACTATTTCAAGTCACAATAAAAATATCATCTTCTTTTAAGTAACTTGCCAACATTCATTTGGTGTCCACATTTCATTACAGTACATGCATAAACTCTATAATGTGTAGGAGTATTGATAACATCTTTTTTTAAAAAAAATGTTATTAAATTCCTCTGAACATTCTTAACAAGTATCATCAGATTCAAATAACCTTTTAGGCGTGGCATATAGAAATAATGTAATAACAGTGTGATTTTGTGATTCTGTAGCGGGGAGGGGGGCGTTAGAGGAAGATCGCTTTTAAAAATTAAGAAAAGAAAGACTTCGTTTCTTTACAAACCTTTCCCAAAGCACATTCAATCAGGACTTTTAAACATAATGGTGTTATAGTGATTCTGTGAATCATAATTCTTAATTTTAAAAAAAAAAGAACAAAGGGACAGTTTTGTGTGTAATGCAGCTTTAAAATGCTGGTTTCCTTATTTTGCTTTTAAAAGGGGAATTTGTTTACATATCTGGGATTTATTGATACTGTAATTAAAATGCTTCCAGGAACTGATAACTGCTTTGCCAAAAAATAAAAAAAAAAAAATAATTTAAAAAATCTGATTTGAGTTCCTGGAAAAATAAGGGGAAAATATGATAAGTAGTTGTCAATATTAAAGCAGGCTGAAGGAAGAAGGCTTTGGGCCTTCTGGTAGGTAGAATGAAACAGCAGATTTGAGTATCTACAATCCCTTCCAGTATTGCATTTTCAGTAAAATAAAATTACTTGTATATGAAAACATAGCCTTTCCCCAGCTCTCTTTTTTTTCCTGATCAGCTGATGAAGAGACTAGCAGCTCGCTGCTTTGCTGGCTTGTTAATTTTATCCCCACTAACTGTGATTTCCGATAGCCGGCCTGCTGATAGTGGTAAGGTAAATATCCTTTTTCATTGCCGTCTCGAAGATTCAGTAGAACTACATCGCAGGCATGTGTAGGTGTGTAACGCATCAAATGCTGGTGTTCTCTGTGTTTTCTGTGTACAAACGAGTGCTTAAGGAGAGGCAGCAACATTTAACTGTTGACAGCCTTGCATGCTGCATTTATTATTAGCATTTCTAGCTTCCAGGATTTGTAGAACAGTTTCCTTTGCTTAATCTTTGCTAGCTGCTGTGGTGTCTAGTGGGTGTCCTGCTTTAGCCAAATGAATATTAATGGATTTGGGGGCAGAGATATTTTGTTGTTATCGTTCTTCTTTCTTTCTTTTCTTTCTTTCTTTTCTTTTCTCATAACTCAGCAGACCTCGGGCTCCTTCATAGTGGTGATCTGAAGGCTGTGGAATCATGATGGAAATTGTCATTTGATTATTAAGGCCTGGGTTTCAGGCTGTCCCTCAGGATTGCTCGTTTGTGTTCGTTCTGTGGATTTCACATTGAAGGATGAATAGAAATCAGATTCTAAAATCTCACTGGCGTTTTAAAACCTGCCAGCCAGCGTTGCAGGGTATACCAGGCTTTGTGCACAAACCGTTTTGCAAGAGATGTAACTCAAGTGAAAGAAATTGTGCCCGGGATGTAATCACTCTTTGTATATATTGATTGTTGCACTCACATGATCATAAATATTAGCCATGTTTGGTGCTGTGGAAAAATGAAGGTAATTGCCTTGTGATTAGAGCTCTCTCAGCTCTGGGGAAGGATTGATTAGCATTTGCATGTATTCTAGCCAGCAGAGGGAAGGAAAAAGGACAATTATCAGCATTTTTGTTTTGAGGTAGCACTGATCATAAAAGGTAGCATTTTTAATTTTACAAACCAGGATGGTGTGTGTGTATTTTCCTTCCCTCAAATGTGTTTTCAATTTTCAATTTTAAAATTCAAAGACTAAAGTGCCCGCATCTTTGGCTTTTTCACCTGTCTTAAAACTAAAGAAAGTTCAGCTTCTCTGCCACATAGATTTCTTAGACAGAGTGAACAGATGTCTTTTACACCTGGATTGTTTTTGTAGCATTTTTTATTTTTCTCAGTGTACAGTGCTGTTGGCTGTGATTTCAAAGCAAACATTACAGGTAAATTTTGAACTAGCATACATTGCTTGGTTTTTGTTAGACTGCTGCCATTTTCCCTGACCCATAATGTTTGTATTCTTAAATATAGAACAATGCATTGTCCACCACTTCTGCATTGCCCGTAAGTATTATGTTAGCTGACAATTTTGAGGTGTATTAAATGATCTGGAAATTATTTCTTAAAAATTTCAGCAACACTACCTTGCTTGCTAGTGTGCTTTGGAAGAATATGTTTGTGAGGAGAGGGAATATATACGTGTGTGTGTGTGTGTGTGTGTGTGTGTGAGAGAGAGAGAGAGAGAGAGAGAGAGAGAGAGAGAGAGAGAGAGAGTTTAGACAGATGTATTTTGAAGAGCATTTTTGTTTTTGTTTTGTAGCAATTGCATTGTCTATTAACATGCAGTCATAAGAATATATGAAATGTTACATTGTATCAATCATGCTTTCAATGAGAGGGCACGCTACTGTGGCATCAGTGGCCTTTTGGGGTGTGGCCTTGCTGTGCTACCACGTGCACTAGAATTACTTCGAACAATAAATCTAGAACTTTTGATTGCCCTCCATATTATGTGTCGTTGTTGGACTTGTTGAGTAAATTTACTCAGCTCATAATGCGATGTTTAGACCTCTCAGTGGTTTTTAAAAATATATACTCCGTCATAACAACTTTGATTTTTCCAAGTAAGTTTTTTCTACTTCTCAACTAACAGGCAATCGAAGACGGCAATTTGGAAGAAATGGAAGAGGAGGTTCGGCTTAAAAAACGAAAAAGGAGAAGAAACGTGGACAAAGATTCAGGCAAGGAGGATGGGGAGAAGGCAAAAAAGAGAAGGGGACGACCCCCAGCAGAAAAATTGTCACCTAATCCCCCAAAGCTGACAAAGCAGATGAATGCCATCATTGATACTGTGATTAATTATAAGGACAGGTAAGCTCTTGGTTTTCTTAGGCAGTTCTTTGTTTTCTCTATTAACACCTTACTTGCATGAAAAACAGTTATTTGTGCATTAGTTTGGTGGACAGCCCTCTTTTTATATAGTCCTCTGAATTTCCTCCATGTGTAACCCCTGTTTGTCACTAAAAGCCCGTGTGGGGGTGGGGTGGGGGAGAGAGAGAGAGAGAGAGTTCCTTTTCATAGTTATATTGAATGCTGTGTTTTCAGAAAAATGAGTAGTGGCCATCTGTTGGCTTTTAAAGTTATGGCCAGCATCTTCTTGCATAGCGTATCAAAGCGTAAGGAAATGATGTACAGTACCTGAAATGGTAGATTGCTGCTATTTAGAGTCTACCCCTGCAATTCTGCCTTTCACATGGATAGGTGGGCTTTTTGCATGACCCAAAATTGAGGAAGGTCATGTGCAAAACTACCCATCAAGTGGGGGAGTGAGGAACCACATGGGGCTCCTGTTAGCCCTACCACTGCAGTCATGTCATTTTCTCATACGTAACACAAGAGGATTTTGTCCACTTAGTAGCGAGGAGGCATTGCTGAGTATTACAGTTGGGGTGTTATTTCTGACATCATGGCATCCTGCATTTTTTGCCATAAACTATAAAGCAGGCATGTCCAAACTTCGGCCCTTTAGATGTTTTGGACCACAACTTCCACAGTCCTTTGTCATTGGCAGTCTAAGCTTAGAATTCTGGGAGTCCAAATCATCAGGAGGGCCGAAGTTTGGACATGCCTGCTATAAAGAGTTAAAAAACAATGGTCAAAATATAGTTTGCACTCCTAACTTCAGCGGAATCACTTGTGTAAAGGAGATGTACATATAAGCCTTGCCTCACTGTAGAGCAGTTGATGCAGTGAATTCATTCTAGCTGGGACTGGCAAATGAGGTTTGGTATTATGCTCTCGCCTCCAGTAAGAGATTTTCATGTGTAGAGTTTTTGAAATGTTTCCAGAAAGCACATTTTCAGTCCAAAAGCTGTTGTGCTTTCTTAAATAATTGTCATTAGAAAAATCTGACTTCCATTGTACTGTTCTGTGGATGTATTGTATACTGTACTTGGCCTCTGAACGTTTCGCTAAACTACAATCTATATTGAAAACAAATTTGACAGTCTCCCACACTTGTATAGGCAATGTGGGCAGTCTGTCCGCCAGATGAAATATACAGTCAAACAAACAAAGAGATCCGAAACTTTTGCTTATCCTCCAGTTAACCACCAATTAGGGCACTGACCATACCCTGGATTTTCATATATTTCAAATAATCCAGTTTCATTAACCACACTTTGAAATTGTCCTGTTTCAAACAAATCATCGTTAAGATAAACCTCAGTGTATAAGATTCAGATAGCACAACAAGTTGCTGTTAGCCTTCCATCCTTCCGAGATAAACCCAGCAGTGGGGGGGCAATAACACTGTAATTCAGAAATTGTAAACCGCCCAGCACAAGTGGTATGGGGCGGTAAGTTTGCTTTGCTTTTAATAATATCACCTGAGCAAATACTTCTAAGATCATTAGGAGGGGGACGCTATGAGCCAGTGTTAGTTCCCTCACAAGAAACTGATTTATGCTACTTTGTGTAACCCTGGAATTAAAATGAACATTTCATAGCAGGCCCACATTAACAAATGCACTGTTGGTATCTGTATGGTAAAATCAATATGAAAGCATAATGTGAAAGTAATAGTACAGTATGCAACAAAGTTAGCTCATGCCTCAAAAATTGTGCATGCGGGCAAGTTTTCTAAATCCCCCAAAAGTATGTTTTTTGTTTAACAAATAATCTTGTGATTTCCCCCCACAATTTTATATTTATTTTGCTTCCAAAGGGTCGAGATTGCAAAGACATGGGCTGCATGTGCAAGCCTAGGTGGCTTTGGCCACTATAATTGCCAACAAATTTGGTAGCGTGGGGCAAAAATCACCAGTTCCTTATCTGTAAATGACACATACAAGGAGCAGCACACCTTGTCATTTGTTTGGTTGCTTGATTGTTTGGTTGCTTGCTTGTGGTAGAAATCAACAGTGTTCAACCCTTCTGGGAATATAATTTTAGTAAGAAAACCCTACATACAGAATTCTCCCCACTCCTGATCATGCCTTCTTTGCATAGAAAGAAGTAGCGATTTTGAGTTGAGTGTTGGAGACTGCGCTGACCCAGTGGATTATGCCAGGGTCTAATGTGTCCCACAAGCCTCCAAGCATTCACCATGGACTAAAAGGATGAGATTATTCCACAGTTCTTGTGTTCCTTATGATTGGACTTGCTATTAATTTTGTTAATTAAAATTACTATTAATTTTGACAAATGAAAGCAGAAAGTCACATGATTTTTGATTGTGCATATGCAGTCTTCGTCCACAATATAGTAAAATCCAAGTTGGTTATGCTGACTTAGATCATAAATTGCTGGAATTTTGCCATTCTTGCTTTGACTAATGTGTTAATGAATTTGTTTACCCCCACCCCACCCCCCAAAATAATACGTTACTTTATAAAGACGGTTCTTACTTTAGATCTGGATTAATGACACCTGTCTCCACTGCATGATTTGTCAAACTGAAATAAGAGTGGTTAGATTGTAAATATTATCACCCTAATTACAGAGATGAGTGATCTGAGGAATAGTATACAAATACTGCTCCCCGATGGCTTTCTACATATTAAAATTCTGATAGCATTATCTGTTCCCTTGACAGGGTATTAAAACAGATAACTTATTCTGTGGAGCTGGTTAGAAGATGTGATCAGAATATAGGTGCTTTTCAGGTTGTTTTGGAGTTTGAAAACAAAAATAACCTAATCTAAAATACAAGGAGATTCTTGTTCTGAAACTTTGAAATGACCTCAGTTGTTCCAGAATGCTTAACACAACTTCCAACCAACTCCACTGAATAAATTGTCAGTTCAAATACTTTGGCAGATTTTCGAAGTAGCTTTAGAGATTGGCTTTTGTCAAATATGAATATCTCATATTCTTTAAAAAATTATATGATATGCTTCCTGACATGCCTTTGAACTTTTCCCTTTTGTAAGACCAAAAACACACAAATTTTGATACACTAAATGGCATTCTTGCGACAGGCCACTGTAATTTCATAATAAAATCAGCTACAAGACAAGAGTATTTGGGGCTGTTAAGAAGATATATTTATATGCATCTCCCCATTTGCAAAGTGCATTAGCTTCTGTGCTCATAGTATCTGAAAGTGTGTGGGGGGGGGAGGCTCAAGTATCCTCTCTTCTTGCTTTCTTATAATGGCCCCACTCAATAATTGCATAATTGCCCATCTATAAGACGCCATGTATAGAATGACAATGAGAATTAAAGAAAAAGAAGGACTCTGAGTACTATTTGAAATGAATAAATTTCATGACTGGTTTGTCAGAAGAAATAGTGCATTAGGTGGAGATGAGACAGAGTGTAATAATATACACTCAGACAATATGATGAATGACAACTGGAACTTTTTAATTTTATTTGGTATCTGTGATATGTAATCATGACTTGTTTATTGAAATAAATAATTTTTAAAAGCACCATGTATAGGATCACCCCCCCACCCCAATTTCCCACTTAAAATTACAGTTTTGCAACCACATGGTTCTCTTCTCGGTTTACTTCTGTTTATAAGACGACCCTCAATTTTAGTCTAACAGTTTTAGACAAAAATATAGTCTTGTACATGGAAAAGTACTGTAAATGGCGCCTAGTCACCGCCATTTCCCTTATGTCAGGCAAGGCAACTAATTGGATTAACCTCTTCAGCAGATCTCAAGAAGAAATTCATGAATGAAATCCTCTTCTTCCTCATACTTTGTTTATACCCAAAGTACAGTGGTGCCTTGAGATACGAAATCAATTTGTTCCTTGGGACACTTCGTATCTTGAAAATTTTTGTATCATGGATCCGAATGGGATGAAATGCACCCTGGGAATGGAAGTCTTATGGAAAATTTTCGTATCTCAGGGTATTCCACGGGAAATTTTCATATATTGAGTTTTTGCAGAAGGCTTCCATTCCCAGGGTGCATTGCACCCCGGACGGACTTCCCTTTAGTATCTCAAGGCATTCGTATCTCAAGGCATTCATATCTCAAGGTACCACGTATGTATATTCTGTATCCCATTTTTCACAAGATTTTGTGCTTCTTACTTTCTTTCTATCCCCACCGTGGTCTTGGAATACTTTACGCACAGTATTAAATGTACAGTGACTTTTAGAAGACCTAAGTCTTAGGTGGCCAGAGTCTTAAGGCAGGTTTCCATTATCTTCCCCAGTAACACACTGGCTGAAATCAGTAGCAAGTTGCAACAAGATTAGGTTCATTGAATCTGTGGAACTTACCACTGATTGAATGGGCTTGTTCTGATATCAAATTGCTACTAGATTTTAGCTAGTAAGGAAATTAAAACTCTCACATCAGCCTTTCAGTTGGCAAAGCCCCCCCCCCCTGTGATTCCTTTCTCCCTGGTGAAGGGAATCTTCGTACATGAACTATGCCAAGCAACCATCGGGCCACAACAGTTAAACCTCATTGGCATTATCATCTTAAACTAGATCTTGGAAGGGCACTTCCTTTGTGGAAGAGTGCTTTCCACTGTTCTCCAGTGATTGCAGGTACCTACTCACATGTCATCATGAGTTGTCTGCCAAGAAGCATCCTAATCTTCACCCAGATGTGTAATGCACAGAGACTACAATGAATGAAAACAGGTTGTTTGCCCCATAGTGTTTATTCTTCATTTGATCATTTTTAGATTTGCACAGCCTGCTTTTGCTCTCTTCTTCGACACATGTGGTGGACTTGGTATCCTGCAGCTGTATCAGAATTTTGAAGTACAGTGGTCCTCCACCCTTTCGTGGTTCATATCCTGCAGTCCCGCTATATTACGGGACCACAGTATATGAAAAAAGGCCCCCTGGTGTAAGGGGGATAGGCCTGTTTCAGGCTTCCCATACTTACCCCAGGACTGGTGCTGCCCCGAATGGGCCTACGAGGGCCTTCCCGGGCTTTCTGGAGGCCCCAAAAGGGCCCTGTGAACTGGAAGTGACTTCCTCTAAACCGGAAGTGACTTCCGGATTGCTGAAAATCATTTCTGAGGCCTGTGTTGGAGGCCTCAGAAATGATTTTCAGTGATCTGGAAGTGACTTCCGGTTCCTTTTGGGGCCTCCAGAAGGCCCGAGAAGGCCCTCGCAGGCCCATTCAGGGCAGCGCCAGGCTGGGGGTAAGTACAAGAGCCCCTAGCTAGGCCCCCCAGGCCTGACCCGAACTTCATCCACATATTGTGGATTTTCAATTATTGCGGGTCGGTCAGGTCCCTAACCCCTAGCCCCTGTGATAGGCAGAGGGTCACTGTAAAGGAAAGTCCTCTCAGACTTGTGCCACAGAAAAGAGAGATGGGGTTACTACCAAAACATTTTTTTAGAAACAATGGATGTGCCCCCACACAGACCTCTGTTTATGAATACGCAGATCACCACTCAAAAGAACAAGCATTACAAAATAAGTCGCCTATATTTGCAAGCATCGAGCCACTGTTTCCCAGTACTCATTTTGCTTTTCTATTCAATGGGGAGCAATGCTATGACACACGTAAGCCGCTGAGATGGTATCTGACACAGGATGGCTGAACTCCAACACAGCACCTGCCGGTTTCAAGACTTTGCAGATAACCTGCCATTCTATTCCTGTTCAGTCTTCCAGAGCCAGAGCTCCGCTACAGCAGCTGTCAAGCTGGCATCTCCACATAGGCCGTTACTTCACGAAGTGCATTGCTTCGCAGCGGCATTGCCTTCGCTTTGAATTCGGTGTTGGTCATGTCCTCTCCCTTCGATCCCACCCCTGTTTCTCAGTACTCACGCGGAGCATTTCTAGGACCGAATTGATTACTACCTCACGTGCTCCCTTCGCATTAGAAAGCAGGCGGGCAGGGGAAAACAGTGACACCTGGCGTTTGAAGGGTGTACAAAAAAATGGAAGACTGAGAAACCGAACTACAGCTGAAGTTGTATAAATAATCACAAATATCTGCATATTAGCACTACAGACGGTAAGAGCGAAGAACCGGTTAACCAAAATATCGATGCATCGATATTTCGGCGCAAAAGTAACTATTAAAAAAAAAACACAAGTCCACACGTGACGTTGGGAGCGAAGCGAGATGCGAAGCGAAAAGATTCCCGGCCGCTGGCAGGGGAACCACTCACCCCGCTTGGAGCACGGTAAAGGGGGCGTGGTCGGGGTGGCATCGCAGCCAAAAAGGAGGAGCGTGCGGACTGAAACGATCGATTCGCACAGAAATGAGGGCTTGCCGCTAAGCGAGCAGTTCGTGAAGTAACGGCCATAGGTGTACAGACACAGACATGCTGCCGGGATCACCTCTGCATTTGGCAGTTCTGCACTGTGCTTCTTTTTTTAAGGAGATATTAAAAGCTGCATTTCTCTCCTGTCGTTGTTCCCAGGAAAAGTAGCAAAAGGCAATCCACAAGAGCAAAAACAAATATTCCCCTTACGAGTTTTAATCCAGAAACAACGAAGGGTTCTTTGTTGATTCATGGTTTTTGTTCAAATCTTTCAGTCTCCTTTCTATTCTTTCTCTTTGTAATATTTCTTACCTTGTTGTTTTGTGAGTGGGCTTAATGATAGTTTTTGTTTACTTTCCAAATACAGACCTTTGGATATGTCTGGCATTGCTGAAGAGAGGGGATTTTAAAGAGAAGATGTTATGTTTCGGGGCAGGCTAGGGCTAAGCTTGAGGATTTTGTAATGAATCTCTCTCCTCACATCATCTTCAAAGGTGGTATACTGTTTAGGTAGAAGCTGTCTGTTGTAACCCAGACAGTCCTTGTGCAGCCCTGTCTAAACAACAGGTGTGGTGGTGTTGGTTTTTTTTTTTTTTACCAAGACCCATGTTCTAGAATACACACACTATGCATGTAGACCAGGCAGGCCCAAACTTTGGCCCTCCTGATGTTTTGGACCACAACTCCCAGAATTCCAAGCCTGTATTGCCAGTGACAAAGAACTGTGGGAGTTGTGATCCAAAACATGTGGAGGGTCAAAGTTTGGACATGCCTGATGTAGACCATAGGACTACACCACTGCCCTGAATAACCAGAGCATCATATGGTACACCCAGCTCTTCGTACAGGCCATATAGAGCAGACTTGTCCACAGTTACTAAAATGGTTGCAAATACAATGAACAATTGTGAAGCTGTGATCCAGAACTTGTTCCATGCTAGGCCCCTCATCCAGTGTTTCACAAAGTATAGCACATTTTTATGGGCAATGATTTACACAGCTGATCTTAAATTTTAGAAATGCACAGCTGGAAGGAACCTAGGGATCATCAAGCCCAGGCCCTGTCAAGGCGACACACCAGGGAATCAAATTGATAGCCTCTGGCTTTGCAGCTAAACCACTGCACTATCCAGCAGCTGGCCAGGATAGTATTTAAACTGGTGCTTGAATTCTTCAAAAAATAAACATAAGAAGGGCCATGCTGGATCAGGCCAAAGGCCTGTCTAGTCCAGCTTCCTGTCTCTCACAGTGGCCCCACCAGATGCGTCTGGGAGCGCACGAGACTAGATATCTGTGTCCTGCTACCACTCTCCTGCATCTGGCCCTTGAAGTACCCCGGTTTTAAGCCTGGAGATTACACATCTCCATCATGGTTTGTAACCTGTGGTGGACTTCTCCTCCAGGAACCTGTCCAATCCCCTTTTGAAGGCATCCAGGCTAAATGACATCACCACATCCTGTGGCAGGGAGTTCCACAGGCTAACAACACACTGGGTAAAAAATTATTTTGTTTTTTCTCACTCTCCCAATCCTCAATACCCTAGTTGTGGTATTTTGTGAGAGGGAGAAGAGTGTCCCTGTATCCACTTTATCCATGCCCTGCATTATTTTATACATCTCAATCATATCCCCTCTCAGGTCCAGAGGGGATATGATTTAAATGTTTTAAAGGATGTATATGAAAACTAGCCTTTCCTCATAAGGGAGGTGCCCCAGCCCAGTAATCATTTAGTCACTCTCTTTTGCACCTTTTCCAGTTCCACTGTGTCTTTTTTGAGATGCGGTGACCAGAATTGTTCACAATACTCTCCAGGTGCCACCTTACTATCGTTTTGTACAATGGCATTATAATGTTGGCTGTTTTCTTTTCAATCTCCTTTTTGATAATCTCTAGCATGGAATTGGCCTTCTTCACCGCTGCCACACACTGGGTAGACACCTTCATTGAGGTGTCCACCAGCACACCAAGATCTCCTTCCTGATCCATTACGGATAGCTCAGAGCCCATGAGTTGATAGATAAATCATCTTTATAGAAGGGTTACAATGCTTCATGTGGATAATAAATGTTTAAAATAATATTCCTGCTCTTTGTTGTTTTCATTCCTTGTACAAAAACTTTTTTAAAATTAATATAATGCTAAGTGGAACCAGGGAAAATTGGTTGTGAGTAAAATACTCATTTTTTTGCTGACCAGGCGGCAGTAGCAAAATCCTTACCATGGGATTTATAATAGTTTCCATGGGAAAATAATTTTTCTCTCCATTTTTTTAACCCTTGAGTATCTGTTGTGCAGAATTCAACTTTTGTGATTATATTAGATGTGTGTGCTGATGTCTGATGAAGGTTGCCAGGTGACTCTAATTAGAAGAGAGCTTTGAAGTGCCATAATTGCATGCATCAGAACTCGATAGCTTACTGGATGTGATCGTATTTTGGGTCAGATTACTTTAATACATTAGTTGTTGCATCTGAGAGGGGGTGCTGACATATCTTCACTGTACTTGCCTCACTTTCCTAGAGGCTAGAGCAGGGGTCCTCAAAGTTTTCAAACAGCAGGCCGGTCCACCACGCCCCAGACACCACTGGGGGCCGGACCACAGTCCAAAAAAAAAAAAAAAAAAGACCAACGTGGAAAAAAGGGGGAGGGAGTGGGGGACCTTGCCGTAGCCCTCCCACTTTGAATGCCCCACTAGCCAGCATGCTAGATCAGCATGCTGATCATCTGGGCAGTAGTTGGGGGAGTGGGAGAAGCGACATAACCCACTGCTTTGAACTGCCTCAGCAATAGAAGCAGCTGCAGAGGCTGGCTTGCTCTCAAAGCAAGGGGTAGGTGGGGGGTTGCAATTGGTCCTGGGGGCCGGATTTAGGACCTTGGGGGCCGCATCCGGCCCCGGGGCCTTAGGTTGAGGACCCCTGGGCTAGAGAATCAAGCAGCCCTCTAGACAGCTAATGCCTGAAAATTCTGAGATTTCTGCTTAGTGCACTTAAGTGTTGTGTTGTATGCATCTGCCACTCTTTATCCATTCTGTGCTGAAGATTCTCCTCCACTCTTAGGGTATGTTAGAGGCTGTGATCTTAGGAGTTCTACTGAGATCTGGACCTCTGGCTGTGTGTAGGTGGGCAGTTACTGAGAAACTGCTGAAAACTGAGAACACAGTTCTTCAGATGGTCCTACCTACCTACACCAGTTGAAGTCCAAACAGCATAATGTCACTTCTGTTCCTATATTTTATTTATTTATTTAAAATATTTATATCCCGCCTTTCTCTCTAAAAGGATCCAAGAATTTTCCTATGATGAATGTCGGGAACCGAGCCATCCAACTTTGTCCTACGTGCCACTAATAAGGCAAAAGAATTTGTGTCTTTAGATTTATGCACTGTTTGAAGACTGTTACTGTGTTGTATTGCACTGAGGCCTGCAGGGATCTATACCAAGCTACTGTCTTTAGAGCACATGAAGACCAGTGAGGGAGGTGCCAAGAAAAATAATCCTCTGATCACTGTAGCTTCTGTTCACAAACAATCACATGGAATAAATCACTTCAAATAAATATGAATTGTTCCCATCTGTGTGCCATGCCTGTGCACTTGTGGAAACATGTAAGATATATTACCTGCCAGTATAGGAATAGTATTGTGTAACCTATGAAAAAAGGATTGTTTTATATATGTAATATATATACAAATGCTCAGAAAAAGAAGATACAGTGACAGACACATATGTTGTATATGGTATGTTAAATATTTGTATGTCTTTCATATATGCATTCATACATATGTATGGGTTTTATATATAACTACATGTAGCCTATAATACTGTTAAACATGTATAATGTATCTGCATATATATTTGTGTGACCTAGTGCTGTTATATTACTTACTGAGGTGCCACTCATCTTTCTGTAGTTTCTGTTAATTTATGCAGATCCTATTGCTCCTCAACATATAGTGTGCTAGTTGCTAAGCAACTAGAAGAGGCACAGTGCGCATGCTTCTTATGTTTGGTAGATTTTTCATTTGTATTGTTTTAAAGAATGTATATGAAAACTAGATAGTTTAAATTGTCTTGTTCATAAATTACTACAGTATTTTCTTTTTTGGCATATCCTCACTTTGAGGCTTTAGAGGGTGTTCTTTCAAAAGAAATGCTTTTTAGGTATCTGAGCTTTTTAAATTATGTTACATGTGCACAAAGAGACTAAGAAATTGAATCTTTCTGTGAGAAGGAGGAGTCAGGCATTTGGTTTCTGTGTGCTTTTGAAGGTAAAGCTAAGTATTCCATTGTTGTTCTAGAAATAGGAGCAAACCAGTCAGCTGTTTAATTTGCATCTCTTTGACAACATATCTCTCCCAAGTGTTAATATTATTAGACTTCCCTTAGTTTAGGTTCCTCCCAGCAAAGGATTATGATACTGAGTTTTCAGTTAAAATACAGAATCACTTTTTTTCTTTTCAGTCATACTACTTACAAAGCTTCTAAGTAGTACTTGTAAACTGCTTACATAGTAGTAACTCCTAATTTGAGTATCTAGGCCAAAATCATCTTTTGAAATACTGTATACTAGAGATGGGCACGACTCAAAAAATGGTGTTTCGTTTGTCATTTGTCATTTAGGGGGTCCGTTTCGGTTCGTTTTCATTTTTCGTGAATTTTTTGCAAAAAAAAAATCGTTTTCATTTTGTTACGTAATGAAATGAAAATGAAAAATTGCTGTTTCGTTAGCATTCATTACAGTTCGATGTATTTGTCGCAACGAAAATGAAACACATGACAAAATTTCTGTTGTTTCATTTCGTTTCGTTTCATTTTGGAGACAAAATTCGTTTTTCATTTCGTTATGTAACAAAACGAAAAAACAAAAACGAAAATGAAAAATTGCTCATTTCGTGCCCATCTCTACTGTATACATAAGAGTGATCATGCAGTTACTTTTCATATTTGCTGCCCGTTTTGTCCCATGTCCAGGTTATTGCATGACTTTGACATGTTCAAACAGGTAACACACAGCGGGCAAGATCAGGCACTCCACTCAGAGATATTTTGCAACAACGATGAACATCTACATCTGTGCCAAATTTGGTGCTGATCCAAAGTCCAGTGTTTGGGGTCCTCCTAGTTGTTGAATTGCCTTAAGGAACACTGTATTAGGGTGTCACACAATATCTGTTGCTTGAACACTTATGCAGCAATAATTAAAGTACAGTGGCACCTTGTATAAAGGAATTAATTCATTCCAAATGAAATTACATTAAGCAAATTTTCCTTTATCCAAATTTCCCATAGGAATGCATTGCAAGCAGAGTAATTCCTAATCAGGTCCATTTTTATGTTGTGTGGATTTGCCCCATAGATGATTCTGTTAAGCAAATTTCCCCTATCTCCAGAATTTTTATGTTGTACATATTTTATGTTATACAAACCATTTGTTATACGAGGGTCCACTGTACTTTCTTTATGCACTCTGGTATTCCGCTGGCACAGCAAACCACAAGCAGCAATTGCAGGTTGTGCAAATGAATGTCCTGGTGTAGAAAAGGTGTGTTCTGATGTGGAATCTGTCTCAGGAATTCCTGTGACCTAGTCACCCGGGTTGGGCAGCTCTGGTTGAAAAACATTCTAGTGGACAATTACTTAGGGTTCACATCATGGTAATAGGTAGCAATATGCCCTAAGCACATCCGATCTCGCCTGATTTCGGAAGATAAGCAGGGTCGGCCCTGGTTAGTACTTGGATGGGAGACCACCAGGGAATACCAGGTGCTGTAGGCTTCTGGAGTCGGAACTGGCAAACCACTCCAGTATTCCTGCCAAGAAAACTCCATGGACATGGGGTCACAAAGAGTCGATCACAACTGTAATGACACACCACACACCACACACATTCTTCTTGAAGCAGAAATTCACCAACAGTGACAAAGTGGCAACCTGTGGGCACCCTGTCTTGAAATTGCACTGTTTAGGAGTAATTAGATTGAGAAGTATCTCAATTATCTGTAGATTGTATTGCTTTTGTAAATGTGGATGTTAAGTAGTGGTATTATTCGTGGAATACCAAAGATTGACAAATGGATTTTGAGAGGTACAGTGCTGCTAACAAAAGTCATAAATGTGCAAAGCTTACAGTTAGGCTGTCTTTCGTATCAAGCTTGTGAAAACATGCATTTTCTGGATGGTTTTGAGTGTATCTCTTGAATCTATAAAAATGAATGTTTCCGATGTGGCAAAAATCCAAAATCTCAGCTGTGAATATCATGACAGAAAATGTGCCATATTTTTAGATGCCAGAACTGCAGGAGTCCCCTATTTATGGTAATACAGTAGTACTAGAGATGAGTCATGATTTTTCAGAAGCTTCATTTTGCCTATAATAAGCCAGGGCTGATAATTTCCCAAGGAGCACTAGTTTTGGATTTGATGCTGGTCATTGCTACTAAATCATTCCCTACTTGCCTTAACACTCACCTCTGTGACGGCATAGCCTAAAAATGGAGATGAGAGATGCAGTCTCTTCACAGCCAATTAATAAGATTTTGTACTGGTTCTATCTCTATTAACAGTTCAGGACGACAGTTAAGTGAAGTCTTCATTCAGCTGCCTTCCAGAAAAGAATACCCAGAATATTACGAGTTAATTAGGAAGCCGGTGGACTTTAAAAAAATCAAGGTAGGAATCATTCCTCCTACAAATGCACATAGCTTTCCAGTATTAGAACAACGTTATAATTGCATGCTTGCACATACTGTAAATATGAAACCTTGCTTGCTGTGAATCTTCCATGTGTGCAATAGTTTGCTGTCAGCAGCTTAAGTAACAATGACTATGTCCCATCAAGTCAATTCTAACTTATGGGAGCCCTTTTTTAGTTTTTTCGAGGTAGAGAATGCTTAGAAGTGGTTTTCTATTATCTGCTTCTGGGGGTGCCCTGCGAGTCTGCAGCTTGTTCAAGGCCACACAGGCTGAGGATTGAACTCCCAACTCTGGCTTCATAGTCAGGTCGCTAAACCACTGATGTATTTAGCCACCACAGCAGCTTACCTAAAATGAATTTTTGACAGTGCAGACCACACCGTTGTGTATACTCTGGAAGTTTATGCTGCTATGGCAACTTAACTGTAACACACCTGAAGTCTTCAAGGAGATCTTGATTGAAGTACCATGCTTACATATGCTGACCTAGACCGAGCCGGAAATTGAGCGCTACTTTGGAGACAGAGTTCTAGAAATGTCCCTTTAATATATGGTGTTGCTGGTACCTACCCATAGCCACAGCACTTCCTCTGCCCATGAGAGAATCAAGAAGAAGAAGAAAACATGGATTGACACCCCTTGCCTCCGCCTGCTGTCCATTGACCCTCCACCCAAATCAATATTTGCAGCTCTGTAGCACAGTGGAAGAGATAACACTGGGAGAGACACCAGAAGGAAGGAACTATCCCTATCTTCCCACCTATATTCTGAGTAAACATTTCACTGGGGCTATTCTTGATAGGATAAACAAGATCTGACCCATTGGAATTAGCAGTGGGTACATTTATTGCAGACCCATTTGAGTAATCCATTTTATCCAGTGCCAAATATATGTTTTAAGTTAGTTTCTGTGTAATTAAGCTGGAACTGACTTACAGCTACCATAATCGTACTTTCAAGGTAAGTGAGATGTTTAAGGAATGTTTTTACCAATCAATGGCACTGCCTCATTGAGTTTCCATGGCTGAGTGGGCATTCGAACCCTCATCTCCAGGGCCCACTACATCACCCTGTGTTTATAATAACCATAATTATTGATATTGGGGGGAATATCTACAATCACAGCAATCATTATACCAGAATTAACTTATATGTTGCATTTTAGTATTTCTGTAGTACTACTGTTTTGAAGTCTGCACAGCTACAGATGGATTTACCCCAGCAGTTTTTATATCTAAATGAATTGATATAGAATGACACTGTCCGAATGTATGATTATGCTTATATACATTTATTTTAACTTAATTGGGGGGGGTTACAATTTCCCCACAGTTGGGCACAGAACTTCTTCTTGGACTTATCCTATTTACATTCCACTAGTAAACCTGGGAGCACTGAAACTGTTACCAGTAAAAGCCCTGTGGCCCAGTCTCTGATCATTGATATCCAGTTATAGCACTAAACTGGGAGGCTTTTATTGGCTTTTATCTGAACTTGCTTATTATAATTCTACTGTGTAATATCTATGGTAAAAGAATGCTAATGGCTGCACTTAGAATGATAATATTTATTAACCAGTCTTCTTGTCTTTTTCTTTTTTCCTTCTCCAACATCTTCTTAAAAACATGTTAGGAGAGAATTCGTAACCATAAATATAGAAGCCTTGGCGACCTGGAGAAGGATGTCATGTTGTTGTGTCACAATGCTCAGACCTTCAACTTGGAAGGATCACAGGTCTGCTGCAAATTATCTACCTCTTGGTAGTAAGAATATCCCATGTGTGCAGTGCATGTCTGTGTGTGCAACTACTGTATCGAACAGTGAAAAAAGCTTGAGGTTTCTTTCACTCTAGATTTGGTTTGTAGTGTATTAGATAATACATTGTACGTGACAAATTTCTCACTACAGTACTTCTTTTTCAACAGTAAGTTTTTCTATAGCATTAGTACTCTGGAAAAGATCTTAATGGAAAGAATAGCAGTAAATGGGTAGGAAATAGAAGCTTTACTGTGTGTCAGTTAGAGATTTGATGTAGTCGTGTATAAATGATGACCGTTGCTTTTACTTCTCTTATTGAAAATTGGAGAGCTTTTTAAAAGGTTAGTAATGAATCTCTTTGCATTTTTGCCCAGGAACATATAAGAGTCACATAAAAGTGCTGTTCTCTTTAGATCTTAGATGCCTTAGAAGAGACCCCCCCCCCCAACTCCCCAGTATTTAGCTTGTCCCGGGCCAACTGTAGTTCCAGAAGGAGTGCCTCTTCTATCTTGGATTACATGATAGATGGGAAACATTTCCCACGTGGTTGGCAGCAGATTAACTGCTGGGGAATTATTGAGAGGGACATATTTGTAGGCCGTGTTTAAATCAGGCAGGGCCATAGTAGGTTGGTCTACAGAGCAACATACCCTTCCTCACACACTCAAACCGCTTTCACGTGCAGGTACATTTCTTGGATGCCTGCAGCACACAAACATCCATTTTGCCAGAAAACGGAGATGTTAATTCTTAGTTTCCATTTGCTAGGAGCCAATGGGGAAGGAGCATTTTGGTCAGTAAAAGAAGGCACACAGCTACAAAGATGTTTTCCCCTTCGTCTGTAGGGCAGCTTTTAATTTTTATGGAGCTTTTCACGGCCCAAACAATGAGTCTTTTGGGGGTTGTTAATTGGGGGGGGGATATTTAATCTGATCTTATCCCTTCTACATGCTGCTTAAAACTCATAGAGCAGCTTAGAATAGAGATAGAAAAGCTGTGAGGTCTTAAGGGCCATTCTTAAGATGGGCTAACAGCCCAGATGCCACACTTTCTAAATGGTGGGGGTCGAGTGCAGACAAGGGAAGTTTCTTGCATTTTTAAAATTTTATCTGAATTTGTCAAAAACTGTAATAACAGAACTTGTGTAATATGAAGGTTGTTACAGTGCATGCTTATATTATGTTTAAAGTTAAAAAAGCACTCCCTCTGTGTAATACATTTCCCCCTCATGAAACATTAACCTGAGACAGAGATAGAATAATTAATTGATTGATTGATTGATTGATTGATTGATTGATTGATTGATTGATTGATTGATTGATTGATTGGAAAGTATCCATTATTCTGACAAATTAACCATTGGATTTTCCCATCCTGTAATATACTTAATTGTCTAAGATTGATAATTTAGCATCCATAATTTATTTCAAGAACGAATTGGGAAGCCCATGCTTTTTAAAAAATATTCTTTACCGTTAAATAGTTCACTTCAGTAAATTAATGAGACACATAATTAATTGTAACATTTGGTTTGGCAGAGCATTCCAAACTCCCACATTATTCTGCATGTGTTTAGAAACTCCCACAATATGCACTTGCTCTATTAAACTCCATGTGTGATGGAGAGTCACAGACTTATTTGGAGAAAGTGACAGTGTCAACACAGGGAGGAAGAATAAATGAAATGTTGAAATCAGGAACATTGTATACTTCCACAGACAACTGGAGCAAGTTAACACAGATTTTGAACAATATTGGCACCTTGGCAACAAAAGATAACCTCCCCCCTTTAGAATATAAATTAAGAAGAGCATGGAAAGCTGTCGCAGAGCTGCGGGAATTCAGCATAAGAAGATCATGACCCGGATTTGGGTGTCGGGGTATTTTTAAAAAAATATGGTTTTATTTGGGAAACAGCAAAAATCTTTGGGGATTTGAGATTCTGCATGTAAGTGTGGGCTGTAGTTACAGATGTGTGCCATGACCACACATGTATTTTCCCATCCAAATTTATGCAGGTACTATACTGTTCAGGTTTGGTGTTCTGTAGTCAGTCCCCATTGTGAACACTAAATGGAGTGGGGGACTCAGGAAGAGGAGGGAAAAAGGAAAAAAATGTTTTCCTTCTCCTTTTTTATCCCCCCTCCATTACTAAAATGCTTGAGCCTGAAATGATCATTTGTCCCCCACCTTCCCATTTTTCACTCTCTAGGTATGCACTGCAAAAAAAAAAAAGTCAGTCAGCTTTGAAGCTGAGCACCTCATTATCAAAGAACTGAAGTATTGCCAGTGATAGAGTGCCCATGGCTCCTCTTTGGGAATAGCACTGAATCCCAAGCCAGAGTGCTACAAAAGAAGTTCTGTGGAGTCCCCATTATGGCGGGCATGCATCAGAACACTTTGTTGTAGAGCACCAGCTGTGATAGAATCAGAGTCAGACATTCAGAACTGTTTGGGTAGCTGTCAGTACATCCTGGGAAGACCAGTTCATGACCACATCCTAGGAATTACCCATTTCTCCGTATTCAAGTGTAAATTAATTTTTTTTGTACCCGTGAGGCCCCCTGGAATTTGTTATTGGCTGCAGTAAATTTTAATGTTTTGATTACACAGTCAATTGTATGCAGATATACCTTGGGACTTTTCCTACAGTCAAAATGCTGTTGCTTATTTCTGATTCCGTGTTAGCTGATCAAAAATAAAAGAAAACTTGAGGAAGGCTGACTAAAATGGAGGGCCGAGAAGTGGGCCACAATATTAAGTGCTCCTTCCTTCTAGCTTAGTATTAGGGAACCTTGGAGCATATGATTTTTTCCCTGTTCTGAACTACATGTCCCATCAGCCCTAACTAACAGACCAAGTGTGAAGGATGACCATCAATTAACATTTGAAGAGGCACACATGTTTCATCAACGCTACCCTCCCTCCCTTACCAAGGGTAAGAGCTGATGCACAAGTATATGCAGCTTTTTACCAACAGTCAGGATGATCCTCTGATGTGAGGGATCTAGTTAGTATTAATGTACAGACATCACTCTTAACACTGGTTAAGGTTGTTATAAGATGGGAAGATGTGTGAAATTCCTTAGCTTGATCATTTTATCTGAACCATGGGTAAAAACTTGGAAGTACAGTATTATAGTTCATGCTATAAAACCCTGTTATTACTTAAAGCAGGCATGTCCAAACTTCGGCGCTCCAGATGTTTTGGACCACAACTCCTACAGTCCTTTGCCATCGGCAATCTAAGCTTAGAATTCTGGGAGTTGTGGTCCAAAACACCAGGAGGGCTGACGTTTGGACATGCCTGACTTAATGACAGGGAGCATCAGAATAGTCTGTTTGTACTTGAATACCTGGATGTTAGACATTTCCATTGAAGACTGTTTTGATAGGGTTAATAATAAAATACAAAATAATGCTAACATAAGAAGAAGTGTGCTTTGAAAATATATGCATTTTATGCTGGATTGTCACTGGAGTTTTATTTTTTTAAAAAATAAAACTTCATCTAGTGCATAAAATTAACATTGGCATTTCTTGTAAAATTCATGCAACAAGACAGATGACTTGTCATGGGAGAGAAAAGCCATGCTCTCTGTGGGCTTGCATAGAAAATAACGTTCCATGCTGTGAATTTTTGATGAAGCACAGCGTGCCGTTCTGATGCAGGTTTGCTTTCATGCTACAGATCTACGAGGATTCCATTGTTCTCCAGTCTGTGTTCAAAAGTGCACGGCAGAAGCTTGCCAAAGAAGATGAAAGTGAAGAAGAGAGCAATGAAGATGATGACGATGATGATGATGAATCGGAGTCTGAATGTAAGTCCTCTATCCAAAAGAGAACACAAGAAAAAAGGTCTCATTGGGTAGGGATTGTCATTTCTGTCTTTGTCGCTTGGAACCAGCAGCACTCAGGTCTATTTTAGGGAAAGCTGTGTTAAGTGTTTGTAATGGATCTGTTGCTGGGCTGTTGTTTTCTGAGGCACTGTTCTTTTCCCAGTCCTGTCAGATCATAAAATAAATCAGGGGAAAGAACTCCTGTAGGATGTCACTATTCTTACCACTTTGGACTGAGCCATTCTCAAGGCTCCAAAATGTGTGTGTGTGTGTGTGTGTGTGTGTGTGTGTGTTTTGCATTGTTACAGTCGTGACCAACCCTTCGTGACCCCATGTGCATTGAGTTTTTCTTGGCAGGAATACTGGAGTGGCTTGCCAGTTCCTACTCCAGGCGCCTACAGCACCTGGTATCCCCTGGTGGTCTCCCATCCAAGTACTAACCAGAGCAGCCCCTGCTTAGCTTCCGAAATCAGGAGAGATCGGGTGTGCTTAGGGCAGGCCTGCCCAAAGTCCGGCCCGGGGGGGGGGGCGCAAAATCTGGCCCGCCAGGCCATTCTGAGTGGCCCGCGGCTGGCTGGCCCACCCCTCCCTCCCTCTCCTTCACCCCATTTTTTTTAAAAAAAAGAAAGTGGGTGGGGCTTGCAGTGGGGTGGCAGGGTGGGGGAGCAACCAGCCCCTGACACATTCTCAGCCACCAAATCTGGCCCTCCTTACAAAAAGTTTGGGCACCCCTGGCTTAGGGCATCTAGGCAACTTCTCCAAAATATATCCCCTTTCAAATCTATGACTTGGAATAAGTGAATTAGAAATCTTTTTTTCTTTCTTTCTTTCTTTCTTTCTTTCTTTCTTTCTTTCTTTTTCTTTCTTTCTTTCTTTCTTTCTTTCTTTCTTTCTTTCTTTCTTTCTTTTTTTCTTTCTTTCTTTCTTTCTTTCTTTCTTTCTTTCTTTGTCCGTGTGGGCTGTATATGACTGCCCAGTAAGTGTTTACGGCTGACAAACAGGAAATGCTAATTCTGGCCACAACATTTCCTTTGTATTTGTGTTTCTTTTCCAGCCAAATCTGTAAAAGTTAAGATCAAACTCAACAAAAAAGATGACAAAAACCGGGATAAAGGAAAAGGCAAGAAGCGGCAAAGTAGAGTCAAAGTCAAACCCGTTGTGAGTGATGACGACAGTGATGAAGATCAAGACGAAAATGTAAGCAGTAAATACGTGTAATTTTTCCAAATGGTCTCTTCTAAATTTTATTGCAATTTTTATTGCATTAGGATGCTTGAAAGGTCTGAAGGGGTGAGCTTAATGTTGCTATATGCATTAGCACCACACATGTACTCCCTCCCCCACATACATACATTATTTCTAAAGACATGCAGAGTTGGAATCAAATACACTGATTCAGAGTAAATATGGTACAAGATCACCCTTAGTTGAAAATAAACCCCATTGAATGTCATGAGAATTACATCTGAGTAAATATGCATAGCATATGGCAGAAGCAAAGGAAATAAACATGTTTATTGAATTAATAATAATCAGTTGAAACATATTTAGAATAGCCATAGCAGATTGAGATTGGGGGGGGGTGCTATATGAATTAAAAGCATTATTTACTGTGGGCTGAAGATTATCAGAGAGAAAATTGGACAGTCCTCTATTGGCAGGGAATACCACTCCTGGGAGAAGACAGCAAAAAGGCCTCTGATGAATTTCTGTCCGAAATCCTTCAAGTGATGCCAGAACAAGAAAAGGAGTCTTTCAAAAATCTTAAAACCTAGGGCATCTTAAATGGTCTTTCAGATAATCTAGCCCCTAGTTGTAGAGGGCTTTGAAGGTCATAACTATCATTTTGAATTGTGCATAGATACAAACCAGTAGCTATTGAAGCTCTGGTAAGAGGATGGGCATGTGGTCACGACTCAGCATTCTGAATCCCTGAGGTTTCCAAAGACTCTTCAGATGCATCCACTTGTAGAGTGCATTACAGGACCGGCAATGAGATACAGCCAAAATATTTATCACTGTGGATTATCCTGAGTATCTGCTCAAGCCTCCAATCTGTAAAGGTTCACAGACATCAGGAGAAACGGGCTTTGTTTCGGGTATACACATATCTGATGAAGGACTCCTCAGAGGCCTGCACTGGAATGATAAGTTGAACTGGAAGAATCCACATTGGAGGCAGAGAAAAAGATAGCTGTCAAAGTGATCAATATCCAGTACTTGGTAACCATGATGGTCACCATGTGCTGATGAGCAGAGCTGAGAGGAGACAAAGTGGAGGCTTCTAAGGCTACCATGACCTCCTTAGACTGGGACTTGGAAATTGAAGAAACTCTGTGTAACAATTTATTAGGTGTCATTATGCCTCTTAGTCCCATAGACCGAGCTCCAGCAAATGCTGTACCATTAGGTGACCTGGCCCTCCCAAAGGCAAAAAACCCAAAAAACACAATTTAGTGTGCTCATTTTTATGGGACAATCTTCAACCAAAGACAACACACTTGTTGGAAAGGGTAGCAGGTACCATAAACAAAAACAGGAAACATTCCTGTATTATTATTTTTAAAAGGTTGAAACAAGTTAAACAGAACTGATGGTTAGGTTTCAGCCAGACAAAAAGGAGAAAAGAGAGATCAGAAAGAAGCTGAGGTTATTTGCAATATAACATTAAAACAGACTTCAGGATTATTAATATAGACTTCAGGATTATTAATATGGTGCAATGTTTATTCCCCTGTTCATCCCCTCATAGTCCCAAGGGATGCTTCTCTGTGCTGAGGATTTGGTGTGGGCAAATTTTAGACTTTTTTGCTAGAATTTGGAAGTCAATGAAATATAATCCAATGTTGAATAACAGCTTGCATGGGAGAAAGAGAACATATTGTCAGTGTTACCAACATGCTTAACCCAGTAATTCGTTTTTAGTACCACAAGTGAGCTGAAGCCAATTATAGGAGAAAGTTCACCTGTTCCCTCCTTCCCCTTAATTTTCATTTGCTGCCTTTGTTAAACAGTGGAAAATCAGAGATCTTGAAACATCTACCACAAATCAGAAATCTATAGGCCTTATAAAAGAAGTTTGAACCACAGAGTGGATTTCTGAATCCTCCTCCATTTCATGCCTAATCTAATCATTAATAGAAATGGTTTCCTTCTTGCATAGCTAGCGGCAGTAGCTATGTGAAACATACCGTCTGTAAGAAGAAATCAAGTCATTCTGTATGTCTGTGAAGATTCTCAGTCATCCAGGTGAGTTTATCTGGAAGTTGAGTCATGGCAACTGGACTTTTTCTTTTTTTGAGAGAGAGAGAGAGAGAGAGAAAAAGAGAGAGAAATATTTCGCTGCTGATCCAAACAGCTTCATCAGTCTGATGAAGCTGTTTGGATGAGCAGCGAAACATTTCTATCTCTCAAGAAAAAGAAGTCCAGTTGCCATGACTCAACTAACAGAAAAAGTCATTCTGTAGTTCATGCATGATTCCAGGTACAAATGTGTCCCGTGTGAAAGATCTGTGCATAAGATTGTGTTTTGATTAACCACAAGCATTCGTGACATGCACATAATCTGCTTCTTGATATGGCGTGAAACAAATTCAGAAAGAAAGTCTTAATCAGATCTACAGGAAATGTGCTTGGTACTGTACCTTTATTTCAGTAGAATTTGAGTGACCAGATCTCTAGATTGCACCAAATTTCTTTCTTTCTTTTTTACCTTTCTGCTAAATCAGTTGTCATAATTTTTCTCTTCTGTTTCTTTTAATGTTCCACCCCCCGCATCCAGTAACCTTTCCCCTCTGTCCCTTTTCCATCTAGGACCAGTCGGAAGCCAGTGGAAGTGACGACGAGTGATCCATACGGTCAAATGTTTTTTAAATGAGAAGCTTTTTTCTCTTCTCCCATTTTGCACCTAGTGAATTCACTTTGTTGGATAGGCATTGGGGTGTTAGTGTTTTCACATCATCTTTGAAATAGCTTTAGGACTGTGCCAGACAAACATATGATATCATGGTGTAAAAAAGGAAGAAAATGTAACATACCGTGACCAAATGGGCCTCAAAGATAAAATAACAAAACAAAAATCTTTTGATGGAAAAAACGTGGGTTGATAGTATATTTCTATGGGTTGGGTTTAGCTTACTAATGGTTTGACTTCCTGGTTTCAGTATTTGGTGAGATGCTAGCACATGGCATCAGAAAGAGTATTAAGAGAAAAAAAACAATGTCTTTTGTAGCATTGCGAACCAGGAGCCATTAAAAGCAACTGTTGATTTTATTTTTCATCAGGCAGTTTTCAAGGTTTCATTAGTTCTGTATTTGCTTTCACACTGTGGTACATATATGCAATTTTCTTTAATAGCTTCTAAATGTACAGTAGCTAGCCTCTGCCCTGTCCCATCCACTGCTTCATTTTATGCTGAGTGATCTCTTGAAACAAAAAAAAATACTTTTCCAACTGTATACATGAAATTTATGTCTACTGTAAACTTTACTTTTGCTTCCCTACCTTGCTTTTTTTTTCTTGATCACACAAAGTTGGATTTTAAATGCTGTTGAATATTGCAGTCAGATTATCTTTTGTGTTACCAATATGGTTTGCCACCTTTCCCCAAAGTGTACTTAATCTTTGCTTTCTTTGCACAATGTCTTTGGTTGCAAGTCATAAGCCTGAGGCAAATAAAATTCCAGTAATTTTGAATGGTTGTTGTCTGAACATTGGGTGTGTCTGCATTGGTTTCTGTCAAAATGTCACAGACATTTAGTTATTATACTAAAATAGAAGCGGGGGGGGACCTTTACCTCTCTAGATGTTTTGGACTTCACATGGCTGATGATCAAATATTTAGAAGGTGGTAGCATAAATATCTGGAAGGGCTACATATTCCATCTCCATGTTATACCAAGGGCAGCTGGGAGATAAATGACAGGTTGTTATGATGTTACCGGAGAAGGGAACAATAGCTAAAAAAATTCACTTTATATATCCACCACACCACAGTTAATAATCCCTCATTCCTCTGAGTGGACTAAGAAGCCTGGGGGGGGGGGGGGGGTTGGTTGGTTGAGCAGCTGATCCTGTGTACATTTTTAGCCCCCCTGCATCAGGAGAGGTAAAGATACATAATGGTTCCTTGATTTAGAATGGACAAGTGGTTTTACTGTGGTACCAGACAGATCAACAGTAACTACACGCCTAAATCATGAATCCAGGCCCAAAAGAAACTGATCTAAGATCATCTGAGTAATAACCTGAGTTCTAAGAAACTCTGGCTTACTGTATGCTTCTCTAAAGCACTGGTTGTACCATATTTCCTTTCAACTAAACCAGTTCCTTCTGATCCTAGTTGTCCCTAAGGTATTTTGTTTTATTTGTTTTTAAAATCCATTTTTATAAATTAAGTACAAACTTCAGAGCAAAAAGCTGTGTATTACTCTCTCATATCTCCAATTTCTACTTTTATTGAGCTCTTTTCAAATGTCACACAACAGTTGAAGTATCCCATACTATACAGCAAAACTCAACATAACCCAACAAAGCAGCTACAAACATACTCTTAGTTAATACATACATAACAGCTACGTGTGCCTATGTTACAGTCTACATGGGCACATGTAGCACAATTGAGTAATTGCATGAATGACAAATTGCTGGATGTTTTGGACAGTTTCTACCAGCTTCTTTCCATTAGGTGGAGTCAAAACACTTTCTGGTCTCTCGCATGCAAGGACATTGGGATTTCTGATTAAATACCATTTTTCTTCCCCATCATCAAACTCTCTGTGAGTTGGGAAAATGTGAAAAAATGCATCTTCTCTATCCATTGTTGTGGAATCAGGCCTGGAACTGTCTTAACATTTGGGTGTAACTGCAGATTCCCCCCCCCCTTTCCCTACCTAATAGGTACAATATTCCATTTTCTACACTTTCATGTAGAAAATGTTTGCTCACCAGAGAAGTAAAATGTGGGATATGGGATTTATATGTAAGATACTGTTAGAAAAGACTAGAATACATATTTGGAGCACTGATTGCTAAATTACATGCAGAAATTAAATCCTCAATTCAGTGAAATCCTGAAGCAAATAATTCATTGAGTCTCTCTGCAATCTCTGCAAACCAAAACAGACTATTATTGTATTAAACAAATAAGAGGTCTTCAGTTAAAGTTCTGGCCCATTTAGAGAAGCCATAATTCAAACTCATCAGCCAGGAGCTCAGGTTAGATGTCACTGTGTGGTGAATGCAAAATGGAAGCAGAGTGATTCCTCTATGACAGCAGACACACCATAATAGCCAGGGGAGGGGCTGGTTTCATATCACATCCGAACCAAATGAGAATGTTCTGCAGCAACTTGGAACATTGCTCAACTTGTGGTGGACAGAATAACACCTTCAACATTTATGGACAGTGGCTCACTTTTGTGTGTGTGTAGATTCTGTCTATTTATTCCCTGTACCACCTCGACATATGACCTTGTTAGCTATCAATAACTCTATTAAAGTTCCCCCATCATGATGTTTGGAAATGTATTTGTAAAAACAATGGGCCCTTGTTAGTCAAGGGCCCCTTTTACCTTCAGGATGGCTTGACCATGACAAATGAAATTTGATCACCAGCCAATTAAAGCAACATTCGGTCAGGCTTCTCAAACCTACATACAAGAGTGGGAAAGAGGGTTGCCTTCCTGTTTGCATAGGTGGATGCACAGAAAAAGTAAAAAGGTTGTCCTTAATTTGGGGACTGGTTGGGAAGCTGCCAAGAAATTTCTGAGTGTCCCTGTTGTACTCGGATCAGTGCTGCCGGACACGGGATTGTTTTTTGTCTACACTCTTGGGATGTCTACACTCTTGGGATCAGCACACAACATCCTCAAAATACTGTACTATTGAGGCCACCCACACCAACCAGCCCTTGAGCCAAGTTGAAGATTTACAAGGGGCTTAGCATTTGAAGTTCCATCACTTAGCATTTGAAGTTCCATCACTGCCCTGATGTTTCATTACTCAGGGCTTGTAGGCAAAGAAAATGGCAGCTCCAAACCAACATGTTAACTTCCAGTGGTGGCGACCCTTTGGCACCCCAGATGTTTTGGACCACAACTCCCAAAATTCCAACCCTATATTGCAAATGACAAAGGACTGTTGGAGTTGTAGTAGTCCACAACATCTGGAGTGTCAAAAGTCCGCCACCATTGCACTAGGTGAATATAATTATTGTAAAATACTGAGTATCATAAAATACTCCTGAAGCATTGCCCCCACTGTATCAACAGAGGGGGGGGAAATCTCACTTATTGCTATCTTATGACAGCACCTTATTGCTATCATAGTCTTGTATATGTTCCTGGCCCTCATATAAACCTAGAACAGTGGTTCCCAACCTTCTTAAAAGTTCACTTTTACCATGCCGCTCTTTGAACTGGCCTGTAAAGTCCAGCCCCATTGGACCATGCTGCTCTGTGCCCTCCAAGAAGAAGCTTGGTGTCCATCTTGCCAAGTGAACTTTTAAGAACTCTCTCCTGGTAAATTACATCCCTTGCCATGTTTGGACTTCTATACCTGTTTTGAAGAAGACAGCTTCCTCTCGAAAGCTCAGCAACTTTTTTTTATTTTTCTTCTAGCAGCCTATGAAGGTATCCATAGTCAAGTTTTGCTTTTGTTTTAATGGCTGCAGGGTTCCAAACCTCTTTTTTCCACATTCACAGAAATTTTGTCCTATATCTAACAAGATTTATAGACATGGGCACGACCAGAAAAAATGATGTTTCGAGTTTTCGTTTGTCAGAACGGGTCCGTTTCGGGTCGTTTCCGTTTGTCGCAAAATTTTTCAAAAATTTGTCGTTTCCGTTTGTCGTTTGTCATTTCCACCATGATTTAGCACGATTTGACTTCTCAGAGCATAGGGGCGTCCCGCAATCAGGGCCGGCGCTAGGTGTTTTTGCGCCCTAGGCGGGGGGCGGGGCGGGGGGCGGGGGGAGGTGCGGGCGGGCGGTGGTTGCGGGGGGGCATGGGCGGGCAGTGGCCGCGGGCTGGCGAGTGGGCAGTTAGGATATCACTTAGGATAGAGGTTCTGTTCTTGGCTTGCACCCCAAATGTGTGTGTGTGCAAGCAAATTGAAGTTGGGAAAATAGAAAATAAATGGTAGTATATAATATATATCCACACCTCCCACTCCCAGTCGAACCTCCCCCTTTATCCAATATCAGAAAAAAATCCTCAAACTGCCAGAGAAGAAATAAAGAATAAACTGCTATTCCCTTCAGCAGACAAAGCTGCAGGGAATCAAAGAAATTATTTTCTAAATTCAATTCCATCCCTGCCTGCTTAACTTAAATCCTAAAGCCTCCAGCCTCCCTCCTCAATCTCGATCGGATCACACTAGCACCAGCAGCCAGCCCTCCTCCCTCAACCACATCCATACACCCGACTGCGATTTCTGGAAGGTGCCTTGGCTTTTTATGCCCTCCAAGACATCCAGAAATGTCAGTCAAAAACCTGGCGATGCCATTGGTGGAATGGTTCAAAAAAATTGCATGGTCCCATCCCATGCCCAGCCCAAATGGGCAGGTCTAAAAAAATAAAAAATAAAATAAAATAAAATCAATACGACGTTTTATTGCTATAAAAAACCCACTGCTGCTACTATAAAAATTCAGGCATTTAAAATAAATAAATTTCACATGTTTCTGTGGTGATTTGGTGTGTTTTTTTACCACGATTTCAAAAGAAAAATTGCGGTCGCCATTTTGGATCCCCCCCCCCACCGCATGGCATGCAGCGAGACAGACGACGAGGAGGACCCCCCCCCCAGCCTGGTGCAGGCAGCCCAGGACAGGAGAAGAGGGGGGGAAAGGCCGGGGACCCCCCCAGAAACCACCCCTCTGGTAGGTGGCAAAGCCTCAGGCAGGCATATTTTCGCCTGCTTTTTTGGACGGGAGTCGGGGTTTTTTTAAAAAAAAATTTTAAAAAACTTTTTCTGTGCTTCGCATCGCGCGATCGCCGTGATGCCACAAACAGAAACGAAAAACCTGACCAAATTTTTCTTTTTTCGGTTCGAGTTCAAGTTCTGACGGCTTAATTATCGTTACCGTTTCCGTTACATAACGGAAATGATAACCAAAAACGGAAACGACAATTTTGCCGAGTCGTGCCCAATCAAACAACAAATAAAGCAGCTATTGGAGCACTTTAGGGACTATCTGTTACATTTTAATGTTAGCTTTTGTGGAACACTGTCCACTTTTTCAGATATGTGGGTTAGAATACAGAGACTACATCGTAAAGCATTCAACACAAGGCTCTTAAAAGACAATGGTGTTTGGTTGCACTTCACACCTGGCAATGATATATGATCCCTATTTGGTATTCAATTCTTTTGAAGCCTGCCTTCTGTAAACAGCAACATAATTAAAGGAAACAACAGAGGAACAACATGTGGTAATGTAGAAGATGGCCAACTTTTACCTTTCAGAGCATTGTTCTGAATCTGAAATGTTGGGTCTGATAGGCTCAAAGATAAAGGCTGCCATCCTCTAAATTACCCACATATTGTTCCTCTGTTGCTTCCTTTAATCACGTCGCTGTTTATAGAACCAGGCAGGTTTCAAAAGACCTGAACACCAAGAGGTCCTACTTTTATTGTGACTTACTTTAGTGTAGTACACTTCAGAGTGTCCACAGTCTGTGAGGCTTCCATCTTATCCCATATATGACATCATTCTAGCTAGAAAACTAGTTTAGAGAGGCTGTGATGCAAACAGTGAAGGCTTCCACACTAAGCACTTAACATGGAGCCACCGTAATTTTTCACTCACATTTTTATTAACACGGTGGTCTTGCTGTCCCCAGAATAAGAAATAGTTCTTTTAATGAGTTGTGCGTACTTGTTCAAACAACTTCAGGTTGAAGTTCAAGCACTGTGTAGTTAATCTGACATGCTGATGATTAAAATAAGCATTCTACTGACTGACAAACCCAATTTTACCTCATGATGCTACACTTTGCTCTTATTTTTCTTTATGTTCTTTCTGACTTAGGAATATTAAGGGTCTTCAAAAGTGCTCTAAAATAATTATTGCCACTCTATTTTTGTAATACAAAAATTACATAGTAAATAATATTTTAGTGTCTGCAAAGAATTGTGTGATTTTTTTCATACATTGCATGTGCATAGTGACAGGCTTCCCCCCCCCCCTTTTATTACTGTGAGATATATCAGGCCACTGTCTCCTTTGCAGACAGCCTTTATTTCTTGCATTATCTAAAATGATAAAGCTGACAGGATAGATTAATCTCAGGTTGAGCAGTAGTAAGAGGTGGAATCCAAGACATTGCCCTTAGAATAAAAACAAACAAACAACAATGCAAAGTTACAACAGGTTCCTTGTATGAAGAAGACAGAATGTGCACTACTTTTTAAAAAATAATTGAGGAAATCATTCAAAGACAGCTCATTATTTGCTACCTGAACAGCACATGCGACAAAGGAAACCTTGCCGCCAGTAACCAGATCCTAATTAGAATAATAATCTAATTAATGATACATACATTAGAATAAGTGGATATATGCTAAGGAAGCATCTGTGCCCCCCTCCCATCAGCTGACTATGCCATTCCCTTTGAGAATGGTAGTTAAAAGAGGCTGAATTTGAGGTATAACGTCCAGATTCTAGTTTTGCATTATTATTCAGAGGACAGCTTGAGATACGAACGGTGGGCAACTACCGTATAGCTGAGAGAGTGCTAGAGTCTACAGCAGCATCTGAAGAAAATGTCTCAGATGTATAGCTGCTCACTCTGAAACCAGAAATTATTTCACAAGCGCCTTTGCTGTTGCCATGGTTTCCAAGAGGGAATAACTTCAAGGTCATTTCCTGAAAATCCTTCACGGCTGATATCAGCCTGGTGATATCCTCCCTCACCCTTCAAAACGTGTTCCTCCAATCGCTCTTAGCAACACGGGAACTGCCAAGCCTTAACCACACCAAGCTGAACAAAAGACCCAACGAAAAACCACAAGAAAGGTTTTCTGGGCTCACACTAATGGCACGCCCAGACAGAGACCGGCCACCTTTGAAGTCTCCTGGAAAAAGCCTCTCAAAAGTGGATGGTGCTGGTACCTTATCTCAAAAAATCACTGCCAAAGGATGGCAGTGAAACTTCCACGAGCACTCTTGGTCATCTCATTCCCTGGTGCAGAGTAGCTCATAACAGGGCAACAAAACAGCAGCTGTTGTGTGTACGGGGGTGCAGGAGGAATTTATATTGGAGAAAAGTGGAAGCAAAATTTGAGAAGACTTTTTAGGTGGGGAGGAGCAATCTGCAACAGCGATTTGACTCTTTATTTATTTATTTATTTATTTATTTATTTATTTATTTATTTATTTATTTATTTATATTTCTATACCACCCCCTTAGTGCAAACTGCATTACCCAGGGCAGGTTACAAAATGATCAGTAATAAATTACAATATTAAAAATATAGAGTTACAATTAAAATGCAATTAAAATACAATTAAACGGTCTTATAAAAACACATTTAAAACAGCAGTTAACAGAGCCTGTTAGATGGCAAACATCTCATCCTGCTCATGAGAATTTAAAAGTGAAATTTAAAAGTGAAATATCCCCCAGATTTGGGGCGTGGGGGCAAAATAAAAGCCATAGTAAAAAGGTTTTTTTACCCTCACAACTGTCTTCTAAAGTTTGCAGATGGATACCTGTGTTACCCCATTGCAGCAAAAAAACAAAGAATCTTGTAGCACCTGAAAAACGGTCAGATATCAGTTTTCATCAGTGTTCCAGAATTCCAGCCTACTTTGACCAGATGTACAAAGCATTCTTCATTCATTATGATACATGTTTATTGGAAGGGTGTAGCCAAGTGCAGTAACAGGATATGGAAATGCAAGAAGTACAAGCAATGACTCTTACCTTGAATGTTAACCCTATACGTCCTAGCATACATGAGTAAGCATCCTATAGACACAAGGTCAGGGGTGGGGACCCTCCGGACATTTTAGATTGCAGCTCCAAGAATTCTGAGCCTATATTGCCAAATAATAAAGGGCTGTGGGAGTTGCGGTATCTGGAGGGCCAAAGGTTCCCAACCCCTGCACTAGACAATGAGAAGGCACAAGGTCTTCCTTGCTTTGCTTACAGGGTAGTAATATGGCATCTTTCAGCCAATGCTGGTTCCATCTCTGTCCACAGTCTGTGCTGTTGCTGACCATGTTCAGATCAGTCAGCAACAGCACAAAATCAGTGGCCATGGGAGTCTCATTAACTTCAATTCCTGTTAGCCTGGGAGGTTTAAGAACGATTGACTAGGGTTGGAAGCCTTGTGCTAACGCAACAGATGCAATCCTTGGTAGCAGACTCTAGGCTGAAACCCAACACTTGCTCAGCGACATATTTTTAAAGGGTGAGACTTGTGACTTTGTAGCTTAAAGAGCATCTTGGCCCCAGGGAAAGTTGCTTGGGTATTGCCGCATTGTATATTGCCTTGAAAATATCCTGAAAGTTTTTCAGGAAGGGTTCTGATAACGGACTATTGTTCTATACCTGGCATTAGAAATGCTGGTAGTGAAAACACTCTATTGTGTAGGCAAGAAAAGAACAGACAAAGGTGGGACACCAGTTTTTGTTGAGCAATCTCCTGGCTATTTTTACTTTAATTTTAGTTTTACTTTATTGTTGTAGATTTATGTATATTTTGCTTATATTATATTGCTTGTATTTTGGTTTGTTAAATGTGTCACTTTGTTATTTTGTTACGCTATTTTATGTTGCAAACCGCCCAGAGTAGCCCTAGAGCTAGATGGGCAGTATAAAAGTCAAATAAATAAATAAATAAATAAATAAATAAATAAATAAATAAATAAATATACATTGTGACCAAGTAGTATCAATTGGACTTCATGGAAAGCCTATCAACACAACCATCATTCAAGCCTACATTCCAGCTACAGATGCTGAAAAAAGAAAAATCCAAACGTTTATGCAAGTATCCAGATGCCAACACACACAGGATGTGCTGATGATCCTGGGTGACTAGAAACTGTACAGTAACTAAGAAATAAAACAGAAACAAATGTTTGAGAGCGCATAGCAGCAGCAACAACAGCACATCAATCCTCAAACAAGCTTTCAACCAGTGATGCCAAAAGGAGTGGACAGAGTTGGGCCACCACCGCCTCCTTGGATCCTTTCCCGGCCTGGTTAATAAAAGCACCCAGGCCAATTACTAATAAATGGGACACAGCAATAATTAATGGGTCACGCTTTGGTGTGGTTCTGGTCCTTCTTGGAGGACTGCTCCCCAGCGAGTGCAGCTGGGTAAGATGACCTCTGCCCCTTGGTCCCTCAATTGTGGGGTACCACAGGGGTCAGACATCTCTCCCATGTGTTTCAACATTTATATGAGGCCGCTGAGAAGGATTATAAGGGGGTATGGAGCTTTGTGTCATCAATATGCGGGTGACACCCAGCTCTATATCTCCTTTCCATCTTCTGCAGTGGATGCCGTTCTGTCCCTTGAGCGCTGCTTGTCAGCCACCCTGGACTGGATGGGAGCAAACAGGCTGAGGTTGAACCCAGGCAAGATGGAGATCCTGCATGTGGGGCCTCCTGGGGTCTGTGGTTTGGGGAACTCCCTCACTTTTGGGGGGTGACTCCAAAAAGGTTGGGGTCTGCAGTTTGGGTGTTCTCTTGGACCCCACACTCACAATGGAAACCCAGGTGGCATTTGGTGGTCGGTTCTGCTCATTAGCAACTGCAGAGGATTGCCCAATTGCAGGCCCTCCTTGATGTCATGCTGTTGACCTCTTTGGTTTATGCATGTGTAATCTCGAGAATAGATTACTTTAGCGCTCTCTATGTGGGACTGCCCTTGAGGTTAACGGTTAACCACCATATTACTCCCTACTGGTAGCTCTGCACTGGCTGCTGATATGCTGCCACATTGACATCAAGGTTTTGGTGTTAACATACAAGGCCCTAAAAGGTATGGGACCTCAGTATCTGACAGAGCAGCTCCTCCCAAGAAGAACTGCCCAGATCACTCGTGCTAGCCAGGCAGGACATTTGAGAGTTCCAAACCTGAGGGAGGCCCAAAAAGCTGTGACAAGGAGTAGGGCCTTCTCAGTGGTTGCACCTCATTTAGGGAATCACTTACCACCAGAAATTCCCCTGGCACCCTCAATTCAAACCTTTAAAAAACTACTGAAAACATGGTTTTACACAATGGCCTTCCCTGACCTGTTAAACACCTAGCAACATGCTGTCCTTCTTTTACCAATTATCTCTAATATTTTGTTGTTGTGATTTGATCAATTGCTTGGTTATTTCTATGTTTATTTTAGTTTATTGTTG
Source organism: Phrynocephalus guinanensis (assembly GCA_037367245.1). NCBI lineage: Eukaryota > Metazoa > Chordata > Lepidosauria > Squamata > Agamidae > Phrynocephalus > Phrynocephalus guinanensis. The sequence goes on along the minus strand of CM074738.1, from coordinate 36,921,535 downwards.
TTGATTTATTTGGTTATAATTTGTTACATTATTTGACTTTTTGTTATTTATTGTTATGTTAAGATTTTATGTTGTAAAACATCCAGAGTAGCCCTAGGGCTAGATGGGCAGTATAAAAGTCAAGTAAGTAAATAAATAAAATAAAATACTAAGTGAAGGTGACCTTATGAATGAGCGATCTCTGAAATGTCCTCTCCTAAATAGCCCTGCTCAGCTCTTGTAAACACAAGCCCATGGCTTCCTTGAGGGAGTTGATCCGTCTCATCTTTGAGCTTCTTTCCCTGCTGCCTTTACCTGTTCCCAGCATTATTGTCTTTTCCAGAGAATCTTGCTTTCTCAAGATGGGTGATAAGTAAAACCAAGCTTCGCCTGACCAACTACTGAGAGCCTGTATGTTTTGTGGGCATGGTAGCAATCTATCATGCAGGGTTGGCATACAAGTCAAAGCACTTAATGCTGTAGTTTCATAAATTCGTTGGAAGCATTGGTGCATTTGACTCGAGTGTTGGGAGGTTTCCACGACAGGGAGATTCCCCCCAAACACCCACCGTAATCACATTTACTTTTCTAGACTCACCCACTCTAGGAATAACAGGGTAATGTGGCATGGTGGTTGGAGTAGATCTGCCTGGTACCAATGACGTGTGTGTGTGTGTGTGTGTGTTGTGTCATTACAGTTGTGACCGATTCTTCGTGACTCCATCTCCATGGAGTTTTATTGGTAGGAATACTGCAGTGGTTTGCCAGTTCCTACTCCAGGCCCCTACAGCACCTGGTATTCCCTGGTGGTCGCCCATCCAAGTACTAACCAGGGCCGACCCTGCTTAGCTTCCGAAATCAGGTGAGATTGGATATGCTTAGGGCATCTAGCCAGCTCATGACATTCATACTGCAGACCTTTAAAAATCCTTGCAAAAACTGGCCCCTCTGGAAACAGAATCCAGATGAACGAGAGTTCTTGAGGAGGGGGAGAAACAGTAACAATGCAACTGAACACAGCACTTAGCAAAGTGTATAACAATTCTCTCTCTAAAATGGCATGTACCAGAAATTACTTTTAGAGATGTCACTGCATCCAGAGCCTTAATTGAAAGAAAAATCTGGCTTGTCCCTTTTCTATTACGTGTCATGCGTAGTTGCGTCTCTCTTACAGCACACGAGTGTCTTTTCAATGAACCAGGTCTTGCTCTCTCTGTTTGACTTGAGATAAATCTTCCAGAACACGTACAAATTTTTTCTGTTGATTTTTTCAGGCAAGACCTTTAGATCCAGGAGTTGTTTATCTTCTACTTTCTATTGCTTACTTTAAATAATACATGCAACGTTACTAACCTTGGGGCTGGATGGATACCTCGGTGCATTAGGTATCTGGCCACCAAACCAGTGGCGTTCAATTTCCTGTTGTGACTCCTGTGAGTTAAGTCAGCCTTGGGTGAGCAGCACAAACCCAGGGCAATCCCAGAAGAATGGAATAGTAAACCAACTTCTGAGTACTCTCTCTTTTGGGCTCTCGGAGCAGATGATTCAATGTTACTTCATCTTTTAAAAACAATAAACATATCACAAGTAATCATTAAGAAGTCTATCCAAACTTCCAGTGAATTGAAGAGAAACCTGTGGTCATTCGACCTATGTTCGAATGCTGGGTGACCTGAGTGTTCATTTTCAGAGGTTCTGGAGACACAGCAAGTATGTAGTCTACATTCTCAGTCTAAAGCATATTTCCTGTCATTAGCAAATGCAGACCAATTCAGACAGGACTCATGGCTAACCAGGGTGTTTGATATCCATGTAAGGAGTGTGGCCAGCATCACACACCCCAGTGTTGTACACAGACAGGTATATGTGGAAGTGCCCACAGAAGGGAAAGCTATGTGCATACACCTATAGAAAAGAAGTCAGGTCTCCATTCTATCAGAAACCCCAGATTCCAGATCAAACGGAGGCATGGTTTGGATGGAGCTTCCAGCACATGCTGTTTTACCTACAAAATACAATGTCAGAAGCGTTTGCCAGTAGCTATCTGATGGAAATTTTAGGGGTGTGTGTGAGAATGGTACGAAAACAAAACAAAACAAAACCCTAGTCTTTAGAATGGGCTTTTCCTATATTCCTTGTGCCAGAATGATCGTCATTCCTACAACGTTTCAATAAGGTATGAAGCAGCCAAACCTTTCCAAGATGATTCCTTTCAACTTCCCTGTAAAACATGTAAATAATACAGTGAGAATTTCTGTGTGTGCCATTTTGCCCAGAAATGTACAAGCAAAGTGACTTGAAGAAAGCTGACAGCGTGCAGCTAACCTCAGGAGACCCCCACAGAGAACTTCACGCTGAAGTCCTTGTCATTTTCTATAGAGATTAGCTGCTCGGTCATGTCTGTTGGGAAGAAAAAAAAATACCATGGGGGTGGCACACCAGCTCACGGGGTTCTTTCTTTCTATAAGGTGTTTGTGCTAGAAATATATTGTGCAGCGTATATATCAAGCTGTAGGACATGTGTTGCCTCTTTATTCTGAGTAGAGCAGCTTTTGAAATCTATGCAGATAATAGAATACAAGCACATGTTGAGATATAATTACTATATGTTAGAATTTTAATATATGGTATTTATCTGGAATGTGGTATTTAGCTTGGAAATATTTCCCTTTTAAAAGCTTATTATGCTGGAGCCCGTGTTGAGAGGAGAGCATTCTAGGTATAGAGGTATTAAAAATTAACTTTCTACAGTCTTGTTTTTTTTTAATATACTCAGTTATTGGGAAGTGTTGGCTTTATAGCTCCTAGGGCTGGGTGGAGCTCAGTTCTCTAGTGTATCCCCCTAGGACAGAGGTTCCCAACCTGGGGGTTGGGACCCCTTTTGGGGGTCGAATGACCATTTCACAGGGGTCGCCCTGAGCTGGTGAAGAAAAAGGCACAGATGGCTTGGGGCTGGAGGAGGAGGGGGAGCCAATCGCAGGCTCCAGTGCCATTGACTGACATCCCCTCCAACCTATCAAACTGTAACTCACTCTTCCCAGAATTAGTGAGTTACAGCTTGGTAGGTTGAGCGAGTAACAGCTTGATGGAGAAGATGTCAGTTAATGGCACCAGAGGCTGCAATTGGCTGAGGGTGCCTGTAAAGGGAAGTTCTCAATGGCAACTGCGGCAGTGGCCTGCAAAAGGGGGATTGTGGCCTCTTCCAAGCAGGGCAAGGGGGTCACCACAACATGAGGAACTGTATTAAAGGGTCACGGCATTAGGAAGGTTGAGAACCACTGCCCTAGTAGAAGAGCCAGCCTATGTGATCTTGGCAAGCTGCAGAAGGGAATGGTAAACCACTTCTGAGTACTGCCTGCCTAGAAAACCCTGAACAAGAATCATATGTCAGAACTGATCTGACAACATGCAATTTATTTAGAACATAAATCCATCTTATATTTATTTACATATGTATTTATTATTATTATTTATTTATTTGATTTTTATACTGCACCATCTGACCAACGGTCCTTCTGGGCAGTTTATAAAAGTTAAGACATGGACAATACAATAATAATACAATTAAACAATATACAATGTATAGGCGAAAATAAAACCAACCAATCAAATATAATTAAATCTGATAACAAAGCAATAAATAAATAAATCAAAAAGATAACAAAAAAAACCCCAGAGGGGGATTAAAAGATAAAACCAGATCAGCCAGGTTTTAAGCTGTTTTTTAAAACTTGTAGCATGGAGGCCAAACCAATCTCAGGGGCAGCTGGTTCCACAGACAAGGGGCGACCTTCCTGGTAGTGGACTTCTGAGTTTCCTTTGGGGCCAGCACCTTCAAGTGGCCCGCCTTAAAGGAGCGCGTGTTATGGGCAATACTCTGTGGCAGGAGCCATTCTGACATTAACTATTAACTATTAGCTGTTAGCCCTCTGTAAAACACTGCCTGTCCTATTGCCTTGTCCAGTGCAATATATACATCCCATAGCCATAGCCTGTTCTTGTTCTCAGATGTGCCAGAAAAATGTCAGAAGCCACAAACTGTTCTGCTGTCAGGGTGCAAATACTTTTTGGGAGAGGGGAAGAGCTGAGACCTGTCCAATGCTTTCAATGATTTATTGTACTTTTGTCTACATTGTTATCCTGCCCTCCTGCCAATGTAGCCTTGTCATCCACTCCTTTTATCCTTACAACTGGAGGAGCCTCATGGCGCAGTGGTTAAATTGCTGTATTGTAGCCAAAACTGTGCTCAAGATCTGGGGTTCAATTCCAAGAAGCGGGATCAAGCTTCACTCAGCCATCTATCCTTCTGAGGTCATTAAAATGAGTACCCAGCTCCCTGGGTGGCAGGGAAATGTGTATCCTGCAAAACTAAATTGCAAGAGAGTGCTTTAAGCTCTATCGGGCAGTATATAAGCAAAACACTTTGCTTTGTTTGCTTTGAGTGCTGACTTTGGTCAAATGTGTAAAAACCAGAATTGGGTAATTGAGCTTTTCTGGAGTGGCCATGGGATCAGGCCAGGACAGTACTCCCCCATATGTGTGTGTGTGTGTGTGTGTGTGTGTGTGTGTGTGTGTGTGTTGCATCGTTACAGTCATGACCTGCTCTTCGTGACTCCATGTCCATGGAGTTTTCTTGGCAGGAATACTGGAATGGTGTGCCACTTCCTACTCCAGCACCTACAGCACCTGGTATTCCCTGGTGGTCTCCCATCCAAATACTAACCAGGGCTGACCCTGCTTAGTTTCCAAAATCAGGTGAGATCGCATGCGCTTAGGGCATCTAGGCAGCTCTCCCCCATGGATACCTCCTTTTAAATTGGACACCCCAATGTCACAAGGGTGCCCAGCTCAGCAGATTGCCTTGGTCCCCTTCTGTTTCCCCTGCCCCAGTATGTTTCACTTTATGTCCTGGACTTCTTCAGTTTGAACCTCCCCATTCCTAGGAGTGAGCTTTTCATAGACATGAGGACCTGGATAATGTGTGTATCCAGATGAAGATCCGGTTTGAGTGCCACTATGAAAAGGTCAGGGCTCCTTGTGGTTAAACAGCTGTACGGCAGCTTTAACTGTGCTCACAACCTGGGTTAATCCCAGGGAGGAGGCTCAAGGTTCACTCAGCCTTCCATCTTTCCAAGGTCAGTAAAATGAGTACCTAGCATGTTGGTAGTGGGGGTGGGGCAATGTGTAGCCTGCATAAATAAATTGTAAACTGTCCAGAGAGTGCTTTAAGTGCTATGGGGCGCTATATAAGCAGAACACTTCCCTTGGCTTGGCTTATTTGAGTACATGGTCAGATAAGGGAAAGCTGTGCCCATCTCGACTCAACAGAGTTTCTGATATCACAGAGGCAGAGATGGTAGCTGGGAGGGAAGCAAGTAAAACACACAGAAAGACAACTATAGATACCTAGGGTCTGCTGAAAAGGGGTGAAAATGGATGGCCAGGTTTTTAGGTTTCTGTTCTTCCAATTCTGTTGATCTTGGGATCAACATCTTGGGATGTATCTTATTGTTTAGAGACCCAGGGAAGCATAAGCAATTCCCTGGTGCTCTGGTTAGTGCCCTTAAACTTTTCAATATTAGTAACTTCTAATCTTTACCAGATACATGAACAAATACATGACACTAGGTCTTACAGAATGTATCCAGTGCAGGTGCTATTCACTGTGGTAGCCTCACACCTTGAGGATGGTGGTCACCCATATGTACTTAGCTGCATATTGTGATTATCAGAGAAGCCCTCGCTTTGGGCCACACAATGATTGGGACTAGAGATGGGCACAAAACGAACAATTTTTCATTTCCGTTTCCATGTTTTTGTTTCGTTACGTAACGAAATGACAAACGAATTTTTTCTCTCTAAAATGAAACGAAACGAACAGAAACACCAGAAATTTTGTCATCCGTTTCGTTTTCATTACGGCAATACATTGAACTGCTTTAAATGCTAAAAAAAATCACAAAAAATTGAAATAAATGGTAACAAAACGGTAACAAAATGAATGAAAACGAAAACGTTTTTTTGCAAAAATTCACGAAAAATGGAAACGAACCAAAACGGACCCCCTAAACGACAAACGACAAACGAAACACCATTTGTTTTATTCGTGTCCATCTCTAATTGGGACCTTTCTGCTGGTGGCACCAATGGTGTAGAAATGTTTGCTTCCTGAGAGCCTGTTATTCTCCTTTCTTTGTACTTTTAGGCCTCCAATCCAAATATTATTTTTGTAAAAAATGTGTATCCCTCCAGCAAGTGCTTTTATTTTTAACATAGCTGTAAATGAACGATTTTGCTTTATTGCTATTATGGCTGTCTGGGGTTTGAGTATTTTATTTGTTAGCATAAGAACATTTGTAACTCTCAGTCTGTTCCCAACTATCAAAACGTTCCCACAATTGAGGGTATGATGCCACCCACGCACCCTGAGAACCACTCTTTCTTTGCTACCTAGGAACAGACTGAAAGTTACAAAATTTCTTTCTCTCAGCAACAGGGTTTTAGCCAATGATGGTTAACTGCTCTGAAGGTCCTAGTCAGGGATGTGTGCCTATATTTTGATAAATAGTGGCTCGAATCCCAAGATAAATTAGCAGAAGGAAGTTAATGGTGAGACCAATTCTAATGTCATACACTTGTCTACAGCTTCATGAACTGGAAAAAACCCTCTGGCTGTTGGTGGAGGACTCTTGAACAGTAATGATGATGATGATGATGATGATGATGATGATGATGATGATGATGATGATGATGATGATGATGATGATGATGATGTGTGTGTGTGTGTGTGTGTGTGTGTGTGTGTGTGTAATGTTTGGATTTGTAGTTTTCAAAAGTAACTTTTCCAAACCCTGTTGGCTATGTCTGTAGGCTATCCATCGTCCACTGGCTTTTATACCTTAAATCTGTTCTTGCTTATTTGCTATCCTGATTTTATTTATAACATTTGAAGCCCGGAGGAAGATTTGTATAAAAATACCTTCTTGTGCAGTTTGGTGCATATCAATTATTTCAACAGTTTTGAATCAAGACGTTTCACGTCTTGGAATGTCTGAGGGGGGGGGAGCCTGGCAACCAGCCATATTAGGACATACAAACTTGTGCATAGATTAAAACCTGTTTAATTTTCTTGCGGTGGGGGCCCACTTCCACACGGCACGGAAAAGAAAACAATGACAACCGATTTTTTTTAAAAAATCAGTTGTGCAATAAAGCCACTTCACGTGGATACCAAGCAGATGTCAGAGAGAGAGAGAGAGAGAGAGAGAGAGAGAGAGAGAGAGAGAGAGAGAGAGAAACAGCTGTGTGTTTATCAGTTTCCCTCTAACTACCAGATCCGTTTAATTTAATGCTTTCCCCTGGCCTAATCTTTTCAAGAAGCCAGCCTTTGCTTCTGCTTTTATTGCCTGTCGTGAAATATTAATGCTGTGACAGTGATGGGGAAGGACAGATGCTGCCTAGGTGGATCACGCCAAGGCCCCAGCAACTGGAGCGACAGAGCTGCTCTTGTTGGGGAGAAGGCAGCTCCTGTAATATCTATTTATTTATTTGACTTTTGTACAGGTGCAGTTCTTTCTGTGAGCAAGGCAGTTATCAGAAAGAGGTTGCCCTGTAGCTAATGGGGGGGAGGTGGCACAACATTTCATAGTTAGCTATAGCAAATGGATATTTCAGATTAGAGGGGGCATCATTGGTCACAGCGAAAAAGGCGGGCTGTGAAAAAATCAAGGTAAACTGGCGTTTACGGAAAGTGTATATTCCCTCTGCTTAAGCCATTTCCCCCTCTCACAATGTTTCTTCAGGGATAATTGTCTCAGCAGCCAAACTTGCATACTAAACCTCTGTTTGCTTCCCCCAAGACCCATCACAAAACAAACAACCACTGCAGCATGCAAGGTGTACAGAGATGAGGAAAAGTATGTGCACAAAACAGACGTCTTAAACGACTTGAGAGAGCATCACTTCTGAACAGGTGCTCAGCATATTGTCCATTTTCACTCTAACTCTCTTCTGACTTAGCACACTCTCTTTGTATTAGCTCACTCACTTGGGTGTTAAACAAGGTGCCAGGCGTGTGAACCTCCAGAGCCCTGAGGTTTTGGCAGAAGAAAACAGCTTGAACCACACTTGAAAACCCCATGTTCAAACCTCCAATCAAAACTCTTTCTCTTGCTTTCAAACCCCTCTCCCCTCCCCCCCCCGTTTTACAAGCTTATTTGCTTTCCTTCTCCTTTCTTTGCCTTACCATTAAGACTTCAGCAAAGTGGGAGGGCAATACAGATAGCAAAGGAGGAGGCAAAATGGAATGCAAAAGCAGTCCCATGTAGTGCTGAAGATGTAAAACAATTTGAAAACAAAAGCAAAGTGTGTGGCTTACAGTATATGACACCCCATAGTGCTTAAAACATCCTTTGGGTGGTTTACAGTTATTGATTATGCAGGCTATACATAGCACACACATACAAACGAGCTGGGTAGTCAGTTTACTACTGACCTTGGAAGGATGGAAGGATGAGTCAACTTGAGCTGGCTCCCTGAGCCCGCTGGGATTCAATTCATGATGTGAGCATAGTCTTGACCGCAGCACTGCAGTTTAGTCACTGTACGACAAGGCTCAGTTAAATGGAAGTTCTGGGACAAAGACTGCAAACATAAAAGAATACATGTGGTAGCTTTCCGTCACATCCCCAAAAGCTCTATAATGCCCAGCCAGAGTCTCAGTTAGGGCTCTATCACACGTCCTTTAAAATGCTGATTAAATTCCAAGATAAAGCATTTCCAGAGTTTTTAAAATGGCATTTTTACTTATATTCAGTACTTTAATAATCTGCAACCCTAGTTCTGGGTTTTTTTGTTTTTTTGTTTGTTTGCTGATAGCCCATCTAGCTGTCTATATTTCTTTGTTTTTAATTTCCTGAGTCTTAGGTCAGGCTGAGAGAGAGAGGCCATCAAATGTGTATCTTGAAGGAGGCACAGAGGGGAAATCATAGTCTCAGCCTCTGACTCCACTGCCAGATACATAAACCACCCATGCCAGTGGAATTTAGATAGATGGATGTAAATTATGTACAATGATTATTTATTATTTACATTCACACCCACCTTTTCCCAACCCAGTGACCTCAGCGTAGTACACTGGGCTGTCTTCCTCCCAAGCTTTGTATTCACAACAACCCTATAAAATGGATCACAGTTTTGTTGATCTCAAATAAATACATTTTAGAATGAACAACCGTGACATATTCCAGTTTCTCAGGTCATAACCATTTGCCTCATGGTTTCAGTCCATTAGGTTTGTGGCAGTTTCTTTTCTTTTGCTGTAAATTAAACAGGCCTTAATATGTACATACAGAACACATATCACTGAATGTTGGCCTCAGTTTTAATTAAAACATTTTGGTAAAAACATTTCTTGTATTTGTAAATGTGAATTTCATTAATTCAGAAAGCTTAGTGGAATGGTCATCTGAGATTAGAAGCATTTTGTAAACCAGAGGAGAAGGTTTTGTGTGAAATGATTTCAGAAATGAACCACTTATGGCAGCATTCCAGAGAAAAAGGGGGAAACGCTGGGCTTTTATTATTTAGCTCATTGCTAATCCTACCGCCTGGCAATATCTTTCGTTCCCTGCACTTTCCCATCCTTGCTAATATGAAGATATCACTGGAGAAACATTGATGTAACACCCCCCCATTAAGTTAAATACTATTTAATTTGTCCAGATATTCATACTCTGGAAAATCATAGAGCTATGTATTGAGTTCCAAAAGTTACTGCCTTTCAACTTTATTGACTTTAAGAAAGCTTTTGATAGTGTTCATAGAGACTCACTGTGGAAGATTGTGCGGTCCTATGGAATACCTGAACAATATATTTTATTATTTTTCAGAACTTGTATTTGAACTCCACCCGGTGCATTAAAACAGAGAGGTGATTTGCCAATTTCTTTGAAATCGAAAGTGGTGTGAGAGACAGCGATGTATTCTTTCCCCCATTTCTGTCCCTCCTTGCTATGGATTTCATCATGGGAAGGGCAATGGGCAACCCCACTGCAGGCATTCCATGGAAGGTAGATTCCCCACCCCACTATCCTGATCTGTCCACAAATATAGGACAGATCAGGATAGTATAAGTTGCAAAATAAACCTTATAAGATGATCTGTATAGAATTGTTTCCAGTCTGTGTCAAATGTGCCAGGGCCATTCAATATGGCCACAAGTGAGAATGGCTGGTAGAGGTTACCCATATCAGTAAGAAAAGAGATAAGTTGTATTTTGCTTTTTCCTCTGACAACAATCTTTCTTTAAAAATTAATTACAGTTCCATCATACCTTTCTTCCAAGGGCCTCAGGACATGATTGATAAGTTATTTTCTTGTTCAAATAGGGAAATGATAACTGGCCCAGATTTATGGAATAATGAGAAATCCATTCATTTTATCTCAAATTTCTCTGGTCGAAGTGCAATGCTCCAAGGACTGATACAACAAGTGCACTTGGTGATGTTTTTGAGCATTCCAGGCATACATAAATAAGGGACCACTCCAAATTTGTATTCAGTTATCCATTAAGCCAGGGTAGCAACATATGCTTCCCGGCACCCCTAAGCTTCACACCACCCCTACATTCGAAATAAAAATTTAATGAGCTAAAAAAAAAGTTGCCTTGTGCCCACTAGAGGGCATGAAGGGACAGTTTTGCTGTTCTTCCAGGGGCTGGCAGAACTCCAGTATCCAAATGTTGTATGTGATTACTAGAGAATGCAAAGCAGCTTTTCCAGGTTAAAAAAAAAATCAGTAAGAAAAAGTGGGTATGGAGCTCTCCAACGGCCCAGGAATGGATAGGTGCTGTCCCCAGCCTCTGGGAACTCTTTACTTCTGCATCTAGTTATTGAGGAGCACAGAAGTGTGTAACAGTGGGTCTAAAAATAGATGTTTTCCACCTGCTGCTGAAAGTCAAACCTGGACGGCTGTGGGATCATGATCTGCATGTATAATGCCAGACACGTCCAACAGCTGATGCCCAGAGAACAACGCTTCAGAGATGGTTTCTTAGATCTGAAAATTGTTAGATGCTTTTGCATTGTACCCTTCAGGATGTTAAGCAAAACCAAAACCAAAACCAAAACCAAAATAAAGAAGACAAAAACATAGTGGCACTTTAAAGACCGATTGCTGTATTTCGAGGTGTATTTCCGTGGGCAACCCCTCTTCTCTTTTGGAAAGGCTGCTTACTTCTCCAAATTTTGAAATGTAGATTTCAACATAACAATTGCAAACACACACAACATATGTATAGTTTTAAATACAGTAACTGATTAGTTTGCATACAAAAATGCACACGTTTGGGGAAATGGCAAAAAATAATAATGATGCTTTAGTGCTGATTTGTTTTTAAAGCAGTCTGACAGTTCCACTAGACAGCAAGGGAATTGCAAATTCATTTGCATTCAGTTGCTCTGAAGTTGCACCAGGGAATTTGGGTCTGTTCACTTTACACTGCTGGTTTTAAATTAAACTGCTTGCTTATAGTTTTTAAAGTCTTGCAGGTGGTGCCATTCAAAGAACTGCATTACCAAGCAATGATATCGTTTCTTTCTCTCTCAATTTCCACAGTTGTCAGCTTCCAACACAAAGCTTTGCTCTCAATTCTTAAGCTGCGGGTTAAAAATAAATAAATATAAACAGGAGTGTTGCCAAAGAGGAGAAGCTTTTTAAATATATATTTTTAAAGAAAACTCCTGGAACAGAAGTTTTTCTTGGTGGGGGAGGGCATTATGTTCTTGCACTGCTTTGTGTATGCACGTGCTCATCCCCTCATTAGGTAAGATAAAAGAGGGGGGAAAGAGGGGTATAGTGTGTGTGCTCTCACACACAGCTCTTCCTATCTTTCTGCATCAGTTCAAGCAATCACATGCCTGAACCAATGTGAAAAGATTCATAGAAACCTCCCCTGGTGGAAGGGAAAACCTACGGATGGGGTCGAAATTGAGCTGATTCTTATTTGTCCACCCAGCCCGAAATAAAGGGCCTTTTCACACGACCCCTAAACTCCGCGGCAAATGCCTCCCAGCTCCGGAGCTTAAAATTGTTTCCCCACCAGCTCCGGAGTTTACAGATAATTAAGTGCGACCACGCCCACCTAAGCGCGTCCCAGCGCACTTTTCAAGTACCTGCTCTCCGGAGGTGAAAATTCCTGATGCAGATATAATGTAGTGACTGCCCTGCTCTCCTTGCTTCTGTTTGTTCTTTTTTTGCCCCCCGCCCCTTTAAGAGATCTGAATGCAGTGCCGGGACGGCAGAACGGAGGTGAGCGGCTTTCTTTTCTTCCTTTTTTTCTCCCTCCCCTCATGCAGCCAGCAGCCAGGAGTGCGTAGGGGGTGGGAACGCAGGAACAGCGACAAACCCCTAAGATCTCTGGTCCGAATTTAAGTGGCCAGCGGATCTTAGGGGTCGTGTGAAAAGGCTCAAAGAGACGAAACACATTTTGGGATTAAAAATGGGCCACACTTTATTAATATTTCATTGTACTACCGTATTTATCCTACTGTTTAGTCTTTAATGGGAGAACCTGAAAGGGGCAAGTGGCGCTGGGGGATTTCCCCATAACCAAACTCCGGTATTACCCGGTGGGGCAGTACCCCCCAGCAATAGAGTTACAGGCAGTCCTTTGCCGATTTTTACGTCAATGGTCATAAATCAATATTTACTGTCCTTTCTGTTTCTAAGACTAATGTGGGAAATGTCCTGAGGTGTTGCTCTGAGCGCAGCCAGGAGACAAAGACCCCTTTGATGGGCTGCTAGCCCTTTACCTAGAGGCTATTCCCAGGGGTCAGCTGACCAATGGACGGCCTCCGGCCAATCTCGCCAGCTGTGCTGGCAATGCCCGATTGGCCAGCCTGGCAGCTGGCCAGCATGTCTCTGTCGGGCGGGGAACAAAGAAGCCCCTCCCAGGAGAAGCCTGGTCGGAGCCCCCTAGAAGGCCACTTTGGGCAGCTAACAGGTGTAACATATAAGATTGCAATAAACTAAAAACCAAAAGAATAAAAGCCTAATTGACACAACGAATAATACAATCCAAGGACAAAAAAAGAAAAAATAACAATAATATTAAAATACAGTGTCAGCCTCACAATTCACATCCATCCTACCCCCGTTGCTCAAGTTTATACACCCTGAATAATTTTATTGTATTGGCAGTTCTCAAAATACTATCTCATTAACGGGTTCTCTTTGCCCCCCCCCCAAAAAAAATTGGTTTGATTTGCAGCTATTAAGATGTGCTTCCCATCATATTCATTGATAGATGGTAATGATAACAAAGCAATTTCAGGTACACATTTAATATCAGTTTGTAGTATTTCTCTTATCTCCTCAATAATCTCTTGCCAAAACTTTTGAACTATTTCACATTCCCACCACAGATGAAAATAAGTACCTATCTTTTTTTCGCATTTCCAGCAGAGCTTAGAATATTTTGGATTCATTCTATTCACTCTGACTGGAGTCATATACCATCTTAAAACTAGTTTGAAGTAGTTTTCTTTTATTCTGACTGATAATGACCGTAAGATCCTCAAATTCCAAATTCTTTTCCATTCATCATTATTTATTTATTTCTCTATGTCTTGTTTCCATAACTCTCTTATTGTGTCCTGTTCCCTGTTCTCAAATGAATCTTGAATTATTTTATATAATTTACCAACTGCTCCTTCCCCTGTATTTCCTTTCTCTGATTCATATGTTGTCAGAAATTACTCAAATTTTGTATATCCTCTAAGTTGTATATTTCTCCTAGTCCATTCTTTCATCCAGCTTTCTAACTGGCCGTAATTCAACCAGGACAATTCCTGAGTTTGCAGAATGCGTTTAATTTCTTGTTTTGATGTCATCTTTTTAATCCAGTCTTTTAATCTTGCCACTTTCCTTAATTTAAATAAGTCTCCCAATTTCTTCATGTTCGTGGGGAAATTTATCTGATCGATCACCGCGCCAAGCGGGGAACCTTCCTGTATCAATTTCTTTCCATACTTTTTCCAAGTGAGCAATAGGGAACTCAGAAGCGGGTTTTTAATTGGGTAACTTTTCCTTTTTTGGGGGAAAGTAAACACATATTTATTTATGTCTTCATTTAGTTCCTCTGATTGAAGTTCCCACCATATTAGTTTTTGAGGTTTAAATAGTATTTCCCCCAGGGAACTAAGCTGATTAGCTATGTAGTAAATTCTAAGATTAGGTATGCCTATGCCTCCCTCTTTTTGAGATCTGTACCATAAGCTTTTATTTATTCTTACTTTTTTTCCACCATTGCAGAATCTATTTATAAGATCTTGATAGACTTTAATTTCAATTTCTGTGTATTGAATAGGTAACATTCTAAAAAGAAAATTAATTTTAGGAAGTGTTTTCATTTTTACCATTGCTATTCTACCAAACCATGATAAGTTTAATTTGGAGTAATTTTGTAATTTATTTCTAATCTAAAGAACTAATAGCACTAAACTAAACTAAAGAATTAATAGCAAATCTTATGACAGGAGCTAGACTGATTATTGCTAGGAACTGGAAACTGAAATCAGACCTTAAAATTGCTGAATGGTATAAGGAAGTGTGGGACATAGCACTAAATGATAAATTATCTTGTAATATAAAAGTTTTGCGAGGTGAAATGAAAAAAGATATCTTCTATGATGTTTGGGGGAAATTTATAGATCATGTACTATTAAAAGGGAAAGGGATACAACCAACTTATAATCCAACACAGTTCTGGCGTAAAGGACCTTAAGAAGCCTATTTGAAAAAAAGAGAAAAAAAGATGAAGAAGAAAGAGAAGATGCAAGAATACTGGACGGTTTCTTGGGGGTGGGGGGCACTTTGTATTGTTCATGATTGTCTATTACTGTTTTTTTTATATAATTGTTTATCATTGTTATTTTGTCTTTTTTATGTTTAATAAAAAGTATAAAAAAATAAGATGTGCTTCCCAGTGTGATGTCATGGTTAGAGTGATGGACTAGAACTCTGGAGATCAGGGTTCAAATCCTGATTTAGCCATAGAACCTCACTGGGAGGAGTGGAACCTGTGTCTGGACCTGTGTCTGAACACCATGTATTTTATCAGAGGGGACTTCTTTTCTTAAGAGACTTCTTTTCTTAAGAGATTGAAACTTTTCGCTGCTCATCAAACAGCTTCGTCAGTCTGGGGAAAGCTAGTGGCGAGTCCTCCATTTTATAGTTCACTTTGACCTCTTGTCACCCTGGTCTCAAATAGGCTCATAGGCTCATTAGGTAGACAATAGTCTCAACAGGCCTTCAGGTGAACAATGGCCTAAGGTGCTGAAACCCATAAATTATGGGTTATTAGCTATGGTCTTGGTGGTGGAGGCATGAAATATTTTTGATTTGTCTTGGTAATGTTGAAATCACTGCCTGATATGTGGCAGAGCCCCCCACCTCTGTTGAGAGAGGGGTTTTCAATACTCACATGAATGGCTTCCCTGACCCCTCTCTCAAACAACCTATCTCAGGCATGTCCAAACGTTGGCCCTCCTGATGTTTTGGAGCATAACTCCCAGAATTCTAAGCTTAGATTGCCAATGACAAAGGACTGTGGGAGTTGTAGTCCAAAACATCTGGAGGGCCAAAGTTTGGACATGCCTGACCTATCTTCTCTGTCTAATATGTGTACACCTTCATATTTGAATGAGTGCCTTTTGTCCTTCAAGTGGAGGTGTACTGGTGATTCTGGTCCTGAGCTGTTGCCTCTCTTATGTTGGGCCATCCTCCTGTTTAATGGCCGTTGAGTGTCTCCAATGTAGAGGTCTGCACACTCCTCACAGCACTGGAATGCATATACTGTATTGCTCCTTTTGTGTTTTGGTGTTGGGTCCTTTGGGTGGATGAGTCTCTGCTTTAATGTGTTTGTGGGTTTGAAATAAACAGGGATGTGTTATTTGCCAAAAATCCTTTAAAGCTTTTCAGACGCTCCCGCCATGTAGGGAATGACCAGGTTCTTCCATCAGCTCTGGGTCTCAGGCTGATCCATTGTTCTTTTGGGTCAGCACACTGCTTTGTTGAAGGCCTACTTTAGATATCCACAAGCCTTCAGGTGCCTGTCTTCCTTCTTCTTGGCTTCTGTGGAGGTGGGGATGCTCTCTGCTCTCTGGCTTAGGGTCCTAATGATTCCTAATTTGTGTTGTAATGAAAGGTGGGAGTCAAAGAGTAAGTGCTGGTCTTTGTGTGCGGGGTTTTTGTAAACTTCTACATCCAGGCCCTGGTCGAGTCTGATGATGACTACACAATCCAGGAAAGCCAGCCTCTTGTCTTGGGTGTCTTTCCTAGTGAACTTAATATTAGGGTCCACTGCACTGATGTGGTCTGTAACGGCCTGTACTTCCTGAGTCTTTATTTTCACCCAGGTATCATCTACATACTTGAACCAGTGGGATGGGGTTGTCCCTGGGAAGGTGTTGAGTGCCTTCTTCTCCACTTCTTCAATTTATAGGTTGGCAACACTTGGTGACATTGGGGAACCCATGTCATAACCATGCTTCTGTCTGTAGATGTCCCCTCTGATAAAATATGTGGTGTTCAGACACAGGTCCAGAAGCAGGCATATCTGTTCTGGGCTGAGGCTGCTTCTGGAGGTGAGGGTGCTATCTTCTCTTATTCTTGTCTTTACTGTTGTTAGGGCATTGGTGGTGGGAATGATGGTAAAGAGATATGTAACATCAAAGGATAACATGGTTTCATCTGTATCTGGTTTCAGCTCCCTGACTTTAGAAACAAACTCCTCTGAACTGTGCATGTGGTGGTCCGTGAGTCCAACCAATGGGGCTAGGATAGTCGCCAGGTATTTTGCAATGTTGTAAGCAACTGAATTTATACTACTGACAATGGATCTGAGGGAGATTCTTTGGTTGTGGATCTTGGGAAGTCTGTAAAAGCAGGGGACAGGCTCTCCAGGATATAACCGGTGATAAGTTGCCCTGTCAATTGTGTTATCCTTCTCCAAGTGTTTTTAGCATTCTATTACATTTTTTTGTAATTGCTGGTGGGGTTTGTGATGCATTGGTTAAACTGCAGCAAGGCATCTGCTTGAAACCAGCAAATTCAGGTAGCCTGCTCAAGTTTGACTTATACTTCCATTCTTCTGAGGTAAGTAAAATGAGCACCCAGCTCATTAGGTGAGGGGCAATGTGAAGCCTGCATAATTAATGTGTTAAGTGCCCAGAGACTGCTTGAAGCTCTGTGGGGTGGTATGTAAGCAGAACACTTTGCCTTTGCTATGTGGTAATGGTCTATCTACTGTATCTTCACAGAAGTCAATGAACAATTGTTCTATAAGTAAATAGGATAAAGTATATACATATAAGATCTCTCTCTCTCTCTCTCTCTCTCTCTCTCTCTCTCTCTCTCTCTCTCTCTCTCTCTCTCTCTCTCTCTCTCTCTCTCTCTCTCTCTCTCTCTCTGGTGTGTGGGTGTACATGCATGTTTTCATGTGTATTTTCAGCAAATTATTTTCTTCTATCTCTCTTCACCTGTGAGTAGTCCTGTATAACTATACTGTAGAAAATTCACTGCCTTGGATCTTTGATACATTTAATGGGAAACATTGAAAGGCAATGAGAGCACACCTGTCTAAACCCTTTTAATTTCCCAGGAGATCAAGACAGTTTAGTCCTATTTTGGGCTCTGCTATGAAGGAAATTCCTACTTTCTTTACCAATCATGTGAGTTGGTTCGCAAGCCTTCACTGCTTGTTTCACTTCTCCAGTCTTACACATCAACTAAGCTTTTGTACTAAAATAGGTCAGCTATACGTTATTACATTATTCTGATTTTACCTTTTTGCTTAAAGAGGACAGGCTTTTGTGTTTCAACATCAGGTCTAAAATGTGCTGGCCAAACTTGTCATATTAATACATAGATGAGTAAGAGCATTGAGTTGGCATCCTGCACAGTTTCTAGGTGTCGTCATTAAAAATATATGGCTATATCTTCACAGTTTGTGTGTGTGTGTGTGTGTGTGTGTGTGTGTGTGTGTGTGTGTGTGTGTGTGTGTGTGTGTGTGTGTGTGTGTGTGTGTGTGTGTGTGTGTGTGTGTGTGTGTGTGTTGCGTCGTTACAGTTGTGACCAACTCTTCATGACCCCATGTCCATGGAGTATTCTTGGCAGGAATACTGGAGTGGTTTTCCAGTTCCTACTCCAGGCGCCTACAGCACCTGGTATTCCCTGGTGGTCACCCATCCAAGTACTAACCAGGGCCAACCCTGCTTAGCTCCCAAAATCCGGCAAGATCGGATGTGCTGATTAGGCTGCAGAAAATTGTGGGAATACCCAGTGTGGGTAGAGTGGTGGATTAAAACTCAGGAGGCTTGAGTGTTAATCTCCAGTCAGCCTTGGAAACTCAGTGGATGTGTGGAACTGATAAACCCACTCCTCAAATATCCGTCTTACCTTGAAAGACCTGTTAGGGTCACTATAAGGCTGTGCCAACTTGATGGCATATAACAATAACAATAGTTGTGAGTGCAAATTTTCCTACTACTGTTGTACCCATTGCTCCTATAAGAAATGTCCTTGCAGTTGACTAATATAGTCTTCATAAAACAGCTCCTAACATTGGGTGTTAAATATTGACTTTGCAATTGATTCTTCTTTTATGGGACATGTTTATTATGGTTGAGATTTTTCACTAAAACCGCACATTGTGAATTATATAGATTTTGCATAATTCTTTATTAAAGGAGCCAGGATCCTTTAATAAAGAAATATAATAAATTGCTGGTTTGTGAAGAATCTTTTAAAAAGTGCTGAAATTAAACTCAATTTTGGGTAAGCTATGAAAGAATTAATACATTAAATTATTAATGTTTCTCCCATTAATTTTCACCCCTCTTTCATCTGAATCTAGTCCAGCATTCCATATTATATGTTCTGCATGCAGTTTGAACACATAGGGAGATAAAATTTTGTGTGTGACATCTTTGTGTATAGGAGCCCATTCTTTTTCTCCTATTTTGTCCTAGCAGTAGCTTCTAGTCCATAATTTGGGACATCCATCAGGGCAAACATATTTCAGGAACATCCATTTCCCTCAGAATAACCCACAGTTTTTCATGATCCACACAGTCAAGAGCTTTGCTATAAATCAAAAAGCACAGACTGATCTTCTGAAATTCTTTGTTATGCTCCATTGGCAAATGGATATTTGCAGAAAGATATCTAGTGTCCCTTCTTTTTGGAATCTAGCTTGAGCAGTGGGCATTTTTCATTCAATTTCTGGTTTTAAAAAAATGCAACACCTTCAGCACCACTTTGGGACTACAAGTCTCTAATTTATCTTGCTGACAGGGCAATTCTGGCAGTTATAATTCAATTGAAGTATTTTTTTTCAAACCCTGCTTTATGGTAAAAGGCTCCTCCCAATTTCTATGACTTTTCACCTACATCAGTAGCAGAAATAGTAGCCAGATTGATTTCATTCTTCCATGAAGGCATGGTTTTCCTATTGTATCCAACATGAAGGTTATCCCCCACTGATCTCCTCAACCCACACACATCTAAAGATAAAATGCCATTGGAAAATGGGCAGGATCACCGGCCCAGAGAAGATAAAATGATGGAAGCTACAGAACCACAAAGAAGTGAGGATCAGAAATATTGTATGTCTTCCCATCAATACTTCCTCAAGTGACTTCACCAGGACAGCATTTTGTGACTGTGTTGCCAACACTGCCATGGAAAGTCTTGGTGTCATGAAATCAGGCTGCTATTACATTGACAAGCAGGCATGGCTGTGGACCGAACAAGTGCAGGAGAAAGTGCAAGAGCAGAAGAGAGCCTTTACGATAGGGCAAGCAGAAAAGACTGATGGAAATCGACAGAACTATGTGGCTGCCAAATGAACAACCAAGCAAGCTTTTTTCTCTCTTTTCGTTCTTCTTTTCTTAATTCTTTATCGATTCTTTTGCTGAGGCTGCATTGTGTTTTATTTGGTTGTCTTAACCCATATTGTAAACCGCCTGGAGTTCCCTGGGAAGATGGGTGGAATAATAATAATAATAATAATAATAATAATAATAATAATAATAATAATAATAATAATAATAATAATAATAATTAGAGATGGCCACGACTCAAAAAAATGGTGTTTTCTTTGTCATTTGTCGTTTAGGGGGTCCGTTTCGGTTCGTTTTCACTTTTTGTGAATTTTTTGCAAAAAAAATTCATTTTCGTTTTGTTATGTAACGAAACGAAAAAACAAAAATGAAAACGAAAAATTGCTGTTTCGTTAGCATTCATTACAGTTCAATGTATTTGCCGCAACGAAAACGAAACGCACGACAAAATTTCTGTTGTTTCGGTTCGGTTCGGTTCATTTTGGAGACAAAATTCGTTTTTCGTTTCATTACGTAACAAAACGAAAAAACAAAAATGAAAATGAAAAATTGCTCATTTCGTGCCCATCTCTAATAATAATAATAATAATAATAATAATAATAATAATAATAATAATAATAATAATAATAATAATAATAATAATAATAATAATAAGGCCATTGCCAAAGCGGAGCACTACCAAGATCTATACAATCGCCTGGAAATATGAGAAGGGGAGAAAGACATTTACTGCTCAGCCAAAGCATGAAAGAATGCTGCCCAAGACACTGAGCACAATACTGTATGTGCAAAAAAGAATAAAGACTGCAAAAGACTCCACGGCAAACAGGAAATCCTGCCCTGATGGAGGAATCATTTCAATGAGATCACCTACACTGAATTTTTGTACCCACCTATGGACCATTTCTGCCCATTACCAGTGCAGTAGACAATATGAAGAATATAAAGGCCCCTGGAGCCAGTGATCTGCCTGCTGATTTACAGAAACTAAAGGAAAACCAAGGGGATAACTTGTTTGACAGAGCTGTTCAATGCCATAATGAATACTGGCTGTGTACTAACATGCACAACAGTGCCCAATGTGACCCAGACAAGTGTGCCAGTTATCAGCCAATCTTCTACCTATGGAGGAGCATATCTGGTTCCATGTTTGCATGTCCTTTGTTACAGTCCTATTGTTAGAGTTGAGTTTTGCTTTATTATAATTGATTATGGATCTCTGGTCTGGTCTTTTTACTTTGTCTTAATGGCATTGCTAGAATTCTTTGCATTAATTGATGTTCACATCTGTCTAATTAGACCAAGAATATCTCCCTCCCTCCATACTCTGGCTACTGTTGCACATGTTAATCAAAACATCAGGGTCCATTATTTATCACTAGTAAGTTTTATGGTTCTTCAGCCAGCTCATAAACCTTTTCAAAGAACTAATTTCCAAGCAAACTCAAATTAATAAGAGAGAATGTAGGAGACTTTTTGCCAGTTCAAACAAACATTTATAAAACTGGAAGCTATACTGGTGATGGTTGGTAGAGAGTGCATCTCAGAAGCAGCAGGTGCAAGATTGGGCAGTTAATTCACTATGAAGGCAGCTGAAATCTCAGGAGAATTCCACCTCATATCTATGGTAGCAAGCTGAAACGAGATGTTGGTGAGGATAAACAATTGTTGATGTATATTCTACAGGCTAAAGAGTTGAGTTTTAAAGAGTGATCTCTACCAAAAGAGCCTTGATGTTAGAGAAGAGTGGCAAATGACAAATGTAACCAGATATTTGAAGAACTATAAACAAACAAACAAAAACCTTCCAGCCTTCAACAGATAATTAGGAGGAGGATAAATTGGTGTTTATTAGGAAAAATTGTGTTACTAACAGGCTGCAGAAAACACTTCTTCCCCAATGAACATTTAGCATAAGTTCATGGAAATGTCAGCTCTTCTGTAGAAGCAGATTTTAAAAAACCATATATAGACACAAAATATGGTTATTCACTGACTCTAGCAGATCAGTTCAATGCTTGTCAAAAGAGCCACATGACAACCACGACACAGGCCTCATTTTAGTTCACAAGTAATAACAACTGTGGTGTTCTCACAACCTGTGCTACAGTATCTGTTCTCACAACCAGTCCTGCATAGTAGGGATGTTGGTTCAGATGTATAGGGTTATGACTGTTGTGTCTGGCTAAGCTGATTTAACTTCTTATTCCCCCAAGATGATGAGCATCCTCAAATGAACACAAGCCAAAGTTTAAACAAGTCCATACTCACCCTCTTAGCCTTGTTACTCTTGGCATAAGCAATGGGGCTTTCTTTTTTACATTGCTTTTTTTAAAAAGTGCTGGGTTTCCTAAAACAGCAATAATGCTACATTGCTCTAATATGTCCATAATTTCCATTCAGAAATGATCTTCCTTAAAGATTAGGCAAGCTGGTGTGAAATGAGCCCAAGAGATGGTGGGCAGAGAAATGATTTTCCACCTCTCCTGATGCCTATTAACTGTCCTAGAAGGGGCATGGAGGTGTTTCTGTTGATCGTTGTACTGTAGTGTGGATTCTTACTTTTGATGTAATTGTGCCTGGTGCCCAGTGCTCAAGATTGCTTATGTAGGCAGGATGTTTTGTCCCACCTCAGCTGAATCCAGCCCCTTCTGGGGAAGGCAGGCAGAAGCTTGTTTCAGGACCCTGGACAGAGTTCAGCAGCAGTGCCACACTGGAGCAAAACCCAGGGAAACAACCACAGGCTTCATTGGGCTGGACGCTCCCATCCCTCTAACACACTGCTTCCTCACCTGCTTGGTTCTAGCTGCTGCCCTTTAACAATCCATGTGCCTTCATGTGAATTCAAGCTTCTTTAAAGCTGAGGGGGCTGGGAGGTCTAGAAGTGAAAGAAAGAGCTTTGTACATGGCCCAGGAGAGGCCTGATGGGGTGCTGATGATCCTTTGGGGAATGGCAGAGCTGAAGGCTGACCTGGGTTGGACTCACCTGATATGCAAGGCCTCAACATTTAGGATTGTGAACTTCCCCCCATGCTATTTTTCCAATGAAAATCCCCCGCCCCTTTGGGTATTTATCAATTTGCTCTTATTTGTCCTGTTAAAATGGGGGGAATAAGTACATCTCTCAATCTTCCTTTAGGGGCTAAATGAGAGGTCTCTGTGTACATGTGTGATCTTCAGTAAGAACATGGCAAAGGGGAAGGTTAACCCCAATCTTCCAGATTTATAGTTTTGACCTCAGTTCTGTTGGGCTGGCTTGGCATAGTTTGGTGTGAAGGAAAGTGCATGTGGCCTTAAGTTTTTTTAAAAAAGTCAACCTCCTCTTATTATTCATTAGATAAAATTGTTCTGGCAGGAACCTACAGAGCAAATTGAACTACAGTGTCCTTTAGTACAGCCATTCTCAGTAGGTATCGTATTGTCTCCTTAGGATCCCTTATCACATATGAAAGGGGTCATGTAGGGGAAACAGTTCTTCACATATCATCTTATAAGGTTTATATGGAATTTATACAATCATAATTCAGCCTATATATTTTCCTGTTGTGTTTATGTGAGGGCAAAAATTGCTTATCTGGGAGCTGATACATGACAACTGACTTCTTTAGTGTTGGATGAGCAGCAAAACATTTTGTACAAAAAAGCATTTAAGTACAAAAATAAATAAATAGAAAATAAGTCCAGAAGTCCAGTTGTCAGGACTCAGCTCCCAGATAACCTCACCAGGATTGCTGAGAATCTTCACAGACAAAATGGCTTATGTATCAGTTTACCTCAGCTGGTACATGTGTCTTTCAATACATTCATTCAGAGACTCTGGTAAATTACAAATAATATTTTCCCCATTTACATACAGTTCTTCTTATATAAGGCCATATTTTGTGAAAAGGTAAACTTCTTGCATTACTGAGCTTAACTACTTAATTTACTTCATTATGAACTGACTGGTTACATTGCTGACAGAACACTTCACTCTAACTATTCACTTCTGACTCCACAACTCAACATTCTGACAGAATCTAACAGAAGCCTGACTGCAAGAAAAAAGAAGAGAAAAAGAATCTGAGGTAGAAAGCAAATTATTGGCTGTTACTGTGTTGACTGACATTCTCTGCCGCAAAAGTTGATGATAATTCTTTACTGTATTGCCCAGCTTGGTCTTCAGTTAGGAAGCAAAACATCCAGTCTGGGTAGCTGAAACTTGGAATAAAACATCTAATATAGAAGTAGAATCTTCATTTTTTCAAAGTTGGAGAAGAAAAGGAGAACAGTTTTAAAACTCCCAGAATCGCTAGGCTAATTCTCAGAGTTTGAGTCCCAGAAGTAATGTTAGTAGCCTGTTCCCAAAAAGTCTTCTAAAAGTGAACTGTGTGGAAATAATTAGTTTATTCAAATGAAGTGGAACAGGCAATATTTGGATTTCACCCTTGGATGTAATTTAGCCTGAATGGTGAGGTCAGTACTAATTAATGAAAAACCTGTCCAGCTCTTCTAAGAAGCAGCCTCGCACATACTAGCATGTGTACCTTTGGGGAAGTGAGAGGCAGCACTAGTTTTACCCCATTCCATCTGCTACAGGAAATAACACATATAGCAATCATAGCCATCCTCTATCACTGTCTGTCAATGGTCAACACTGCTAGTTGGTTGCAGCAAAACCAACCAAGAGTCTGTGTTCAACCAAGATGAACACATTTCTGATGGTGTAAGCTGCAATAGGCAGGCAGGCAGGCAGGCAGATTAGATAGATAGATAGATAGATAGATAGATAGATAGATAGATAGATAGATAGATAGATAGATAGATAGATAGATAGATAGATAGATAGATAGATAGATAGATAGATAGATAGATAGATAGATAGATAGATAACAGGGCAATGCATTTACGGGGATCAGCTCCTTGAATGTTTATGCAAGATTCTGCTATAGGAATGCAGAACATCTCAATCAAGGTACCAAAAACCCATTTCTTCTTCTTACTCTCTGTAGTTAACCATAAGAAATAGGCTTCTCTATTTTCGAACTTGTCCTTTCTGACATCCAGCGATTAAGGGTGAAATCCACTAAGCTCTGCATTCACAGAACAAGTCCCCTCACCCCCAGTCCTTGTAAGGAAGTATTGCATGGGTTCCCTACAAAGTTACACATGGAAGTCAGCCAGACAGAGTTTCTGGCAGCCTTTATTGACACTGGCCATTTGTCTCCAAACAAGTTGGGTGCGTGCGTGCGTGCGTGCTTGTGGGCACACACAGAGCATTCGTCTTTCAGAAGGAGGAGTGCGGAGAGAGCATTAGGAAATCATGAGAATGTCTTGCACAATACCTTCACAGCTCATTAAGACTTTTGTGGAGCCTGTTTGCCCATGCAAATGAGGCCCAAAATCTCAAGCAGGCTTTTTGTCAAATGCCTTGGAAGAAAACAGATCGCAGGGCAGCTGGGAGAAGGGGGGGAGAGGGAGGGACAAGGGGACGGGGGGGGGGCTGTTTGACAGCTTCCTTCTAAGGAACTGCTCCGGAGAGCTCACAGAGAGGGAAGTAATCCCTCTGTCTCTTTGGCTGGGAATATCGACGCTCTCACTTTGTTATATTGTGCTCTGAGACCTAAATATGGAAGACATTAATCAAAGAACCATCATGTGTTTGATGCTCTTTCACACAACTTCAGCAGCAGAAGGAAGTCATAAAATACTGAAAACAAAGGCAAAGACACCACTGCTTGGAATAAATAGTGGCATGGTGGATGTAGTCCATGAAGGGGCACATCGAAAGCACTGAAGTCTTGTCCTGTCTCTTCTTCCCAAGGAGGTGAACCAGATGTTTAGAGGATGTCTTGAGTAGAAGCCTGTAAGATTGCTTACTTAGTGCCATTATTCAGAACGGAGTTTGACACCCTGGCCATTAGCCTGTGGCATCCTTCAAGGTTCTACTTTGTCCCGTTTGCTATTTGACATCTAATAGTAAATAAATTACCAGAAGTAAGAGTGGGGAACACAAATTGAGGACATCATGTTAGACTGAGGAATGCAATATCTGTTTCTTTGCTTCCTATATGTTGTATTTCTTAACCAGCCTTTCTGGTAATGAACACAGGGCAGCATACATAGCACTCCTCTCACCCAACTAGTCCTCTGAACAACTTGGTGAAGTGATGCCATGTGACTAGCCCAAGGTCACCCAGTGAGGAACGGAAGCTGACACTCTCACGTCCCAGTAGGAGAGTCTTATGGCTGTACTACATGCACTCCACATACTAATAGGTGCAGATGTGAGTTATCAGAACAGTTGTCTTGAATTTGATGAGGACACATAATATGCATTTCTAGCCTTTATAGACAAGAAGTTGTACTTCATGAAATCTCAGAATAAATTGGGGAAATGTTATTACAAAAAGAAAAAAGTAGAAACCCTGAAAATGTGCTCACTCTGCATAGTGCCGCTGGTACAGATGATCTGGGTTTGTACACATCAGGTGATTCCATGGAGCTGGGATCACCAGGGTGAGGAAGGTTGATTTCTTTCGGTTTCATGTGCCCTCAGTCCTCTCCAGCAGAAAAGGGCTCCCATAGGCACATGTTCAACGGCATGGCACATTCCACCAGGTTGGTCAGCTCATGGCTGAGGTCAGTTGACATGTCTCTGGTCAGAAAGCCACAGGCATTTCATTCAACATGTTTTGTGGAAGAACACAGAGCAACTACACTGCTTATGGATGATTTATAAAGCCTCTGCCCTCCAAAGGTTAAAGCCAACCAAGGTCCACAACTTGCAGGGTTCTTAAGGCCTCATGTCTGTTCACTGACTTCTCGGGCAACTTCAGTCCATTTGCCAGTGAACAAAAGCTCCCTTGATAAAGCGCCGCCACTGCCGAGCCCTCTGGTTGACCAGGAGCAGAGAACAAATACGACGGAAAGGCCAATGACTTTCCCACTTGACATGGCAGTTCACGGGAGCCCATTTGCCTTGGGAGATGTCACTGGGGCAGAGCAATAAAAGAACTCCCAATGCCTTTCGTGCCGCTTGTTGGTCGTATCTCCTCAGTTTCCTCTTCCCCAAATCCGAACCTCATCACAAGGACAAGAAGTCTTTTAAAACAGTTTTAGACATTATTGTCACTTCCAGATTAAGTCAAGGGACCATTTTAAAGTGACTGATCTATTTGGGCAAACAGGCTGTTTTCTTCATCGCACACCAAAATAGGTAAAAGAATGATGAGTTGAGCCGTGTGACCAGAAAAAACAAATTCAAAAGGAGATTGGGTGATACCTTTATTGGTCACTATTAAAACAAAAAATGTAAGCTAAGCTTTCGATAGCAACTTGCTATCTTTATTAAAGCATTGTACCAGAAATGCAGTCTTGATAGAAGGTGTTGTCTATCAGGCACTGAGAATCTTTTTGGTGAGATGGAAAACACCACATGATGGTATCAGGAAGCAGGCTGGTGTTAAAGCAGCTTCAAAGTCAAAACACAGAATAATGGAGTGGGCTGGTTTCATCTTCTGAGCCCCCCCCCCGTTTTGCTGAAGGTTAGAGACTGCTACCATTTGGGGCATGTTATACTTTCTCAGTGTTTACATTACTAATAGAAACTCAAATTCTATCTATATGAGAAGGCCAGAAGGTTCTCTTTATTCCCACTCCCCTGTGATTTTCTATGTAAGGATTGCTTGGTTAAGGTGATATCCTTCGAACAGAGAGGGGTTGGCAATCCACAAACCTCCAGATATTGGACTTCAACTTCAGATGACCACTGTAATGCTAACTGGGACTGCAAACACCACCTAGAGGACTGTGAAACTACTTTTGAGGAGAGAGCACAGGACGCAATTTTGGATAGGATCCCAACTGAATGTTTTGGAAACCAACCTGGGCCAATTTGGCCTCAGACCAATTTGGACTCCACCCAGTATGAATCAAATTCTCGTTCATTGGGAAGCAGCAACTGGTTGTGTTCTTGCTCCTTCTTCAAATTGGACAACATTTGCAGCTGCAGCAACCAATTTTGAGGAAATTACTGTCAAACCTCATACAGAAAATAGGACTTTTCTAAGCTCTGCAAAATAGTGTAAGTCACTGTTCTTTTTCAAGATTAGCAAGACTGATTTTTTTTCAATTTATTTGATCTGTTTCATACCTGAAGTTATTCTGAGTTGCTTGTTCTTACACCGTGTGGGTGGGTGGGTGGGGGACAATTTTATTTTTTAAAATCATCACATGAAAGCCCTTTGCTCGAACTCCCCCATCTTCTACAGATGGCTGTACTATCATGCAGCTATCAACCCTGTCCCACAAAACACTGGGACTTACTTTGCATTTATTATTTATTTAAAATAACTTTACATACCTTTCTGTGTCTTTAGCCTTGAATATGGCAACAGAGGTGGATCGCTAACTCAGATATGTCTTGGTCACGTAGGAACAGACATTGGGTGGCGGGGGGGGGGGCGGATTTTACCAAAAGAAGTGATGCCTGGACAGATGGGGCTAGATCCTTTCACTGCCTGAGTCTTATGCCTCTACGACCCTGCTTCCCAAGAGCTCTTCTCTAAATTGGGCCCATTTCAATATAATGTGAGAAGAGAAAGCATGCTGCTTATATACCACTCATAGCACTTAAAGCACTCTCTGGGCGGTTTGCAATTAATTATGCAGCCTATACATTGCCTGCCCCCCTCCCCCCCCCCAGCAAGCTAGGTACTGATTTGACTGACCTCGGAAGCATAGAAGGCTGAGTGAACCTAGAGCTGGCTACCTGGGATTGAACCCTAGGTTGTGAGCAGAGTATCGGCTAAAGTACAGCTGCTTAACCATGTACCACAAAACTCGTTGGGTTTCAAGAAAGGCATGAGATTATACAGAGACCATGGCAGGGACAGTGGAAAGCTCAGAACCCTTTACTTTGTCAATGGGTTGAAAAAAAAATAACTTTTTAGCACTACAGCTCTCACAGATACGCTGGATGGGGAATTTGGGTCATCCTAGTCCAACAACAATTATCTTTTCTACCTACACAGCCTTTTGGTGGTTTGAAAAATACTCCCACTCACTCCTGTGTGCCTGGGGAAGAGCTGTATTTGTAAATAAGGGCTTGCTGCTGTCATACCTCATTTGGCCCCAAATAATGGCATAGAACATTATAAAAGGAAATGGCCATACATCTACGTGATTTATTAATTTATTTATTTTTTAAATCAAAATCCACCAAGCCCTTCTTCCTCCTCCTCTCCTTCCATAGCATCCATTCTTTTGAGAAAATAATTGAAGGGTGACAAGTTAATTCTCCCAGAGTGGCACCATCGTCAGGACCCGTATGTTTCAAATTCTTTAAGGCTGGTCGGCGAGCTGCTTACGTGGCAAATTCAAGCTCTTTCTATGACCGCGGTCATACCTGCGTTTTCTGCATAGTTTCCTGTCGGCGAACTATGCAGTAAAAGATCGTGTGCTAAGCAGGAAGAGAAGCAAATTCTGCTCCTGGCCGACCACGCCCCTCGAACAGCAGCTTCAGCGAAGTTTCCTAAACCACCACCAGGGGTAGGATTTAGAAACTTCACTCGAAAATGTTTACTTGTTTGCTTCTGTTGGAACGACAGGACACTGAAAATATGCAGTAAATTCAGTTTCTCCCCTTTCTACCCTGCTTAAAAGACGGAGCCTTGGAAACTGGAGCTGGAAAGTAGGACAAAATGTGTAGTACACAGGTTAGGACAGAACCAGAATAGGAAGATACATCGCAGAGGAGAGGACACCAGCTGCTCATTAAAAACCACGTGACCGCTCCCGAAAAAAATACGCAGGAAATTGAAATACGAAGGAAACCCAGGTATGACCGCGGTCTATGTTAGAAGAGATGGAAAAGAAGGTGCATTCCTGAACTGTTGCAAGCAGTGAACAACGTAATCCTCTACACTTGCCCATTGCACAGTAGCCATGGCAGTAGCCCGGCTAAGGGACCATGGTAAGCATCCAGCAGGGAGTAACAGTATTGGTATAGCTGACACCAACCTGGCAGAGACCCATTACTAGACAAATACAGTACATTCAGCAGGCAGCCTGGCACAAGCCCCTTTTCATCCCTCTTGCACGGTTTGCTTTGTGTTTGCTGGGAAGTGTTGTCCAGCTGGCAGGAGAGACAGGGGGATTCCCATTATCCATGCCATGGTTTACTTCTGTCTGAAAAGAGGTTGTTCCCCCACCCTTTCCGCCTGCTTTTTTTACAGCATAATTAAGAAAGCAACAACAGGAGCATCTTGGACTCTTGGCAGCCCCAACACGATCCGAGACAGCCGCGTGTTGTCTGCTGAGCAGTGACACGGTAAACAGTGCCTCCCATGGGAGATCTGCCTGCAGAAAAAGGTTTGAATCCCGCTGGGGTGCAACTAGTCGTACAAAGGCACTGCACACAGTACAGTTTCTGCATGGGGGGAACCAGAGGTCATGCTTTGCATGCTTAACGGATTAGATCTTGAATTTCTGCCCATGACATTCAAGGCCGCTGGTTCTGAACTGTGTTTGGCCCGAACACCGGAGAATTCTCCTCAGTGAGAGGTGGACCAATCTTGAGCAGAAAAACTCTCTCCCTGGGATGCTCTGCTCAAGATGGGCCTGTCTTGCTTTCTTTCTCATGATCTTCTGATGGCTTGCAGGGGCTTCCAGCTGGCATGTGGCTTTCCAAGGTCCTGATGTCTAAAACGGCTCAGCTTTGCAGGGTTTTCTTTGTTGTCTGTTGTTCTCTTTGACTCATATGTCTTGGGCTTTGTTTTGTTTTGTTTTAAACAAACAGGAATATCAGCAGCACCAATCAGATGTCTTCTTGTATGAGCGCTGCCTGCCTTTGAAAGGGGCCTTGAGTTGTGGGAGGGGAGGATCTCTCAATGGCTGGTGGCAAGCCTTCTCCATCTTACTCCAACAGTAAGGTTTTATCAAGATGCTGGGTCTCCTTACCATGATTTTCTTCATGGTTATTTACATAATCATTTGGCTCAAATGTAATTCCAGCCTCCATCTCAAACGTTTCCTGGGCCTGCCTCTGTGGCACCACAAGAACTCATTTTGCAACCCTTCCTTGGCTCACCTCTGTGATATTACGAGAGCCCCTCCTTCTTCCACCCCAAGAGCAGCCCACATCCCGGTCTCAGATTTTGACCCAAGCAAATTGGGCACTTGTGTGTGTGTGTGTGTGTGTGTGTGTGTGTGTGTGTGTGTGTGTGTGTGTGTGTGTGTGTGTGTGTGTGTGTGTGTGTGTGTGTGTTTTGAATCTGGTCTCTGGGTGTCTTAATTTCGTTGTATGTGTATACTGTGTATGTACACACAATGGCAATAAATTATTATTAAATATGTCATCAGGACCACCAGCTAACATCTCCATAGCCTTACTACTAATTATGTGTGGGGCTACTGATATTGACAGAGCCATCTATGCAGTCCTCCATTGCCTTCAACTGCCTGATCCTATGAGCACAGTCACCATCCTCTCATCTGAACTCGTCATGAATAAGGAGCAAACATCTCTTCTCCCAAAACCAACACGGTCAGTTACTTATGGCAAATGAACTCATCATTTCCATCCTTGCAATCAGTGTGTCCATCACAACACCCCTTCCAGTAAAAACATTCATCTCCTGAATCACAAAACATTCAATTTTCTCCATATCTCACAATGAGGAGAGGCTGGACATGACATCTGATTAGCAGGCACAGTTGACTTGGTCATCACACATCTGGTCAACTGGAATACATCTGTCACCTGCATTTCTGCATCAGAAGTAACGCCCTGGGCATCTGCGTCCTACCTCGTTACTGACATGGTGGCAATCTTCTTACCCATTGAAGGGTCTTTCGAAATGCATTGCCTCTTGGTGAATTCTTCAGCACTACAACCTAAGGGAAGAGGAAGGGCATCAAACAGAGCAACTGCTTTCCAAGAAATCAATGAAATACATAAACCGTGTATAGAAACACAACACCTTTTTCTCAATCCCACCACCTTCACAAGTGTATTTAGTGGGGGCGTAGGAGAGACCCTGTTAAAACAGGAATCCTTTTTTGGGGGGTGGGCAGTCATTTTGTTCTCTGTGGTTTCCTGTCAGTTAAATAAGCTGAGATGGAGCATATCAGAAACAAGCTAACCTCCTTTACCACACAGAGACTGCTTCAGCAATCATGCACTTTAGCACATCACTGTCATCAGAGGAGTCGTGATCCCCATCACACCTCCAGAGTGAAGCTATGCAGCGGCCATTGAGACATTGGAACTAAGATTCATCACATGTTACTCTTGCCTCTTGAATTGAAAGAGAGAAATAAGCTGTAGTTAGATGCCATAATACAGTACTTCAAAACAGTTTAGCAACTACTAAACAGACTCTCCTCTGGGACCATGCACATTTGTATCTAATCTCAGGATTTGATACTGTAGCTTGCAATAAGTTTCAGGTGTCTGTGAAGATTCTTAATCATCCATGTGAGGTTATTTGGAAACTGAGTCATGGCGACTGGACTAATTTTCTCAAAAGATCGACATGTTTTGCTACTCATCCAAGCAGCTTCGTCAGTCTTAGGAAAGCTAGTGGCGTCCCAAGGATGACACCATCCTACTGGTTCAGGTAGGGAGATGACACCTGGGTGAAAATTAAGACTCAGGAAGTACAGGCCTTTACAGACCACATCAATGTATTAACCAAATATTAAGTTCACTAGGGTGGCCACCCAACACAACAGGATGGTTTTCCTGGATTATGCAGTCATCAACAGACCCAACCATTGCCTGGGAATATATGTTTGCAGGAAACCCACCCACACAGATCAGTACTTACTGTTTGACTCCCACCACCCATTACAGCACAAACTAGGAGTCATCAGGACTCTAAACCACAGATCAGAGAGCATGCTCACCTCCACAGATGCCAAGAAGAAGGAAGACAGGCACCTGAAAATAGCACTTAAGGGCTGTGGATATCCAAAGTGGGCCTTCAACAAAGCAGTGTCCCGACCCAGAAGAACCATGGATCAGTCTGAGAACTGACGGAATAACTTGGTCATTCCATACATTGCTGGAGTGTCTGAGAAGCTTAAAAGGATTTTTGGCAAACACCACATGCCCATTTTCTTCAAACCCACAAACACGCTAAGGCAGAGACGCATCCACCCAAAGGACACAACACTAAAACACAAGAGGAGCAATACAGGGCCTTTTCACACAACCCCTAAGATCCGCTGGCCACTTAAATTTGGACCAGGGATCTTGGGGGTTCGTTGCTCTTTCTGCGTCCCCACCCCTCCGCACTTCCTTGCTCCTGTCTGCATGAGGGGAGGGAGGAAAAAAGAGAGGAAAAAATGCAGGCTCACCTCCGAAGCTGCCCGGAGCCTGGTCGGTGTCCTGATTCCTTCTCTTCTGGTTGTTTTTTTTTTTGCCTCCCACCCCTTCTCTTAAAGGGGCGGGAGGCAAAAAAAAAAAACAGAAGCAAGGAGAGCCCCGCACTCACCAGATTAAATCCAGACCTGGGGATTTTCACCCTCCTAGAGCAGGTACAAGAAAAGTGTGCTGGGACGCGCTTAGGTGGGCGTGGTCGCACTTAATTTCCTGCAAACTCCGGAGCTGGTGGGGAAACAATTTGCTGCGGAGTTTAGAGGTCGTGTACAAATACCCACAGTCTATAATGCCCTGCAATGCAGTGAGGAATGTGCAGAATGCAGAGCTCGACACTTGAGAAACTAAACAGCCCTTTAAACAGGAGGTTGTGTTGGAAGGCACTGGAGGCATAGTAGGTTGTAAGAAACAGCACCTGCTTTCCAACAGGACCGTGTTTTTCTTCAAGGGGCATTTAACTGATTTTTTTACAAAGTATGAGGAACAAGCGAGGGTGATTTTTGCTAATTGCAGAAAAAACAAAATTCAGTGATTCACAGCAGAGTGAGAAACCACTGTTATCAATGGAGAAGGGAGGCCCGTGGTGGTGGGGGGCTCCCTTCCTTGTCATCCCTGGGCGCCCCCCCAGCGGGAGGAAGTCCGCCACCAGCCCCCTTGCCCCAGAAGTAGTCTTCCCACCGCGGGGGATGGGGTCGGAGGCGAACCAGCGCGGCCGCGTCCCCCTTAATTACTCACCGTGCGCTCTGCCTGCCAAGCAAGAAGTGACCGAGCCCCATCACCCCCCCCCCCGGGACACCAGCCCATCGTGGGGGGCCGGAGGGACTCGAGCGCCTCCGAGCACCAACGGGGGACGGGGGAGAGGGAAGCTAATTGCACGGAGCGTGCCCGCGGAGAGGGGACTGCTCTTCTTTAACCCATCCGCCGCCCATTTTGGTTGCCCAGGCGAGAAGGCACCCCGGATCCTGCGGGGTTGGGGTGGGGGGAGGGAAGGAAGGAGGACGAGGCAGGACGACCAGGGAGGCCGGCGATTCAGGAGGAACGGCATTGGCAGGCAGGCATGTGTGCGCACGTAGACACGGGCAGGACGGGGCACACATGCATGCCTACACGCAGCGGCAGCTGCTCCTCTCCACGAGAGGCGCCGTTTTGCGTCCCGGGCGGCCAGCTGCTGTATGAGACAGAATGCTGGACTGGATGGCTGAGCTGTGGCCTGTTCCAGCCAGGCTGTTCTTCTGTTCTTATGGTCTTACCTTCAGATGAAATGTGATACTGCCTGCCATCTAGGCTGCTCCACAGGAAATGCTAGGACAAGAGAAATTTGCATCTATTTTTTCCTTCTATGTGCTGTGTGCTTTTAACAGCTGCAGGAGAGGAAAAGGTAAACAGGTATAGCTATTAATGACTGTAACAACACAACACACACATACATATATACATACATATTTTTCTGTAGCAAACCTGTAATATGTGAACATGACATTATAGTTGTGAATGTTGGCGCAAGGCTCAGGAGATCAGGGTTTCTTATTCCCCCTGGGCTGTGGAAGCTGTTAGAGGTGGTGGTGACAATGGGAAACTGTCCCCTTGACTATTTCACATAGTTCAGAAACTCCATTAACACCATCCTACAATTGATAATGAACATCCCAAGCGACTCAGAAGAGTGGTAATTCCCCAGATAAGACTGCACTCAAGGCTTAGTGGCAGAGGTCTGCCTTCACGTTTGACACCTGCAGTTCCAGACATACAGACACAAACCACAACCTGTGATAACACCTCTTTATGTTTTCGGCCGCTGATGCTGCATGTGCCAGGAAACTTGAAGTGTCTGTTTCTCAGCCACTGCATGCTTCAAATTAGAAAACAACAGGGAGAAGGACACACTTTAAAAAGCATTTTATTTTACACTACAGGGCTTCTGCTGCTGTTTAATTGTTGATTTTAAAAAATGATGTGGATGAATCAGATAATTCAAGCTGTAGCTTGAGTTTAAAAGAAGAGTTCCTTCGTACAGGCTGCCCACCTTCTTGTGGTGGCCCTCTCAGGAGGAGCCTCAGAGGCTTTCTTTTGTTTGGGCTCTGTTGTTAGTGGTCTCCTTCTGCCTTGTCCCTTCCAGGCCAGCTGGCAGGAAGCAAGCTTTCCCCTTGGTCTTCTATGCCTCCTTTCTGACCCCCTTCATTCAAGTGGTGCTGGGGGGGGGGGTCCTGATGTTGGCTCACTCACTGATTTGTTAATGGATAAGGCACAAGGAAAGATAAGTTCAATAATACAGCCACTAAAATGAGATTAAAAAGACATGGGGGTTACACTTCACAGAATTAAGGTCACAACAACAGATGCATCAGACCTGGAGGAGGAGACTTGAGTTTCTCATTACAAATCTAAATCCCATTTAGTACAATTCTCTTATTCCCAGGTAAATTAGCTCAGAATTTAAAGCAATTTAAGGAACATTGAAAGGCTGAGGTCCAATCAACATTGCCCAGAGTGAAAGCTCCATTGAATTCAGTGGCATTTAAGATTACAACCCGTAAATGGATTTGGTGAGGAACTCATGATGAATTGCATAGTAGCATAGGTATGGAGCAGTGTGATCTTGCACACTTTGGGAGTTTAGCCTCACTTGACCTCACTTCCAGCCCCTGAAAAGCAAAGAAAAAAACTCTGTCCTGGCCCTGTCCTGTCTCTTTATGCTTCCAGATGTATTTATTTATTTTTGCAATTTTAAAAAACGATGCAGCACATCAGCACTGTCATAATACAGTTGAATTATTTTAATTCATCTCCATAAAACAGAGGAAGTGTTTACCCAAGGTGGCTTTATTTATTTATTTATTTATTTATTTATTTATTTATTTATTTATTTATTTATTTATTCATTTATTTATTTAAAACATTATTTAAATACAAAAACTGTATGTATTCAAATATTTGAAAATAATTAAACTAGTATCTTTTAAATTGCAATTGAAATCAATGCTAAAAAATACATTTAAAAACAACAGAGCACAACAATCAGTTGACTGGAACCTGCATGGAGGCAGGTTCTTGATGCTATATTTAAAAGAAAAGAAAGCTTGCCCTCTTCTGAAGGTTTCAATTTCTTTAGTGACAAAGCACTATCAAAGTCACTTTAAAAAAGGGAGGGGTTGAAAATCCTTTTACTTCCTCTGCCCCTCCATGGAGAAGCAGAGAAAGTGTTTAATTTCCCATTATCGTGACATGGATAACCTCTCCGTACAGAGAGGGGTTTTCAAATACACACATGAATGTAGTGAGGAGTCTGCAGATTAAACGGGGGGGGGGGGGGCCCAACACAGGAGGGACAACAGCTCAGGACCTGAATCAGCAGTGTACCTTTATTTGAAGGACAAAGGGCACTCATTCAAAGATGAGGATGTACACATATTAGACCAAGATAGGTAGTTCGAGAGAGGAGCCAGGGAAGCCATTCATGTGAGCCCCTCTCTCAACCCCTCTCAGGAACAGTCTGTCCACCACTTATCACGCTGCCCTTTCATCGATCCCCAGACAAATCAGAAGCACTTCCACACCTCCACCAGGAAGGCTACAGCTAACAACCTATACTTCATGGGTGTTGGGAAGGGTTGAATAGGTAGGACTTTCAAGCACCCCAGGCCATTGTCCACTAACAGGACTATTCAGGCCACTGTCCACCTAATGAGCCTTTTCAGACCAGGATGATGTGAAATCAAGGTGAACTATAAATTGGAGGCCTCACCACTAACTTCCCTCAGAATGATGAAGCTGCTTGGACAAGTAGTGAAATGTTTTGATCTCATAAGAAAATAAGTCCCGTTGCCATGACTCAACATCTAGATAACCTCACCTGGATGACTGAGAATCTTCACAGACATGAGAAGCCATGTTCCTTGGCCTTCCTCGGCATCCTTTCTACAGCTCCCAGAGATTATCAAATGAAACTGCAAAATAAAGGGTTGTTGTTGTTCATTTGATTTATATACTGCGACCAACTAGCAGAAAGCTACTCTGGGTGGTTTACAAACATAAACAAAATACAATAAAACACATTGTACACCTTAAAATAGTAAATAAGCAAACCAATCAATCAAAACCAACATAACAAACCAAAGAAGGGCAAGTAAGCAAAAATAAATCAAAATATTTCTTCAGCTTTGTGTTTGCAGTTGTATTGGCTGTGGAATACGAAAAGAAAGGAAACAGAGTCCACGCACTCACTAGTTTTACAGTACTTCTGCATTCATTGAATGTCATATTAACATCTCAGTTAAGATATTGTATGCATGATGAGCACAGCTTGAGTGAAAGACAGCTCACAATAAAGGCGATTTAATTCAAAAACAACATTGTTTGCAACTTGACTGAAATGTACCTCTCTCTCTCCCTCTGTCAAGCAGGAGGCAAAATAAGGCAATTACTTCACGTCTGCTTTGTCTCTGTTAGTGTTGCGCTTAGGAGTGGTAAAAAAAATATATATAACTTCACGTCTGTCACACAACTACTGAAATATGTCTCGACCACGCTCCCAGAACAGGTGACAGTACTGTACCTGGTGCTGCAGTAGGGTTTTCCCTTGTCCCTCTTTGTTCCCTCTTTCTGTTTCGAGACGAGACACCATGTAGTAACGACTGTCACACAAAAAACCATTTGTTTCTCTCAGAAAACTGTGTCTGGGGTTTTGTGGGGGGGGGTGTTGTTTTTTTGTTTTTTTGACTTTTCAGAAGTGAAATATCAAAACAAAATTTTTTAAGTCCCCCCCAAAAAGGAAAAGGGAAGCTAGACAAATTCAGTGTTTGTCACGGTACAGTTGTCCCCCACCCTTTCACAATTCATATACTGCAGTCCCGGTATATCGTGGGTCTGCAGTATATGAAAAAAAGGCCCTCTGGGGTAAGGAGGAAAGGCCTTCCCAGGCCCATCTGAGGCCCCAAAAGTGCTTCCCCGCAAACCGGAAGTGACTTCTGGTAAACCAGAAGTGACCTCCAGATCACTAGAAAGCACTTTCGGGGCTCTGGGGGACTGGAAAGCCCCTTGCAGGCCTATTTGGGGCAGCGGCAGGCCTGGGGTAAGTACAAGAGCCCCCAGAGAGCCCACCCAGTCCCAACCTGACCCAGCATCCGCATATTGCGGATTTTCAATTATTGCAGGTTGGGTTGGATCCCTAACCCGTGCAATAGGCGGGGGTTTACTGTACAAGACTGTGAGGTAACACTTGTCACGAGAGAAGTTATCACAACCATGGGAACACTGAAACAGGGACAAAACCACGTGATTGCGACCAATGCTGTCACAGTACAAAACTAGTCGCGGAACGTGAAGTCACTGCCTAAGACAGGTACACAAAGAATGTGGAAACACTTGGGACTTCAGTACAGTGGCGTCCAGGTGGGTGAGGGCATGAGCAGAGCTCAAGTGG
Source organism: Phrynocephalus guinanensis (assembly GCA_037367245.1). Lineage (NCBI taxonomy): Eukaryota > Metazoa > Chordata > Lepidosauria > Squamata > Agamidae > Phrynocephalus > Phrynocephalus guinanensis. The sequence goes on along the minus strand of CM074738.1, from coordinate 36,882,866 downwards.
GAGACCAGTGGAAATTCCTACCAGGGGGTCTTTCGGGCTCTTCATCTTGGTTCCAGCTTAGACAGTTGTGACCTTTGGGATGCTGCTGGGTTGCAAACTCCCCTACTTCAAACCATGTGCTCCAGACTAGTGCATGGTCCACTGTGGGGATTAGAGATGAAGCTTTCCTTTGAGTGTATTTCGTAAAAATACTTGAAGCTCAGACTCGGCCTTGTTTATTGCTCCAGAGAACACAGAAACAAAGTGGGTTTAAATGCCTATATAGGAAATATAGCTGCAAGCTATTTGGCTACTCAAAGGGATGCCCTGAACAGGGCTTTCTCACAAAGACACGCTAATCAAGCCAAGGCATCCTTGACCACCCCACAGTCTTAAGTGGAACTTAACTACAGTATCTTTGAAAAGCTTCCTAGGACCCTCAGGCTTCCTGAGAACACCGCTTAGAAATCACAGCCCCAGAGTGCACTGTTTACAAAAAATGCAACCAACCAACACTGCTCTTTTTGTTTACTCTCTGTCTCTCTTTATATGAGACTCTCATAATCCTTTCTGGTAGGGTGCACTTTAAATGGGATTCTTTATGGAAAGAGGAAGATGAAGTGCATTTGGTTTATGGGGCTATTGAAAATTATTTCTGCTATATAAAAGCTGAAGCCTGCCTTGGCTGTGGATGGATTCTCAGCATAGGTTGGCTCTGACCATTACTGCTTTGTAGTCTTCAGAGGAGGAGGGCAGCCAGCTGGAAAGTGTACTGGTATTCTGCTTTCCTTGAATACCAATGCTATTTAAAGATGACACAAGAGAAACCCTTTAGAATGAACGGCAGTTTTTTGAAAAACTAGGCTCGGGCACCTCAGATTGCTCTAACATCTACAGTACGTTGTAGGTGGTGATTGGGGGGGGGGAGGGAATCTCACCCCAAAACCTTCAGGAAAGAGTAATGACTCCTGGGTCATGAATCACCCATGAAACCTACAATTCTCAGCCCCCACCCCACCCCTTTCCCAAAGAGGTAAGATTCTGTACATAACCCCTACGAATGAAGAAACATCCCAGAATGCACAAACTACAAAGAAAAAGGCAGAAATTCCTAAATTTGTCCTTCTGCAAGTGCTGTACCCACTGTGCTTCTAGAAGATAGAAGACTAGAACTCAGAAAACGTGGATTCAAATTCTAGCTTGGGCATGGGAACCTACTGGAGTGGGTGGGTGGCAATGATAAAAGGACTCCTTAAATACTTCACTTACCTTGAAACCCCTGTTAGGGCTGGTATAAGTCAGCTTCATCTCAATGGCACAAAACACAGCAAATACATCTAAATTACTAAAGCAAAAGAACTTGAAAATTCAGTCTATGGTTGTGCTCACTTTGAATATTTTAAGGTACAGTTTTGGCAGAGCAGAAGATACACTTGGATTTTTCAAATAAGACAAAATAGCAAGAAACAGAGAACCCCACATTACTTTGGCTAACAAGTCCTGGCCAAAGCAAAGGCTTGCAAGTTGCAAATCATGGCTGTTCTCGGTGCCTGATTGTAGTGCAACTACCGTCAGCCCACTTGGCATTTGCCAGTCATAGGGAAGTTAGGGGACTGGGCACCAAGATATCTTGAGGGCCAATCTTTCTGTGCAATCTTAAAACCTTTAACCGGACGCAGTGGAGCTGGTTGGACTTTCATTCTCACCAGCTGCATCCAGACTGGCCAAGGGGGATGAATGGTGAAAGCAGTAGATTGTCAACATCAAGAAGGCTACTGACCCCACCCCCCAAAAAAGTAACTCCAAAAATTATCTTCCCTCCCTCCCTGTTTTATATCTGTCACCCAAACTCCAGAGACATTTAAAATCTGAGACACCGAGTGCCAAATGCTATACGATTCTACTCATCAGCACAAGGCAAGCAGCTTTCATTCTGGACTTTGTGTGCTCTACTAGTGTGGGTGGACTGTGCTTTGCTTTTGTGATGCACAGAGGTGACAAAATAAGATAAAGGAGCAGAGCTTGTTCGGGAACGTTTGCTTTTTGTAGGAGGAAGAAGTCTTATCCCTTCAAGCTAGACTTGAAGAAGTTGGATGGTGAGGCACAAGTGTCCCTCCCCGGGGCTTTCATGGATGGAAGGGACCACTGAGAAAGAAAGGAAGGCAAACAGTGATGGCTGGTGCCATTTTAAGCAAGAACCATGTCTTCAGTAAGGGCTCCACTCAAAATGCAGTGACCTGGTTTTGCACTAAGTATTAGACACCGATCCACAAACAGCAAGCTCAGTCCTAGAGCACTCTTATTGGCATCCTTCTGCCATCGAGAAGGTTAATTGTCAGAATGGGAGGGTAGGTTTTTTGTATCAGGGGCAAGTGATTTTGAGAGCTTAATGGGGAGAGCACTGCATTTGGACCAGATAAGTCTGGTGTTCAGTCCTTGCAGTCTCTGAAGTTCCCGAGCTGATCCTACATCAGATGCTATCCTCTAGCTCAGGCATGTCCAAACTTCGGCCCTCCAGATGTTTTGGACCACAACTACCATAGTCCTTTGTCATTGGGAATCTAAGCTTAGAATTCTGGGAGTTGTGATCCAATACATCAGGAGGACCAAAGTTTGGACACGCCTGTCCTAGCTGATCAACAGATTCACTGAGGATCAAAACAGGCAACAGGCAATAATAAGGTTTCAGTCCCTCCTACATGTCTTTACTGGACTGGGTTTTCCAGTGAGCAAACAAACAGAGCCTGTTGTGTCCCTCCAATGACCAGACCCCCCCCAAAAAAAGCAAGTCCATTTGCAACCTTTGAAGCCCTTGGGGGGAATGAACATACAGTATGTGCTTTACTGCTTGTGTCTCTTGCACTTCTAAGTGAGAAGCTGCCCATTTTTCCGTTTCTTCCTGAGAAGGTAAAAGGTAAGACACACAACCTGAAGAAAACTGCATTGCCAAGGCCATCCAGCAAATAACTACAAAAAAGTGTTTAGTATCTGGCATAAGCTTCAGAATTTGTGGAATTTTTGTTGTTTTTAATGGCCTAAGACAGTGATGGCGAACCTATGGCACGGGTGCCAAAGGTGGCACTCGGAGCCCTTTCTGTGGGCACCCGACATCGCCCCTTCATAGCCACCTGTATACAGGTTAAATTACTGTATTGGCACTTTGCAAAAAAATTAGTGGGTTTTGAATTGCAGTTTGGGCACTCAGTCTCTAAAAGGTTCGCCATCACTGGCCTGAGAGTTTCTAGACCTCAAGATTGCATCGGGTGGGGACTTGTTAACACGAGCCGTTTCTTTGTTAAGAGCAACTTTGGCCATTCATAAGGAATCGCTTCTCTGCTCAGTGGGGCTGCAGAGCACAGTACAAATGCAGCAACTGCCCCGCCCCACCCCCAGTTGAACCCCTACACAGGCTGCTCAAGTCCTGCCTGTGTTTCTTCTCCTGGAAAGCCTGCCTTCTGGAACATCCCTTAATTGCAAACAAACACTGCCTCTTTGAAGATGGACCTGAACCCATGGTTTCAGCATACAGTCATACCTCGGATAACAAATGCCTCGGATAACAAATGTTTTGGATAACAAACAGAAATTTCCAGGTATAGGGCTGCCTCAGATAACAAATGTTCCCTATGGGCTGCCTCGGATAACAAATACTTCAAAATGCCTTGCAAAAAATGTATACTCAGGATGCATTGCACCCCCCCACAGTTTGTAGAGGGGTGGGAGGAGTTAGAGCGTTTCTTAATGGTGTTTTGGAGCCACTCTGGACATTTTTTTTTGCTGATGAATTTAGACCTTTCACACTTGGAAAGGTAGGGAGCTAGTTCTGGGGGTTTGTGTTCCAGCACTGCATGCCTTTAAAGTGCACTTTATAAAGAGGTCTGGGGAAAAAACAGCTTTTTAGCCTTTTTTTCAGACCTCTGGAATGGATTAATCGGTTTTCCATTCATTTCAATGGGAAACTATGTTTCAGATAACAATTTTTTTCAGATAACAAATTGCCTCTGGGAACGAATTAAATTTGTTATCAGAGGTACCACTGTATTTCATTTCTTGGGATATGGGGGTGGGGGAGTGGGGGTCCTGGGCATTCTCCTTCCTATTCTGATTCTGGGGTGTGAAATAAAATAAATAAAAAATAAAAGCAGCTGCTGTCGATGTCTTAGCTCTAACCTCAGAGATTGGACAGGTTACTTCCTAGAGCTCTTCCTGTGATTCCTTGGAGGAGGAGATGCCTATGGGCACGAATACTTGCTGCATGGCTGGTGTATTATGGATGAACCTGAAGACAGGCAGAAAGAAGACCTGGTGTCGAGGCTTGTGGGGGAGGAGGCTGGTGGTGATGCAGTATTTATCAAGCCACGGGCTTGGCTGCATAACCTCTTTCATACAAGACATTTGCTGGCAGAACTTGTCCGGTGACCGTGATGACCTCCTTGGGCACAGGGGAGATTTCTCAGTGCTTCCTTGCTTGTCGTTGCAAGGAGATTATCCCCTCACTGAACTGGTGTGCCATGAAAGAAAACTGTCGTTGTCTTCAGGGACAAGTAAATCCCACATCTTGTAGCTGCATAAGCTAGGCAGCAACGATGAACCAGGAAATGCCTGCTGTGCATATTTAACTGTTGCAGAAAGTAGCTAATTCTGATCAGACAGAATGGCTGTCAAATAATTTACTTTGCTGTTTACATTTTCCCCCCTCCCCATTTATTTCAGCCCCTTGGCAGGAGAAACCCCAGTGTAAACAACCTCCTTATCTGCACACATCTCATTATTTTTAGCTGGGTATTGCTTAGCACAAGTCATGAATTAGGAATTCACCATCGTGGTTTAGCATCACCTCTCTTATTAATGGTGAGCTTCTTTTATTATTATTACCTGGTTAAAAAAAGATAATTCAAAGTAATCCAGAAAATAGCGAGAGTAACTAAATAGGCATGGTGCATAACCATAACGCATCCATTTAAGATGGACTCATTCAAGCTTGCAGTTCAACAAATTCCATATGGATGGGCTTTTAACACTTAGGTATTCAACCACCCAGGGGAAATGCAGCATATCTGGAAGTGTGTATGTGGGGGGTGGGGTGGGGTCTTTGAGGACATCAGGCAAAAAAAAAAGGGGGGGGGAGGCCATCCGCCCTACCTCACTTGTGTGCATGTGCATCTGTGTGCTTTAAACCAGGGGTCCTCAAACTTTTAAAAGAGGGGGCCGGTTCACTGTCTGTCAGACAGTTGGGGGCCGGACCCTGCAGCTTCCCGGCATGGCTCCGAGGGGGGAGAGGGAAGGCCCAACCTGCTTCGCCCCGCCCCCCAGCCCAGCACCTGCCAGCCTGCATGGCAGCCCCACTTCTCCTGTGGCTCCAAGGGGGGGTATGGGAGGGCCCATCCTGCTCAACCCCCCAAGATGCTATGGGCAACGGTAGGCTTTGCCCTTGCATTGATGGCTGAGGCAACAGCTGCTGCTGCTGCATGGTGAATTTTTGGCTCAAGGGGTGTGTGTGTGGGGGGGGGGTTCTGCAATGGCCGGCGGACCAGATTCAGGACTTTGGTAGGCCACATCCAGCCCACGGGCCAAACTTTGAGGACCCCTGCTTTAAACTGAGCACAGGAAAAACAAGTGAAATATAACCAGATTAAATCAAACAAAATGCAGCTTGTACTGTGAAATATTTCCTGACCTAACTGAATTACGATACCTCCCTCCCATAAAAATAAATATCCCCTTTCGAAATTTCAGTCAAATTATGTGACTGCACTTGGGTTGTGGATCGATTCATAGTCTTGTATAGGCTTGTGAACTGAAGGATAGCTCCATGGTTTAGCTCTCTGGCTGCTGCGGAGCCAGAGGCTGGGAGTTCAACTCCCCACCGTGGCTCTTTGACAGGGTGTTGGACCTATTGACCTACAGGATCCCTTCCAGCGCTGCAACTGCAAGGTGATAATTATTCCATCGGGATGACCTCACAGAGACTCTGGCTTATTTTGGTACCACTGCCCACCTTTGCTCCTTAATCCAGTGTGGTTTAGTCTGCACCCACAGCTAACAGCCCCCTTCCTTTCATGCCTTCCACTGGGCTATAGTCAACTCGCCTTTCTTAACTCTCCTTTCTCGCTGAGTGCTACTTCCTTTCATTGTAGAACTTGCTTGCCTTCTTACACCCTCTCTCTCACACTCCCTCACTGGTTGTCCATCTTGTTTCTCTTTGGGATGCATCCGCAACATGTCTTGGTAAGTTGTAACTCCTAAACCACGACTACTCCTTTCAACGGTTTGTGCATTTTAATGGCCATTCAGAAGGAACCAGGACAATCTGCTGCTCACTTGGTGTCATTTATGTTGTGCCTCCGGTTCAGCACAGACATTTAACCAGGCCAGTAATTTTTTTCTAATGGGAAAATCGGCCTGGACCCACCCACCCCCTGCCCCAGACAATGCCCTGTG